>VXAL01018761.1:33492-168239 GCA_013399475.1 Chauna torquata
TCACCCCCAGCCCACTGGGTTTGGGGGGGTTTGGAGTCTGGGTGCTGTGCCAGCGCTGCTCAGCAATAGACACAACACGGGTGTGGTATCAGTGCTGCTCTAGCTACAGGTGCAGAGCACAGCACTGTATGGGCTGCTGTGGGGAAGTTAACTCCATCCCGGCCAGACCCAGTACAACCTCCACCTCTTATTCCATACCATTTGTGTCACACTCAGGTCCCACATATTTCTGTTATCATCACTACCATTCACTGTCCCTTAACAGATGTATAAGTATTTTTCTCTGTCCTATGGGCTTCTCCCAAAATGTCCATAGGAACTGTTGAAAACTTAGGCCTCATCTGTCAAAGCGGTCACTCAGGGCAAGAGAAACAGGATTTTCTGGGTGCCAGCACCAGCTTAGCTCAAGTCATTGTCGCACTCGCCCGGCTAGCTCAGTCGGTAGAGCATGCCCAGGCCCGGCGTTTCGGCACCTGGGAGCCAGCAGCAGCAGAGTGAGTGGTGGGCACGCATTCGTCCCCTCTTCTCAGCCCAGAGGCTCTGCTGGGAATGGTGCAAGCAACTTGTCTGGGAAAATCCAGCTGCCAGTCAGCCACGCTGGCTGTGCTCTTTGTTTCTCGGTCTTTCTCTCAGGGCCACGCAGAGAGGGAGGCTGAAGCCTGTGTTTAGCAGCTGGGCTCCATGCCCACAAAGAAAGCAGGGAAGGAGGTGTCTGAAATACTGGCAGAGCAGCTTGTTTGCAGCAAGGAAAAGAGGCAGTGTCAGCTCTGGCGCCGCACTGGAAATGGAAGTGTGCTTCCCGTGTGGAGACCAGGGTGCCCAAGTGAGTACTGACGAATCAAGTAGTTCAGGTCGTATTTCAAAATTAAAAGCTGTCACTACTGAACAGTTCTGAACATGCTTTTGCTGGAGATGCACAGGTCTATGGCAGGACTCGCCAGCGAAGCAACAGGCACAGGTGTACACGGAAAGCCAGCAGCACCCCTGTGATGCCCTGCGAGCCAGCGTGTTGCAGGGTCCCACAGCAGCGGCTCTCAGGCAGCCACGCAGCTCTGCTGCCCAGCTCGAGCATCCCTCCCTGTGTAACCCAGGCTGCAGAGGCAGCCCTGGGCAGGGGGCTCGGGAGAGAGGAGCCTGGCCCACGGTGGCCCAGGTGCAGAGCAGGAGGACAAGCCAGACCTCCAGAGTCCCAAGGCAGTGCTTCGGTGCTGCTTGCCCCTCACCTTTACCCCCCTTGTTCATATGCACAGATTTTCTTTTATAATTTACATATTTATGTTTAGCTGTGGGTATGCCCCCCCAAACTACTTGGATCACTGGGGCTCAATGAGCAGTTGAGAAAAGGTCACGTTGATAGCAGCAGTTACGGATATATACATTAAACACAATAACGACTAAAGCCCGCTATTTCTACCGTGGAAGGGAAGGAGCGAATTACGAAGTGCCCTCTTCGTTCGGTTTGTGGCTGGTGGTTGCTCCAGCAGCGCTGCTTTGGAGCCCTGTTATTTTATTACCACCATCTTTATGACTGCCCAGGGAAAGAGCAATCGCAGCTTTGCGGCTGCCAGGAGCAGCTGTCCTCCCGCACCGCTGCAGCCGGCGAGCTGACACCAGATCCCGGCGCTATGCTTTTTACGGCCCTTCCACTTCTAATCGGAGCGACGGGGAGCATGCAGAGTCATGCACTGACCCAGGGAGATATTAGCTAATTGAAATTGTGCCGCCAGTACACTAAATGCTAGTCACTTAAATCAATCTCCCGCTTCTTCCCCTCACCTCCATCTCATTCTCTCCTCCTTCCTCGTGCCTCTGTCCTCCATCCTCCCCCGCCTCCTCCTCGGCCCCCCCTTTCCCAAACTCCCCCGTCTGACTTCTAATCCCTCCAGGGTGATAAAAGCGGGACCTAAAACAAAGGGAGGGCGACAGGAAACCCCATTATTTATCCTCTGTGGCCATCTCCCTCCCACCCGGCCGCCGCAGGCAGCTCCCCAGGCGGGGGCCGGGGCTCCCCAGCAGCGGGGGTGCCGGAGCTGGCGTGCGGTGGGAGCGGGCTTCTCCCCCTCCCCGCACCCAAGAGGCACTCGTCCTTCTCCGAGCAATTACCGGGAATGATTTATGTGGCCAGTCGAGAGGGCCTGCCAGGGTTCTTATTTCATCTCTGAAAAAAGGAACTCTGCTGGAATTTTATCAGGGAGCCCGGATTAAATTGACAGCTGCCTTTTGTTTTGTTTTTAAAGACCTTCCCTTCAGAGCGCTGCGCTCTGCCTGGAATGAGGGGGGAAAATGCAGCACCGAGCAATGGGTAAAAGCCCCTCCTGTAAGAGAAAAATCCATTTTCTTCTCTCTGTATACATTTTAAGCGAGGCCATTTTTAAGGAGCTGACATCTGAGAACGATCCCCACTGCCATCAACTCCAAACAGCATTTTATTTCACTTGACTGCAGCCACCAAGACAACAGCCTCTCCTCCCTGGAACAAGCGCCTGTTGGGCGGGCGGAGGGAAACGACGGAGCCTCCATCTCCACACGGGAAGAAGCGCCGAACGCAGTTTAAAGCGCTGCCCAGCCCACAAAACCTCAGATGCACGGTCCCGCAGCCACCTGCGCACCCGGGCACGCACCCGGGCACGGGCAGAGGTGCGTGCACCCAGACGGACGGACGGACAGACGTGCAGACCGAAAGCCAAGGCTGGGCAGGGAGGCGGCAGCCGGCAGCTGCAGGAGGAGAGGCAGGGCTGGCACACAGCGGGGCACTCTGTGCCTCGGGGTGGGCGTGGGGAGGAGAACACTATGTTAATTGTGTATGAAAAAGTGAACAAGGTTACAAAATAGAGCTGAGCAGTCCACCACCGGGAAGGTGACAGGAGAGCAGCGTGGGGAGAGGCACGGTTCGCACAAAGGAGAGGCGTCTCCCACCGCAAAGGACTCCGCCAACCTGAAATCCAGGCGTTTCCCAGGCACAAGCTGAAAGTATTTTCAACAAATTCACCTACCCAGATGCAGCCTCTAGCTTCTGCTTTTTTTTTTCCTACTGACATTTTCATCTTTGCAGGTGATTCTCCGCCTGCCATCACCTCGTGAAAGAGCTAGACGTGCATTTGCGGGAATGAACCAACTATACCGAATAAATACGGACACCAACGACGCCTGTGCTAAGAGCACCGAGACATTAGACAAGAGAAAAGGAAAAACACTGGTTTTCCTCATACTTTCTCCTCTCGACACCTTAGGTATTGCTATCAGCAACAGTGACTCTATTTCAGCAGAAAAGACATTTTAAAGTGAGGCGGCATCCCTTTAAGATGCAAAACCCTTAAAATCCATTTGTTTCTTGCCACTCTGCCCGCTGTCCCTGCTGCGCACCCTCTGGGCACAGGCGGCAGAAGCGCTCATATGGCAAAGCACGTTAAAACTCACGAAGATGTTCTTACTTGAGAAGAAAGTGGCCATGGATCTGAAACTCTCCACAGCAGGCCCCCGGATGAGTCACAGCACTTAACGCTGAATCCGAAAAAGATGCACTATGTGTTGCTACTTTACGCTTCACAAAATGGCCACATTTTCTTGCTTACTCCTTCCTGTCCCCCATCGCCACTTTTCCCCTAAGTGTGAATGCTTACAGCAGCTTCAGAGCCTCCAGCTCCCCTGCCCTGACTCTGCTCTCCCAGGTACAGGCTTTCCACCCATCCCCCAGGCAAACCTGGCACTGCAGAAGCAATACAGAAAAAGGTCTGAGAAAGTAAAAGAGAGCGCAGCCCCTCCGCAAAGCAGCGATGTGCCTTTGCCAAGTCCCTGACCCAGCTTCACAGGCTTCTGCAGCTTCCCAGTGGCACAGCTACAGCTGTACGGTACGCTGGATGACATGCAGATGTGTCCTCTTTGGCTGTAGCTGCAGGAAAATAAAGGCTGACACAGTCAGGATGTTCTTTGCGCTTGCAGAGAGAAGAGGAAAACAAAATCAATGTAGGAAAACGACGGAAGTTGACTGCCGTGGATCCGTCCTTAATGCAGCCTCGGCAAACGCGTTCGGCTGCACCAGGACCTTTTGTCGGCGGTGTGAGATGCTCGCTCGTTCAGAGCACTGTCGTCCTGATCAAAGCAGCACCCTCAGCACTGCTGCCCAAATCCCAGCCCTGCTTTCAGAGCTAACATGAGAGCAGTCACATCTCTGAGATTGTAAGTAAGCACCTGAGGAAAATTGGTGCATTTTTCTGAGACCTTAGCACCTCTGACTGATAAAAGTACTGCTGCTCCCAGGACTCGCATCCCTGAAAAATCAGGCCACTCCTAGGTAGGTATCTAACGCTGGAGACCTACGTTTGAAAACATGAGCGTCAGTCACCGTGGCGTGCCAGCTGCCGCAGGGCACTGTGCCCTCCTCCTGATGCCAGGGGCGAATGCTTTGGCATTCAAAGACCAAGCCAGTGCCTTCACCACCGGCCTCTTAAAGATTTCACCAAGACCAGTCACTCCTCGCCATCTCTGGTCACATCGCTTGGATAAACGAGGGGCGCTGGATACTCTCTGTTAAATGAAGAGCGTTATGCTAATTTCATGCTAACTTGGCGCATCCATACGGCCCTGTTGTAGGATTACTTCCCGGTGCCCAGGCCTTCCTGCACCACAGGACGGATGACAGGGAGGTGGCACAGGGAGCACGGCGAGGATGGCAAGTGTAACGCGGGGAGCCCAGCATCACCGACAGCACGAGCGAGCCCCAGTTCCCTCTGGTGGGCTTTGTTCCCCTTCTGGGCCAGCCCCCCCAGTGCAAGCCTCTGCAGGGCTGCCAAGCTCTCAGCCCCAGAAATAGCATGTGAGGCAGCCGAAAAACCAGCGGGGAGGGGGAGACGCAGATAAAAATAGAGAGAAATGTTGATTGCATTGTTACTGCTTCAATTAAGCTCAGACACTTCAGCCTGATGAGTCAACAGCAATGACAAGAGGGCACAGCAAACAAGAGCGACCGCAGTGCAAAACCAGTTTACCAGTCCCATTAGTGCAGAAGGCAGCCAAGTCCCAAAGCAGTAACTTCGGTAGCGAAAGGAGGAACAGCTCTGACATTGTCCTCTCAGCGCAAGCCCGACAGCGGCAGCAGAAACAACACAGAGGCACAGAGTTCGTCAAGACGGGGCTCTGTGAAAGAGCGTCCCGCACCGGCCCCGCGGGCAGCAGCGGGGCAGTGACGGCTGGGCATCGGAGGCCAGCTCAACGTGTTCAAATGAAGCCATTGTATTCTCGGGGGCCTAAATCACACTTGTGATGCTTTGCGCGTTTCTTTGGTGGTGAAGGAGACAGGGAAGTAACAGACGGGTGTAATTACAGGGACTGAGGCACAGTCCCCTCTCCACCACGCCGTGCAGCGCACCCCTTCCCTGCAGAAACAGACTGCCGTGCACCCGCCCGAGCGGGGGTGATGCTGCACCCTCCCAGCTCAATCCTTCCTACCGTCAGCTGCCAGAGCAGGGATTTTGGTCGAGGCAGAGGCACAAGCACAACGTGCTGGGCGAGAGGGAGGACCAGGGAAGAGAGGTCTCCCTGCGAGGGCCCTGCGGTGGAGCGGGAGCAGCCACCAGCTGCCCCGGTTGTCCCCTCTTTGCGGCTCTGAGCGGCAGAGGGCAGGCACGGGGCTGAGGCGGCAGACAGCTGGGTGGAAGGCAGGCAAAAATTCTCCAATGACCTTTAGACTCAGAAATTACTGTTGTGGTTGTCTGTGTCTCCCACTACATAAAGAAGTCTCTGAAAAGAAAGGAAGAGAAGCAGTTGGTCACAACTTCAAACAGTCCGTCCCTCCGCCTCGCCACACCACGCCCTGGAAAATGTTCACCTCTCTTTGTGAAGTGGTTTACAACGCACATAACACCAGCATTTATTGCACTGTCTGCCAGCGCTCCTCCTTTGACCACCCCCATCAAAGGGATGCTAAGGAAGTGATGCACGGGACTGCTCGCCATCAGCAGCAGTTCCCCGCACTGCTCCCCAGCCTGGGCTGCCCCGGTTACCCCGCCGTGCCCCGGTGCGGGCCTTCGCACCACCCGTGTCCCGGCCGCACGGCGCAACGGGCTTACACACAGAGGCTTTCTTAGCTCAGAGTCTTGTCTCCGGCAGTAGCCAGCCGCAAACGCTTAGGCAAAGCGTAGAAGGAACAAGGACAAGAATACAGCGAGCCTTCCCCTGGGATCCCTCCAGCTTCCAGCAATCAGAGGACTAGGAGCCTCCCGCGCTGGAGACTGCATCTGTCTAGCACACTCTCACAGCCAGCTACAAACCTCTCCTTCGTGCATTTATCCAATTCCTTTTACACACAGCCCCTGCAACAGTGTGCAGCAGGGAATTCTGCGCATTAAGTAGGTGTTGTGCGGAAAACAAAACAAAGCAAAGCAAAGCAAAGCAAAACAAAACTTCCTTTTGCTTTAAACCTGCTGCCCACTCCTGTGCTGCTGGAGCGCTCCAGAGACACTACAAATCTCGTGCTCTTTTTTCTTGATGCTGGAGAGACCTCACGCTTGCTGCGGTTCCCTGCGTACCCAGCCACCTCCTGGAGTTCCACCTGTGTCTCCATTTGCTGAGCAGCTTTTCAAGTGATTCCCGCCTGTCTGCAGCTGGCTAGATATCCATCGATTGTGGTAGGGATAGACAATTTTACGATGATGCTATGCTTAGGTTAAATAGGTCCCTTCTGAGCCTAGAGGCCCATTCCTCTGCACGGTTCAGGATTTCTGTGCCCACCGGTGCTTGAGAAAGCAAGGTGGGAGCAGCACTGCCAGCTGCCTTTGGCTGCTTTGCCCGAGGCAGGAGGAGCCCCGCGGGGTGCGGGGCTGACTGGGGTGGGATTCGAGGCGCCGTGAGACGTCCTCCACCACGCACCCCCACCCCGCATGAGCACACCTGAACCCATCCCATAGCACCCCCGGCTGCACGGTGGGGGCGCAGCTACGACACGAACCTGCCAGAGAGGAAAAGGGCTGGCACGGGATTACAGCGAGTCGAGTTCGAAAGTACTCAGGTCCCGTGTTTGCACATGCACGGGGCCAGACCCAAGGCTCACAGTCCTGGTAGCTGTTCATCAAAACATCTGCATTGCCAATGTGGACAACATTCATTAAAATCTGTGTTTAGTTTGCAAGGATCACGCCAGACTGTTCAAATAAATGACCTACCAAATTAATCTCTTTTCCTAATGCTATCTCCTGATATTTAGGATGACTTCATGCCAGATATCCTGCTAAAGAAAAGAGCGTTGGGCTGGGGGAGGAGCGGAGAGGGGCTGCTCAGGGGAAGAGCCCAGCCTATATTCATTCCTCTTCTCTCCCTTGTGAGGCCCTTTCCATCACACTACTGAGCACAACACAATTAGTGAAAAGGGCCCGTTTTTCCTCCAGGAGCCAAGGTCCCAAAAAGGTACAGCTTCAACATCATTAGCAGTTCATCTTCTTAAACCTCCGGGCAGCCCCTAGGCAGATCCCCTCATGCAAACCCCACACCCCTCCCCCTTTTTGGTGTCTGCTTATCAAACTAATGAAGCACATCCAGACTGAAAGGTCTTGGGGTAGAAGACAGCAGCTTAACCATGATTCAGTACATGTCCTTTCCCCTCCTCCTCTTTATCAAATAAAGCAAGCAGAATTTCCTACACTTAAATGGAAGGGAGGAGGAAGGAAGGAGGCTAAGGGGAGGGAGACGTTTGTCTAGTAATTCCCTGCAGAAGGAGATGTCTGTTTACTTTCTTTGACTGAGCACTTGCATATTAAAAAGCCTCAGCTCCTTAGCGGACAGGATTTATCAGTGCCACATTTTCTACTTGACAGGGCAGAGCCGGCGATGCCTGCTCCAGGTAGCTGGAGAATAAAACAACATCCTGTGACCTTCCCCTCGCCCTTCTCCGAGGCCGCTCAGCGCAGGGAGCCGGCCGCAGGGTGCTGCAAGCCCACTGCCGTGCGGTGGGGAAGGGTGCTGTGCATGCTCCGGCCCTAAAACGAGAACGCTGCTGCAAAAGCAATGAAAGCACAATGAGGCTCCATTAGCTTTTTTCCATTCAGTGATAGCCGGAAAGGCAATTTCCAGCTTTAGGTAAAAACACATAAACATCTTTCATCATGTCACTGACCTAAATATAGATGATTACTTCAAGGCAAGTGAAAAAAAAAAAAGAGGAGGAAAAAAGAGCTCTATTCTTATACCTTCAAATGCTATGAAGCCCTACAAGCAGGCTGCGGTAAAGAGGAGCCGCACAGAACCAGTCGGATGTGAAGAAAGAGAGGGAGAAATGCCCCTTCTCGAATGACCGTCCTGACCGACCGCTGTCCTGCGCCCCGGGCTGCTCCGCGCCCGCCCGCCTGCCCTGGCACCGGCACGGCACAGCATGCAGGACCTTCGCTTCGGTGTAAAGCCTCCGGAGTTCAGATTCGACCCCCTCGCAGCCAGGCCACGCTCGCCAGAGGGACATCGAGCAGCTCTCGGACTTAGAGGCACACTTGTAAACGTTGCAAGGCTACACGGGAGCCCGAGCCACACTGGCACCTGAGCGCCAGAGTAAGGAAGAGCACTGGAAGAGTGCGTACGAACGCACTCGCCGCCAGCCCAGCAGCACAGGGACGTGCCAACAAGCTCCTTGGGGGCTCTCCTCCCACTAACGCAACCCAAATACTAAACACCAGTGACCAGCCATGAGTCTCCACATTCAACATGTGTCCTACCATCAGAACCCCAGATTCACACCTCGTGACCCTCACCGGTACACACTGCGGACAGAATTAGCTCCTTAACTGCCCCCTGCCTCAGTTTACCCACGTATATAAATGGCACATCAGCAGCAATAGCGAAAAACTACATCTTGGGATAGCATGTGACCTAAGCAATAGGGGTTTGCAAAGACATTTGTGCATATTGGTGATAACCTGCTGTTCATTTTAAATCGAGCAACACAAACACTATGTGCTATGAGTCACAGCTGTTGTCACAGTTTCAACTCAGTCTTCATTCTCCTGGGTCAGCAGGAGCTTTGCCTGGGAAAGGGCTCTGGGAGTAAGAAGTCCTTGTTTACACTGTAAAAAAAAAAAAAAAAAAAATCAGCAAATAAACCGGACATACTTTAAAAAAGACTTTACTAGGGATATCTCATTGTCATAAGTGCTTGTTGCGGTACAGTATCTCCCTAAGTGTTGTGTGACTGCCTGCTGTTAAGGGACCAACAATCCACTTCTAGTTTAGGCTGCCAGAGAATGCCCTCATTTAGACCGAAACAGAAACTCCCCCCTGCTCCATCCTGCATTTGCAGCACCAGGCTTGTTTCTTCTGAGACAAGGCAAAGCTCAATTGATCTACCATATCTGCTTTGAAATCTTGTATTGGAAAGACTCAAAAAACCCTAAGTTTTGTCTCTTGCAAGGCAAGAACCAGATGAAAGCAGCCAAAAATCCTATGCACATATCAACGTCATCACAGAACAACCACAGAGACTACAATGTTGATTGAAACCCAAGGAACCTACAGGATCACGTTTTAAACGAATTCTAAAAATCTTAACAAAAAACAGGTTTTTGTTTCCCACTACTGTAGATTAGTGGTCATTTCCATCAATGCAGGTGAGATCAGCGCTGGATTTGAGCACCAAATACAAAAAAAACCAACAAGCCAGACGCGGGTTGCTCAGGGAAGTCCTCCCTCATGGGCATGAGGTTTGCAGGGAGCCAGCCCCAACACTGCTCAATGGAAATCTGCCTGCAGGCTTCGACAGCTCCGCTGGAGAGTGGCACTGGCACTCTCAGCCCTGTTTGCAAATCTGTCTGCAGTCAGTTCAGCGAGGTTGCGGGCCTGGGCTGCGCTCTCGTGCCTTCCTCTCTCCACTGTCTATTTTCTATGGAGAAATAAGCAGTGACCGAAAATAACAGCAAAACAAAAGCAAGGTGGCGTCAGGCAGCAAGTCACCCGTGGAAACTGCACAAATCTTTCTCCGGTTCAAACGTGGGCTGGGCCACATGTGAAATTGAAGCCAATGCCTGATTCTGGTCTTGGTTTGTCCAAAAGGCCCCAGAATTGGTCCCAGCTGGGACTGGCATCCTCTCAAGCGCCCCTGGCCAAAAGCAGTCCCACTGGGACCCCCAGGTTTGCTGGGATCCCAGAGCCAGAGAGAACAAGACCTAGCAGTTGCTTGTATTTTAGCTGCCCAGAGCCATTCTTGCCCCTCACTTTCCTAAGCACCGTATATAAGAATGGAAACACTCAAAATGGTTTTGTGGAATTCTACAATACCACTGCAGATTAAAAAATACACGGCACTGTAACTGCTGGGAAGTCCTGGAAGTCACTCTGCCTCTTCCACGGAGGAACCACGTTTAGCAAAGGGTCTCTCAATATCATTTCTCTCTGTGATGCCACTTCCAACCTCTATCGCAATTAACAGATAGCTACCGAAGGCTGCAAACAGTGTCAAAACCCCACATGCCTTGTCTCACAAAGTACCTACTGCTTAAACAGTCACAAGAAAAGAAATGACACACTTTCAACTCCATAACAAAATTTGCTTTTATTTTATTTTTTTCCTCAGAAACCCTCAGATATTCTTGCACTATAGGCTACTTCTCATGCTTCACAAGATGATATTTGACAGACAGGAATCTGCACAGCATTGTTTGTAAAATTCGCTGAAATTTTACAGTCTGAATAGACTTCTCAAACACCGCCCTAACCCCGTGGCCGTACCCAGCTGACCTCTCGCATGTAAAGGCTGTTAAGACAGCTCTGGTGCCCTCCACGACGGGAGCTTGCAGGGCTGCTGGGTTCTGTGCTCTCTGACTTTCAAGCAAGCATGGGAGTTGCTCGGTGCACGTCTACACTGTTGAGAACAGCTTTATGAAAACGTGGTAGGGTAAAAACCCACTGCATGAGGAATTTGCTTCTCAGGGCAGGCACCAACTGGATTGCTAGTTCTTTCTCATGTTTTATTATGGCTCTTCTTTCCAAGAAGTGTATCTGAAGCTCCAAACCAAACCCAAATGCCTATGTGCTTTGAAATCTCTTATCAAACACTTCACGGCTTGAAGAGAGAAGCTGAAGAAGACACAAGGCCAATGCTTAGTCTGCAGGGTTAAACGTTGCAGAGGATTCTTCTGAGTTACAATACTGTTCTCTGAGGTTTAACATATCCAGCGTATTTACACTCTGCTCTCCATTATCATGCTGCTTAGCCTCTTTAGCATTTTAGCTCGAGGTAAAAACTTACTCCTCCCTACACAAAAGACCTGCTTTTACCCATCATTATTGAACATATTTCACCACTGTTAACACTCTGAAGATGTGCACCCTGAAGTTAAGCTTGCTGGGTCAAAACCAGGGGAACTAATGGGAACTCTGTCATCACAACTACCCTGGGGAAATGCTGCAGCTCTTCAGGAAATGTGTGTGAAAATAAACCATAAACACACACAAGCACACACACACACAGAGGGACTGTATAAACAATTTGACCATGAGCGCCCTGACACACAAACATACTTGTACAAGGAGAACATCCAGAGGCACCAAGAACACAAGCATCTCTAAATGCTCTCCCTGTTTGCACCATCACTAGGTTTCTACCACTGGTAGCTGGTGCCTGGTCGTGGTGTTTCACTCCTCGGTGCCCTGGCTGAGCTGTGAGCAGAGCTACAATCAGCGCTGGAGACCAAGAGCCAGCCTGGCCCAGCAGCTCCCCTTGTTCCACCCGTGGCGCGGGGTGCTGGCAGGAAACCCACAGCAGCAGCAGCGAAAGCAGCACTGCTGGAGAGCTGCAGAAGGTAAGACAAGGAGGGCTCAGGAGCTGCATGGACACAGCGAACTAAAGGAATGAGAAACTGCATAAATATGGACTGAAAATGTGTTTCAAGAATTGTAAGGGAAAAAATGCCATGAATTAGAGAGTTATCCAGTGTCCAACAGAGACGAGCTTGCTTTACAGAATGAGAACCTTCAAATCAGGTCCAGGATTTGCCCCCTTTTAAGTTTTGTGAGGGTGTTTGGATTACCGTTCCTCGCTGAGTCAGACAGACATCTTTCTGAGACCGCCTGTTTTGTTGTTAGCTTGCGTGCATTATCACATTGTAATCAGTCCAATATCCCATCTCTTATCTAAAATGTAAATACTAATTTGAGGGTTCAGGGAGAACACAGCTATTTTATTTCCAGTTAAAAAAAAAAAATAGAGGAGGAGACCTGGCATCATAACAGTAATTTATGATTTTACTGGCGTATTATCATCGGGTAATAAGAGCAACTTGAAACTGCCAATTATCTCATAAGAGGGGTATCACCTTTTCTATTTTGAATGACTCCATCGATAAATGCAGGCTCTGCTTGCTAACACTCCGTCACATAATCAGTGGCCTTCCAGCAGGAGAGACGAGAGCATGAGAAAGAGAGAAAAACAAGCCAGCAAAGAGATGAGCGCTTCCTGCGAGCCGAGCCCGGGTCTCAGCAGCAGCGTGGAGCAGGGAAGGAGAGGGGGCTGGGAGGAATCGCCCCGAGCAGCCAGCAGGTCACACACACACAGTGTGCAACAGCAAACCGGGTTTACAAAGAGACATCTGTTCCATTACTTCGATGCATTGTGGCTAATTACATCCTGGCCCGTCTGTGAAATGACAGCCACTTATTCTCCAGTGAACCGTAAAATCTGTACATGTTCAGTGCGGGCAGTGGGGAGTAAGAGGAGTGCGGGGAGTGGGGAAGGGGGGGAAGGATGGAGAAGAGAGACTGGGAGAAAGGCGCAGGAGAAGCACCATGGACGCACCCAGCGTCTCTGCGGCCACGGCGGTGTCAGTCAGGAAGCGGCAAGAGAGAAAAAGCCACTCTGAACGACGGGCCCTAACAAAGCACTGCCCTTCTGATGCCATTTTGATGCGGAGCTGCGATGCCTGCCCTACCCAATAACTCCTCGCTCCCCAGCTTTGCCCATGCTGAGGGAGCACAATGATGCCAGCAGAAATCGCACCAGGCGTGCAGTGGTGTACTTTACCTGCAGATTTCTACAGCCCTTCTGCCATTGCTGTTTATATCTTCCTTACCTGCCGGTCTGACAGCTTTGTTAGAGGCTACTATCCTATACGCCAATTTAATTTTAGACTTGGATGAATTAAAAACAAGGACTTCTCATCTCCCACCACCTCCCATAGATTTTTAGAAATCTGAAGGAAGCTGCAAGAAAATAAGTCTCGTCTCAACTTTTCTACATAACAAAATGGGCCTTGTGCTCAAACATGATTATAAACCACTGAGTCAGATTAACACAACACAAACTGTATTTCAAGACTTTGAATATGTAATCCAAAGTACGGCATTCAGCACCATACTAGCTAACAAAGGTTAAATCCTGATCCTAGTAGGTCTGTCAAGAAAACTGCAAACTTTTCAGTGAAGCTGGGTTAAACATTATATGAAGCAAAGGACTGAAAGTGGTTTTTGTTGGGGGATCAGTGGCTTGGTTTGACGCTAGAGCAGAGCTCTCATGAGAGCAGCTCTACCTGCAGCTACCAGCCGGCCACTTCTGATCCCTTGTCCAGTTGCAGTCCACGCTGCACAGACTTCTGTGAGATACGATGTTTTGGTGGGTCAGCTGAACAGACCACTGGGGTGGTATAAGTAGCCGGTCAAACTGTTAAGGTGGCAATTAAAAGAAATGGCTACATGGTTAAGAGAGGATGGCAGACTAGAAACAAAGACTGGCTGCTCAATGAGAGCTGACCAGCTCTATAACCAGAGGCACTGCTTTTCTTCCAGGATTTCTGTGCGAAAGCATCACCTTTCCATTAATGCAATTAAAGCTTGTGGATTTGGGCAGAATTTGCTCAGTGTGATGAATTGCTCACTCCCAAAATTGAAGCAAAACTAAATGCCGTGTACAGGGAAGGAGGGTAAGGAGGACTGCTCATATCATCTACAAGCTGAAGCTGTAGAAATCTGATGAGGTCTAGGAACAGAATTGCAGCAGCCAAACTAAAGAAAACTAGGATGCTTTGGGATGGGATTTCTTCCGGCATTTGGTTATGGGCTAAGAGGGACATATTAATCCATCTGAATCCCTGACTGTACCATATCCTGCAGGTGTTACAGCCATTCAAGGTAGTCAGATCTAGAGGGGAAGAAAAATACAATCAATCTCCGTTCACTTACACGATATACAAACAGATGCAGAAAAAGGGAAGCACTGTAGGCAGCTGGTTTATGTTCACAGCTTAAAGCAAAACCACCTGAAGCTGAAACATCAGGAAAAGTAGTGGAAGTGTGATGTTTTTGCTTCAACTTTAAAACTGGCCTCTGTAGCTGTTGGCAAACCAATGTAACACGGAAAAAAAGAAGCGGGACCTAGTGTTCCTGCCAGGCTGGGAGTAAAAGTAACTGGAAAATTTAATGGATTTTTCATTAAAATGCTCACCACTTCCTTCAATTTTTGGTCTGCATTCTGTGGTTTCTGTTCTAATCCTCCTTTCCTGACAAAGGCTTCAGTACTTCTTAAGGCCAGAATGAGTATTTATAGTCTCCTCATTTGTGAAACGCAGGTCACAGCTTCTCTGGCAGTAACCTGTGTACGAGTCTTGTAATGTCTGGTTGTGGTCAAGCCGGGATCCTCCAGCACGATCTCGCAGAGAGCCCTGTGCTTTGCCTGGGGCAGCTCTGGTTGTGGGAGGCAAGGATGGCAGGATGAGCAGCGTCTCTGGACCTCCCTCCCTCTCCTGCACGAAGGCAGCGGCAGCAGCACCTTAGGTCTGTGTTGAGTGGAGAGGTGTCTTCACAGTGGACAGGGCAGCTGGCCAGGGTTTCGAAAGGTTTCTCCATGGGTAGATGCAGAAGCCTCTACAACTTTGAGCTCTGCTAATATAGCTGGCGTGTACCACAGTTGGCAAAACTCAGTAAAGCACAGCTCTTCAGAAGCACCCGCTTCGACTGACAGATTTAAAGCAAGGGGCTTGATATCACTGTGCTTGACAAAACTTGGGAAGCCATTAAAATGCGTCTGGGGAACTGAACAGTGTCAGTCTAACTCCGAATGGATGATACATCCATCTTACCAATTTCACTGCACAACAGGCAACCAGAGAAGGCAAACCAAGGGGAAGGAGAAGGCCGAGTGAGCTGAATTCAGTCTTGCAGTGGGCTCTTCTGCCATAACAGCTGGCGCTTAGTCTATGGATAAATACAGGATTTCATTTTCCATGGACATCAGGCGGCCTTTCCTCACCAGACCTAAACTCACCCTCACAAAAGAAAAGCTTAATACAAAGAAGCTCACAGTGTGTAACTCTACAAAGACCTTACAAGGAAGGATTTATAGTAAATTAATATCACTAGCAACCATATAGCTCACAGAAGCTCACCGCCTTGTGGTGTAAACTGTGATTTAGTTGGCTAACACGTTAGGTGTAAGATCCAGCGACCTCAATTATGCTCTTCCTTCCCTGCCTGTGCAGCAGGAACCTCCTCCCCACACTGCCTTAATGATGAACTTAGCTTCAGCCTTGTTTTTGTTGTATGTATTGACCTATCGCTTCTGATCATTCATCTGCGCATGATCTTCTTCACAGCATCTTAGCCTGCTCTGGTGTCTGAAGCACTAAATGTTTTACAGTAGTTTATCACAAGTTCAACTTAATGAGAATCAAAAAAGCATATTGGGTGCAGGCCCAGGGTTGATCCTGAGTTCATTCTGATCTGAAAAGATTAAAAGATATATCCCCCTCCTCTATTTTATTTTTCACTTGCCTTTCACATTGTATATGGACACCCAAGGTGAGCTTTCCCTCTTCTCCAGCAAAAGCTACAACAACTGGAGGAGAGCACATGGGTGACATCACAGGAGTCAAAAGTGAAAAATGAAGCAATGGGAGAAGGAAGGGTTTTTAATCATTCCATTTAAAATGCTGCTTCCCCCTGAGTTTGTGTAGCGTGAATTCTTGCTCATATCTATTTCAATAAGGAATGAAAAATTCGTAACAAAGGACATCTGTTCTGTAAATGCAAAGCTTCCAGCTCTTCAATAAAGATGAAAAAATGTCTCTGAGACTTGCAGGAGCTTCTCTGTCAGAAAGCAGAGATATTCTTGAGACCTATAAGGCAAAGTGAAATACACCTGCTCTCTTTCAGAATCCATCCTTCTCCCCCTACAGTTGCCTGATGTGAAAGCCTTTTCAAGCCATTTTTCCCAACTATAAAATAAAGGTGACCAGCTATGGATTTTAAAGATACATCTCTATGCTTCCTCTTAGGTAAATTCTTCAAAGACAAGGGAGGTATGACTTTGCAAAAGCTGAAAGCATTCCCAACAGGTAGTTGGAAAGAGCAAAGTGCTAAATTCCTCCCGTGAGAACATCCCCTTCCTACAGAGAGGTGCCGCTGTTATGAGGCTTCCTGGTTATACCCTCCGCAGAGCTCCTGAGTTGGTGACACATTCCTAAAGTAGGGCATATGCATGCACTGACTTTTTCTCAGGGGGAGAAGGTGGCAAACCAACTGCTACTTCTTCCCTGTTGCCTGGTCGTAGTGTTGCTACCAAGGCGACCAGAGAGCAGTGCGTTAAGAAACTGGATGAAAAGAAGAAAACAATTGTTTTGCCTTAAAGGAAAGAACTGGAGGGGGTATTTGTCGCTAAATTTGAGGGTTGACATAAGCAGTGTTTGAACTGGCTTTTAAATATTAGTCCCTCACCTAACAGAGTTACACTGATAGAGAACTGGTTAGCTTGGGCCTTTGGAAGTTTGGTATAACAGGCACAGGGAAGAAAAGAAAATTTTGGCAATAGCTACTAATCAACAAGCCAAAAGAGGAACAGTTTTAGGTAAATGAATGTGATGCTAACTAAGAAAAACAAAATCTGGAAGAGACACTAAGAATATGTGTGTATGTACACGAAATATACGGGGCTGCTACATGCACAACGGCTTGGGTCTCTGCCGTCAAGTGCTAGGCCTTCTGTGCGCAAATGCTACCTGCAAGTAAGCCTGAATAGGAGCTGCTTTTGAAAACACAGAGCAAGGCAAATTACGCATACTTCACAGATACAAGCAAGAGTGACAAGCTCCAGAAGCTTCAGAAAAGCTATTCTGGGAAACAAACGAAACGCACACAAAGCCATAGCAGAAACAACACCTCTCGTGTCAGCCTGCGGGCCCTGAGCCGGGGCAGAGGGCAGCAGGGAAGAAGAGGGGCTGTAGTTTGACAGAGGACGGGCTGAGCCTTCCTTTTCCTAAGGACTCATAAAAACACACGGAAAATACAGCACACGGCATGTTATCTGACTTGGGCCTGCTGCCACACGGCACAAAGTGACGCCACATACTTGGATTTGTTTGGCCAGCGGCAGGGGGGCTAAGTGTGCCAACGGGAAGCATTTACCCATGGGGAAGGCCAGTCCTTAGAAAGCACATTTCAAGGAATTCAGCGTGCCCCCGAGGTAGCTCGGAGAAAGGGCCTGTGCTTATTTGGGATCTGCACGCTAGGAGGTGGTGGCACAACTGGACTGCCCGGCACGTCTGAGGAGGCACCGGCAGCAAGAGATGGAGCTCTCTCCCAGTCCTCGGCCATTGACCTTGGTGCTCAGGCTTCCAGAGCATAACACTCGATTACTGAAACGTGTGCTGCCGGGATAAAAATCATCAGTTTGGGTCCCTCCGTGAGGCCGGTTTCCAGGAGCCGCAAGCACCCCTTCCCTGTGGTGGAGCACACGGGCAGCCGGACTGCGAGTGCCATGGGTCTACTCCGTGCCTCGTCCGGCGGTCCCAGCACGCTGGCCCTCCCGACTGGCCACGATTAGCGGCTCTCGCTTGCGAGAGACGACCTACTAGCCAGGCATGGAACGTTAATCACCTGTCCACCATTATAAAAGGGATGGTCCCGTCAGGAGGAAGGTCGGTGGCTAGGACCACTCAGGGGACAATGTCTGCTCTCTAAATGGTACCCTATGAATAAATCAATGTCCAAATCCCAGGGCTTCTGAACCTTTACAAACACAAACTCTCAGGAAATATATACAGTAAAAAACAACCCCGAATAAAAAACATCTCCCTCTGAGCCCTGGCTTTGGGATGCCATCTCCCTGGTTAACCCCTTCCTGCCCAGCTTATCCTGCCTGCTTCATGGAGCGCATTTTGTTGTTCCCATAGTACAGTATTTGTTGAAATAAATATGGAAATAAGGCAGAGCAAGACAGCCAGACTGAAATAAATTCATCACTCATGGGCTCTCAAGGGAAGAAAACCGCGCATTTTTTCTAAATGATTATTTCTGAAGCACTGAAGGAATGGCTATATCACTAATGAGGCCAGTGCTCCATGACTGCTGATTATAAATGACCTAAAAAGAGACAAGGGGATAGTGTATGTGTGTGTAGGGGGATGGGAAAAGAGATGAATTGTTCTTCCTCAGGATCTGGAATCATCTCCCTAGGCTCCTCAAAAGTCTGAGAGCATCTGTGGTTCACCACAAAGGCAGGCCTGGCATATTTACAGCCACACAAGGAAGTTTGGGCTGCAGCGTTGTGCTATGCTAACAAGTAAGCACACGATTCCTCTCCTCCCTTGATAGGTCACTATCTGTTCACTGCAATAATAATTAAAAAGGAAAACAAGCCCTCTCACTTGCCCCAGGGTCTAAATTATAGGTCCTGCAGGTTGATGCAGCCCGACTTGAGGCAAGAAGAGGCTAAAGCCAGGAATAAGATTCACTCGTGTCTTCTCTCACTCACTAATTCCCATGGAAACAAGCAACTCACGACAAATGACTAAAGGATGCTTGCAAAAATCTTACTCATATGCTTTGCTGGCTACCTTCCCCCATACCTTTAGGCTGAATGATTACAGATGCATCACGCATGCAGCAATCCTAGAACATGGCTGATTGCTGAACAGGACAGGATGGCCGCATGCAAAGGTGGTCAGGGTGCAAGCCAAACGCAGCAAAACCAGCAGCGTGAAGTCAGAGAATAATACAGCAATTTTGCTATAAAGAGCTGCAGCTTTCAGATTCCTAGCAGTATTATTTATATCACATGATATGTGGAAGTGACAGCATCCAGAAGCACAAGATAATCTAAGGGACAGCCCCTAACACATAATGTGACCTATTACCCAAATCTGAGGGTACCAAGAAGATGGGATTTGCTTATTTATCTAATGGGGTTTTGTTTCAGTTTGTTTTATGAACAGAAATTGCCCAGTATACCTTGAAGAACAGAGATCTGAAAATGGGCTTCTGCAGGAGCTCAGACAAAGGAGCCCTGACAGATATTAGATGGACTGTGGTCATGCACCACTGCCAGATGTTTCCCAACACTTTCTGAAGACTGACCCCTTCTTGCAGGCAGCAATGTCCTCTTGCAAAAGCTGATGGGGTTTGGGAGAGGCAGATTTGCTTCTATCAAAACCCTTCTGACTTGCACATTGACCTATGGTAGCAAAGTGACACGTTCACAGAACTGCAGCTCAGGCCAGGGCTATCTCACTTCCATCCTCTGTTTCGGCCAACTGGAGTAGCTAATCACTTAAGAGTTTCTGCAGCCTCAGCAGGGAGTTCCAGACAATTTTCTGCCCCTCAGGAGAGGGACCATTTCCTTGGAGCCTGGGATCACTCTGTGAGCTCTGAATGTTCCTACATCTTTACAAAAACCTAGAGCATGCTGGCCAGAAAGGCAAGACTTGGCGCAGCTGCTAAATCCAGGGGGAGGGGAAGAAAAGTTGAACCAAGTTTCTCTCCTTCTCCTGGGTCATTTGTCACAAGCCTTTATAGCTAATAACCTCTCTGTAAAATTTATAAGCCAAGTTAGAGAATTACAGAATAGGGAAATAATTCACTAATAGCCTATATGAGGTGGTTTAGAAATCTGGTAGGAAAGAACCACAATATATTAAATTCCCCAGGTTTCAGAAGCTACTGCTGTAGCTGCCACTCTTTTTAACCCTGTCAAATTCAGCTGGCTGACATCTACGCAAGATTTCAGCCCAGCTGCTTCTCTCAGAGATGTTCATGCCGCGACATGGACCCATCAGCCAGCTCTGTACCACCGATGCTGGAGCCAGTTTCCAGTTCTTCCCTCAAGGCATTATGGATGGGGTTCCCTTCCCTCTCATCACGTAAGCACCTCACTACAGACAAGTAGACCTCATTTGCTTTCCAAAGGCCTTGGGCTATTCGCCCACAGAAGGTAAATCTGACAAGAAAGCAAAGACCATAAACTGGGTTATGCTACCTCTCTCCCCCTTGCTTGAAGCGGGGAGCATAAAGAAATCAGAGCAGATGCTGTATCAGTATCATTTCTGAAGTACTCTAATGAATCTGACCCCAGGCTGAAGCTTTAAAAGTGTAGTGGCGTGTCAATGTAAACAGCTAAAACTAGTGTCAAGTCAAGTGGTAACAAGGCCACCGCTGTTTTTACAAGCATCGTGCACTTAGCAGATAAAAATGAGCATCCTATCAAAGCCCTCCGCCAGGCGCCCTTATCACCAGCGAGAGGAAACAATGCCCCCGTATGATTGGTGTGACTCAGTGCCAGTGATAGGGAGCCCAATTTCTTACAAGCTGTCCATTAGTATGATGAAGAGACTAATAACCACCACACATGGTTTTTTATCTTTTCTTCTTCTTGTTGGTCCATTGGCAACTGCTAATAGCTTTCCAGGGCTCCTTTAAATAAACAGAACTAATTACTCTGCACAATGACACCACGGCTTACAGACAACTAATTATGTCATAGAGGGGTTTCTTAACATGCACATTTATTTGCAGAGGGCCACGTCTAACATGCAGCAAATTTATTCAGTCTTTATGCTGTCAGCTGGTACCAAAATAACACTGAATGCACAGCAGATCCAGATTGCAGAACTTTAGCAGGCAAGCTCTCCCAGGAGGCTAAAAAACAACACATGGAGTACGCATATTACCAAACATGTGTAGCGGTGCCGCTGCTAGCCTCCTGCGCATTTAATATAGTGCCATGGCACAGACTGAAACTGTTGTGTAAATAAAGCTCTGCTTTTCTTCGCTCACGTTTGCTATATGTTGAACAGGCAATCACTACTTGCTATGCCTTATGCCCTGACAACATGCCTTGATGGAGGAATAATGGAAATCCTTGTCCAAAAAAGCACAGAACTGAACAGATGGACATCATAAAAGACAAAATACACTGGGAAACTGTTCCACCAGTAGGAGAAGAAAGAGAGAAGTTAAGTGACTCGCTGTGTGCTGTGCAACCAGCTGTGTTAGAGGCTGGAAGCAAACTTAGGGTTTCCTGACACCCACTCCCTTTTTAGACAGAGGATGGTGTCAAACCGAGACCATTTTTTTTGTTGTAAATAGACTTTGCAGACAGATATCTAACCAATGAGACAGGATTATACAAAATTATTCAAACTGGATGTGATTGAATGCCTTTCTGAGCTCCTGAAAATCTAAAAGGACTTTGTTCTTAAAAGCAAGATGCCCAGTGACAGAAATTTTTAAGGTGTGCAGCCCCTCCTCCCCTCCCCTACATAAAAGCAAATGAAAGCATTTGATTTGCAAGCATTTCTGGAGAGCCATGTTATATGAGCAGCAACTCTCCTCAGAGACAATATTCTGAAAGGATGTAGCAAGGACACCTCTCCACATATACTGATAACGATCCTTAGCATTAACCAGAGTTATATGCATAAAAAGCAGCATATATCTTGTTAAGCATGTCTGAGTGGCAGATGAACTGATACAAGAGGGCAGAGTATCATATTTGGAGCTATTAGCTGACTGTCTGGTCAAAATATCTGTGTAGAAATGTGTACCCAATTACACATGTATTCAGCTCCCATTCACGTACCAAGCACACCTACACCTGTACAAAGAACAGTGTGCTTCACTTGCCGTTTACAGCAATCGAATCAATGGGTTTCATAAGAAAATGGTAGCCTTTACAAAACAGGCTTCAAAATCCCATTTAAGATGTGGGCCACTGTTTTCTGCGATTTCCTAAAGCTCCACCTTCCCTCTAAACAAGAGGACGTTTTTACAGAAGGAGAACTGAACTACAGATGGCAAGCCCGCTGCAGAACTGCAGCAGAAACAGGAGACAGGTTTCCTCAGTGACCAGGCTGACCTTGACTAGTAACATCAAGATAAAAGCTGCGGTGCTTGGTCTCCCACTATGATTTTACAGCGGAGGGTCACTTGGTTAAGTCTCTCACTGTAGAAGCAGACAGCTTTAGCAGAGACACGCACTAAGAGGGCTCCCCACCTTTACGAGAACCATTAGAAGATGACAAGATATACACAGAAATCTCCGACATGGAAATTGAGGGGAAAATGGCATGAAAGAGTTGAAGACCAAGGGTGTGCCCTGCCCTCTGTCCCTCAGCATGCTCCTGTAGCCCTGCAGCACAGTACCACAGAGAAGAGGACCTCACGCTGCAGCTCACATCAGCAGAGAAGCAGCTTTTGGACCGACAGCTGAGCAGTCCTGCAGCGGGTTTTGTATGTATTCATTAGGCAGGACACGCCCAAACCAACCTGTTGAGAATCACGTCACATTAGGCATAAAGAGGTCATGTCAGGTCCGCACTGATGGTTTTGTTGCTCACCTTGATTTTGTACTGCCCAGCTTCGGGTCAGTGCCAAGAGACAACAGGAAAGGAACAGAATCAGCACAAATGGTTCGTTTCTTTTAAGAGTGGACAAACAACTGCGTTAAAGCAAGGATAAACATACCATCCTGAAGAGGAGCTTCTGCTCAGAACCACCTCTTTCTCTAGGTCCCTGATTTTCCGATCAATTTAAAGGAAACTATTACGTACCTCCACAGCAAGCGTGCCCGTGACCTAGTTACTGTTTCCCATGGGAAACCCTGAGGTCTCATAGCGTTTTTCTTAAACTTACGCTAGGGTATAGCACATTTAGTTTCACGAACTTTAAGTTTTGTGTTTTCTCAAACTGCCTACAGGTGCCAGGTTCAAGCTTTCCCTTGCTAAACAACGCTTCTTTTAAAGCACAAAAACTAAGATTCTCACATCAGTTGGGATGCTAGGACCTGAGGCCTTCCAAAGAAGACACCAGATATCCATGCTAAAAGGTGAGCTGGAAAACATGGATTGTGCCCTGCAGCTCAAACCATGGTGCTCACTCATCAACCCTTCTGAGCCTCAGGAGTAAGCAGAAGCCACATGGACGTTTTGCACCTAAGTCTCTTCAAATGAAACCACTTTGCCTGCGTTCCCAATGCCAATGGCCACACACAGAAAACACAGATGGGAATTAGCAATTTCATACAGTCCGGTGTTATACTCTGCTCTTAGTTTTACTGTGTTGGCAGCAAGAAGGTATACACCCCTTCTAGCCTTTCCTGTTGAGGTCACTAGGGTAGCAATTCACACAACTTTGGTTTTTAATTCTCTGAAGTGAATACAGGATTTACACATGCAATTCTCCCTCCAAGAACGCAAATTTAGAGGACACAGCAAGACACATTTTGTTCTGTCCAAATGGTCCATAATGAAAACGAAAAACCTTTGCTTTCTGACGTTACAGGCTGAGGCGTGTTGCCGGCTGAAAGGAGGACAAGCTGGCAGTGCCCCCACACGTGCAGGTACCCCTGAACGGGTGCAGAGATCCATGCTTGGGTCACGAGGCAGCACTGAGGGACGTCATAACTGCCAAAGAACCCCAGGCAAACATGCCTGCGGGTGAGCAGTGATTTGCCTCTGCCTTTAGGACTTGTATCTTCAAATTTATTGCCCACGCAGGAGTGCAAAGACGGGCAAAACACTAACACCTGCCTCAAGGAGGAGGAAAGCATTTGCTCAAAAAGACTGCCTGTGTCTGAGCCACAGGTCATCTCCTGTGTGCAGCTGAAGTAGGGAAACCAAATCCCCAGTAGGATGCAGTTCTGCATGGGTGAGTGACATATGTGGTGACTGCTGACAGGTGGCCTGAAACTTTGGGATTTGTTCCACGTTGTAACTCCTCAAACTTCGGTACTGCTCGATGCAGACTTGGAAGCCGTGCGTTCCGGGGACAGCATACAATTCACACAGCGGTGCTGAGCCTTTCCCCTCCTCTCCCCTTCTTATTTATACAGGATTTATTTATTTTTTTATTTTATTTTTTTACACAGACTGCTTGCAATTGATACAGGAGAAAGTAGAGGTCACGGGAAGAGTAAAGACACATAATCTAATTTTCACTTTGTCCATTAATCATGCACGATTTCACCCAGCCATTTAACAAGGTGGAATTTGAAAGCAATCTCTGCACAGATGAGGGGAAATTCACTCTAATTCCTGCTGCTGCTCTGTTCTCCTGATCAGGCTGCACAGAGCAGCCTCTCTTCCTTAAACTGAGAAGTAGAATCCCTGTGTCCAAGAAAACCCACACTCTCCCAAAATCTTTAAGTTAAATTTAAAAGTGTCCAGCTCAAGCTGTTGATACGTTGTTTGTGGGAGCAGTGATTTTTGTGTGCGCGTGTGGATCAATGCAAGCCCAAAAGGAAGCTCTGTATTTTAATCCATTTTGATATGAAGTTGTCAATAGTGCTACATTTGAGAATATCCTAGCTCACAAATAAGAAAGCCTAGAAGTTCCTTGTGTCTGTAGAAGTATAAATTTGAAGACACCTCCTACGTGCTCTCAGCTATTTGCCAATCTCCCATCTTGTCAGGACCCAACCTCTTCCTTCCTAAAGCAAGATAATTCTGGAAATGAAAAAGATTTGCAATCATCATAGGTAAGGCCATGGAGATTGGAGACATCAGGCCTTGACATCCACAGATGAGGCAGCAAAAGGCATCCCCTTCTCAGCTAGGGTTTGATGAGTACTGCAATATTCACCACCTCAGATGACAATGAAGTCTAGTCCTTGGCTCATTTATCTATCTCATCTTCATTTAACTCTGCAAAAATTAGCTAGAGTATGGAGAGGAAGGAATCTTTCTAAGGTTTAAGAATGGTCCAAAGCAGCTGCATTGGGAGTGAGGGCTGAGGAATCAACAGGAACTACAGCAAGACACGTATCTTCTTCTCAATAATCACCTATTTGCTCAAGAAGAAGAGAACTGACTTCCACTCTTCATCGGTATGAGAGTTATGGAGAACACAGTAACTCCATATTCAAAGAGGCTTCAATATTTCATAAGGTTTCTATGTCAGCTGTGCACACCTTAGTCTCTCCTCCATTCACTGTGCTTTTGTCAGGCAGAGTAACAGAGCAAAGGTTTAGCCTGGGCTGAGGCAAGAGGCCCAAGGACATTCGTTCCTCCCTGACTAACCTGGAGGGGAACTTCCAAACTGAACAGGCAACATGCCTGAGAAATGCCATCTCTCTCTCTCTCTCAAGATGCTCAAGGGCATCATTCAGCAGAAAGTGACATTTAACAGTTGATTCTTTCACCCTTTCAAGATTTCAAAGAAACAGTGGGATGTTTAAGGAAAGAGGACTACGTATGCGCAAACGTAGGATAAGATCCGAAAATGTCAAGGAGCGAGTTGCTCACAAACACTTGATCTGTTTCAGAAGGATCCCAAGCAGTTCTGCACTGTGACTGACAACACATTTGCTAAGACAGCACTGCCACTCAGGAGCCTTCCTGCTCTACTCAGATGATGAAAAAAGTGCTGATCTGTTCCAGGAAAGAAAAATAAATAAATAAGTAAAAATTCTCCAGCTGCAACCCTTCACTGGTTGCCAATCTTCCTCTAAAAAGTTACACCCTCATCTCCAAGTATATCTAGGTTTCTCTAGTAAGACCAGTGATGTAAGCAGAAGTGCCATGATTCTAGGTCCAGTCTTTAAGTCCCCAGAGGTACAGGGATTTTCCAATATGCCAGTGCTACACCAAGTCCTGATGCAGGCCTTGAAGATGTGGCATCGGAAACAAAAGCCCCTTTCGCACAGCTATGATAGAAACAAGGTGACAAGTAGATGAAATGAAAGATTATGTGTTTGTTTTTTTCCATATTCCAAATTTGGCTCTGATAATCTTAGAGGCTAACAGCAAATATCTATGAAACCAGAAATATGAGAACAGTAGCAAGGATTATATTTATCTGTCAGTACTTCTGATGAGATCGACCACTAAGATTCCTTAAGCAAACTGAAAGGTTGCTGAAGGTCTCCACAAAAAAAAATCTTTATGTCATTTACAACCTGTTTGTGAGAATTTATCTTTACATATAGAGATATATATTCTTAATGAAATGAGAATTTATCCTTACATATAAACTCTCCATGTGGACAAAGCTCAGATGCTATTGTAACAATTATGTCGCTATAAATTTGGACTAGATTTAGTAAAACTGTATTTTAGGAAAAATCTCATACAGTGTTTGGAATGGGGATGGAATTAAATAACACAGTGATAGTGGAGTTCCCAGAAACTGGCCATACCAGGAAATGTTAAAAATATGTACATATCCAAGTGTCCGGTTGGTGCAACAGGAATACTATCCCAAGTACCATAGCAAACAACAAGGCAAGACCACTGGACGGAGGCCAGTTATGGTATAACCTTCAGTGTAATTGTCCTAAATACTTAATTATGCTGCTTTTCCTTTCTATCTGAATTGTTTGAATAATTGTTATAATCTTATTTGCTAATTGGTGATTTAGGGTTATCTATCCATACCCTTTTGCTTCCTGTATCTATAACTAGACTGCAGCTTCCTAACAAACCTGTTGTCTGTCACAAATATCTACAAATGAGGATATGCAGGACTACAGGAGTCAGCTAGGACTCAGAGAAAGCTACGCGCTTGAGAAAAAAGGGAGTATTACTTTAACCAGTGTTATTTTTCCTTCTCCAGAACTGAAGTCTTCCACTCCTATGACTGCTAAGAAAATCCAAACCAACCAACATCAGGCAATCCCAGGTGACATTCCTAGTTTTCAGAAATGGTGATTTACAGCGTTTTTGAAGGGGTGGGGGAAAAGCAAGCTTCCCTTTACATGGGGCAAAAAGAAGATGAAAAGTCTATGCACCTTTTTTAAGAAGCGGTTTTGTAACAAGGAGCAAAACCTCCAGCCACTGCAGCAGACGTATCTGCCTGCGTGGGCTGAGGTATGAATAAAACTGCCCCCAAAGCGCACCCTCCAAGCCCAGCAGCACGCAGCCAGAGGCGAGCTGTGACCACGCGGTGGAACACAAGGCAGCAGACGCATCCCCATGGCAGCTGCCCTTCAGCATCACCAGCCTCTTCAGCTATGCCGATGCCACTGCCTGCAGGGCTGACTCTGGGGAGAGGAGAGGGCGTTCTTGTTTAGTCAGGTTTTGACAGAGCAAAGTAATAAAGATGCAAAGAGAAATTTTTTAAGAGATGAAATGAGAATTAGGGATCCAACCTGCACTTTCTGTAGGATTTGGGGGCATCACTGCCCATTTGAAAACTTCCCTTTGCACTTGGAGAACACACTCATGTGCACCAAGATGCTGTATCTACAGCCCAGAAAACGGAACGAGAACAGACATATTGGCTCCAATCTGACAACTCTTAAAATTCATTTTTAGCACTCCACCCAGAAGTATTGTGAAGTTCAGGAAAGACTTTCTTCTACGTCAACACTGATAAATAATTATGTACAATAATTACAAGAATTTTCATAATGCCATTACTGACCAAACTGTTCATATTACAAACAGCTTTATCAGGTGCTGAAGCAAAATATATTTCACAACGGAAATACCTGTTCAGAGATCATAGGGACAGGGCTAGTATCATGCAGCGTTTTCTGTTCATGTGCTTGATCCAAAAGAAGCAACGCAGAACTAAAATCTTGGCTGTTCGGTCTGATTTTTGCTGTGTGTGTGTTTAGTGAATTAAACATTGCAAGGAACCCTACGGTGTGCAATCCCATCTCTGCTAACACTTTTATTTTCTGACAGAGATGCTCAACAGCATGAAATAATCCTCTTCAATTTACAAAAGAAGCTCCTGGTCTCTGAGTTTTAAACTATTAGTGATCAATCACTTGCAACAACTACAACGTACCTACTCTGCTAACAGACTGATTTTAAACATTCACAAAGGCTGTTTGCCTGTGTGTATAAAAATGACCACGTCTACGCTCCTGCTTCCAGGGACAATGTCAAAAATGAGGGGATTGTGTAAGTGGACTGTTTCCTGGTTAAGTATTTTATTGAGTTTCATCTTTTCCCCCATCATACACTATTCTAAACAAGAGAATGTAACTCTACTGGGGGTGCGGGGGTGGGGAAGCAGGAAATTATGCAACAGGAAAGCAGAGATAATAAACAGAGGTCAATTAAAAAAATATTTATTTTTTTTAATAACACCACCATTTGAATGAAAAATGCAAAGAGAATCAACAAGAAACACCCAAGCTTATTTCTAAAAGAAGGAATAAAACGGAAATTCTTTCCAAAAACTTCTATTAAAAAATCTGATGTGTGCCTTTTAAGTAGATAAAGCAGTTCAACTTTGAAGTGATTGAGATATCTTTATCTTTGTCATAAACTTAATTTTGTAGCTGGAATCCAGATACTATGGTGACAAGTTCATTAGAAAGTATTGTATATGAAATAGGAAAAAATAGGACAGATCCCCCTTCCTGATCAATAATCCTCCAACACAAAACATGTGCATACATTTTTAAGAATAACGACAAGATATTCTTCAAACCTTCGACTACCTTCTGCAACCGAGCCAGGAGATTTCCATCCAAAATAAGCCTAAAAACACGATTTTTCATTTTTAAAATCGTATGTTGCTTTTAGACTGAGATTCGTACTTTTTTTTCTGTACCTAAATCCTTCCTTTGTGGCAAAATAAAAGTAAACATAAAAATAAATGTTATGAATATGCTCAAAACGTCTCACTTCTGATTGTCTTTTTTTGTTGACACTTGTTACAACAGGGATTGTTTTGTCATTTTAAAAATCAAGCCTACCTGAATGCCACCAAGACACCCAAAACTGCACCAAAACCTGATAGTCCTAACCTATTAATTTCTGTTTCAGTTTTTCCAAGCATTGATATCAATATTAAGTATCGTACATTGGAAGACATGACCTACTTTCTTTCAGAAAATGACTAAGAAAGATCACATTGCTAAAGATCTTTTAAAACCATTATAAAGAGGGAAGAAGTGAGAAAAATTACACACAGTAGGGCAGAGAGAGGTGAGCATGGGCAAAGTAGAGGCAGTTTGTTAGAGAAGGCAAAACTCCTTGGTTTTCATTGCGGACTGCAACTTTGTTTTTTTAACAAGGGCACAGCATTTATGTAACAAGCATTTCCCTCACTGTATGCCAAGCCCTGCCTGTGTGCTACTAGGCAGGGAAATAATTATGTCACATGTTTCTCTCTGGAAGACAAATGTCTTCCAGCTCCTAAATGGAGTCACAGTAGCCTTGGTGCTATGGCTTCGCTGGCTGGAGGATCGCCTGCACCGGGGGGGGGGGCTCTCAGGAAACACAGGAGAAATGAAAAGCTTTGGCACTCAGCTGTGTCCTTAAAGGACATTAAGCTCCTGCATATGGAGGCACCTCTTTTCCAAGCCTCTCACGGTTTGCTGTAGTCTTCCTCCTGGGGTCCCCATGCAAAGAAGCCCTGAACACCTCCCTTGGGTACCGACTGCTGCAGCCGCTGCCCCGGCCACTTGCTGTACTCCGCTCCCAGGGTCACCACTCCTGCCCAGCCTCACACAGTGTGTAAGCAGCGTAGGAGCAAGCGGCTTAGGACACGTTTCTGCAGTAACCAAAATCAGCTTATGTGAACAGTTAACTGAAACAGTGTACACCTTACCTCTGAGTCCACCCAACCACTGAAGCCTTGCTAAACATGCTCAGCTCCCCTGGTCAGACTCCGCGGGTCTGATTTTCCTTCACAGGATGAGGTAGGATCTTGCTGCTACCAGGACTGCAAGCCCCAAATGCAACATGACAAAGCACCAAACTGCCCTGTTTCCAGAGCTAAGGCAAGCTCCACATGCTAATTCTCTGCTAAGCCAAAGCATGGGGCTTTGATTTCCTAACCTCAGGATGTCATCTGGCTGCAGTATAGGATTACCATTATCTCTGTACGTCTGTCCTTACAGCAGGGTCACTGTCATGCCATATGCCACTTGGACAACCTTTATTCTTTCTAGATTTTTTTTTTTTAAATCAGTGTTCATCTGGAAGAGGTTGGATTCCCTTGGCTTTCAAAATCTGCTTTGCATTGTTAATGCATGGGGCTGTAGGCAAAGTTGCATTAGAGAGACAGAGAAAGACAGAAAGATATACTAAAAACCTGTTAAGATATAAAATGTCTTCAGGGTGCTCTTCTCTTAAATACTAAAAAAAAAAAAAAAAAAAAAACCAGAGAAGGTTTACTCATCTTCCATTTACCAAACAAAAGACCCAGTTCTTTACTGAAGTGGCTTCTGCAAAACTTCATTAACTTCAGAGAACATGCCTGAGTTGCACCAGTGTAACTAGAGAGAATCAGACCTCGAAAAAGCATGTCAGGCTCTGTCTGGAAGTCGTAGCAGGGTGGAGAGTCACAGCATTAGTACACAGAAGGTATCCTGATAGTTTGATACAGCAGGAAAAAATTCCCTTAAAATTCATGGACAATTAATTCTCCCTCTCCCCCCTCCGGAACTGTGATACGACAAAGGGTCATCAGTCTCCAAATTCTCACTCTCTTAGTAGAGCAACAAAAGAAGAAAATCAGGGAATCTGGAGGAAGAATTGAAATAGCTGTTCCAAGACTGCTGGCCAGCCTTCTGCAACATTACAAGGATTTTATACTCATATAGTACCTTTCATCCAGAAGAACTCAAACAGCTTTCTAAACGATACACCAATCTTGCATGAAGACTACCTCCCCTGAGAGAACACAGAGTGACAGCGAGGGGCAGCAACAGTGCTGCAGGGAGCAGAAGGGCACCTATGGGAGGTTCAGGTCTCTGTCCCAGGGATTCAACAAGCCTGGGGCCCAACTCTGTAACCATGGACTTGGAAAACTCAGGAGAAAAGAGATGTGATGCCTGCTCTGTCACAGGGGGCTGATAAAGCAGCCAGTGAGGACTGATACGGTTCTTCTCCATGCCCGGACAAGCAATCCAGCCCAAGCAGCTGCTCAGAAGCTGTTTGATCCCCCCAGAAAGCATCTTTTTGGTCGACAAATCTGAAGACTTCTTTTCAAACATGAAAGGTGGCAGGAAAAAGAGCTTAACGACTTAAAGGAGATGACTTAAGCACAGAGAAACCACAAGAAAGGAAAGCAAGAGAAAAGACAGTCATGGCCTGCTTCAAAGTCAAACCATACACAAGAAGCGAGTGGAAACACTCCACAGCCATTCAGAAAAAATAAGCAAGAGCAATAGTATTGTACTGAAACTGCAAGGGAGATTCAGGGCACTTTCCTTGTGCAACTGAAGACAACAGGACTTTTTCCATCAGCTGAAGAACAAGCAAGACACCGTAGAAAGTAGCATTTGGACTCTAGATGAAGATGCCAAAGCAAACAGCCCATCTCCCATAGAAAACCATGACGGTTCCAGGCCTCACTTCCATGCTTCATGTTCCACAGCTTTGCCAATGAAAAAGCCCAGCACGGGCTGCATGCATCCTCACCAGGGTATATCCAAGGGAGCAAAGGTGCTTCTGCAGCTCTGACTCAAACTGGTCGGTTCAAAAGTATCACTGGAGAGCTCATGCAAGCGTAGTTTTCAAGCAAATTCAGTTATACTCAGAGGCAAAGGTACAGTACTTAGGGTAAATGTTTAGCTAAGCATCAGTTGCTTGAAACCACTCTTAAGAGCTCATCTTCCTGAGCCTCCTGGATTTCCCTATCTCCTCCCAGTCTGGGGCATCTGGGTATGGCCACGCACTTGTCCATACCGGGAGGGTAAGATACAAATGACAGAGGAAGAGACTACAGGTTGACCTCATTGCCAGATAAAATCCATTATGCGTGATTAAAACTTAACAAAATGCAATCACATTAAAAATGACTATCATGAAGTGCACCATGATTTACTGACTAAATGAATGAGAAATTTATCTGAATTAAATAGTCCTAGCCCTACTGCATTGGCAATGCATGATAAATTGCTGATTGTGAGAAGATCATCGCTTGCTGTTGGATGACACACATACATTGATTGTTCCTAACAACGCTAATTAGCATAATGGCATCTCCACATATATTACATAAAGTTTCTTCTTAGTAAGCAAAAATTATTTCAAGCCTTCAGGTCCCAAACTGCAAAGAATAAAGATGGAAAGAAAGGACTTACAAGCTGCCTCGTTGCCCTTTATTATGCAGATGAAAGGTCCAGCCCACTGGATCTTACTTAATCTTGAAGAGATGGGAACAACATTCAAGAAAGCTCTGGCATTGTGCAATTAAGCTGTGATCACAGTAGGTTGTATTTTGCATAGCAGTGATCTAATTTGGGAGGCCAAAAAAGCCTTTGAAAAAGAAGAATCTAATCCTAAAGAACGAGAAAAAAAACCATTTCTCCAATTTCATTAACACACAGGGGGCAGACTGTGCAATCCTTGCTTAAGAGCTCCCATTGACTAGCGCTGTGTAGGTGAGAAAGCACTCGCTAAGTTGAAAAGGCAATGCACAGTCTATTAATAGGAATATAAAAGTGGTGGAGTATGTAAGGAAAATGAAGGGGAGAGAGACCACGTGATTCTCAATTAATTGAAAATCAATCACAATAACTTGCATTTTTTGCTTTGAAAAATCTGGGAGGTGATAAAAGACCACCTTAAAAACAAAACCGTACCCCACTGCTCAACATCCTCAGCAGTACTTGGATTTCAGGCTTGCTCATGAGGACCTTACAAATGGCCATGCTTTATCCAGAGGAGCGTGTTCCTCAGGAGCATGAACAAAACAGCCTGTTTGACTACATTAATGCTTTGGATTTTTTTCACACAGTGCACTGTACCTAGACCAGAGGACCTGAGCAGGAGGAGATGAAGGCAGAGCCCCAGCTTGCCTTTGGTGAAAGCAGTAATGCCAGAGCACACAGGGGAGCGCCAAGCCTGTGCTGGCCACCCCGCAGCTGCGGTGCCAGGAGTTCTCTCGAGGTCTCCTGACATTCCCACTCTGCTCTGACCTACCCTGCACACAGGCAAAACACGAGCGCTCTCTGACACGACAGCTGCGGGGGGTGGCTGGCAAGCAGAGCAGGTAAGCGGGATGCTCCGGACGCGTGGGTGAATTATAAACCATAAGAGGTTTGGGTTCTGCTGGTCTTTATTTGACTTTACTCCCATCTGCAGCAGCAAACATCCTGCTCCAACCACCACGTACGCGTGGCCACACACACACAGCGACACGTACACAAACGAAAGTCTGCGAGGGCGAGCTGGGAAGGTTTTTCCTCTACAGCAACAGAGATGAGGGCCCTGCTCTTCCCACCAGCTCCTTTCTGCCGAAGGGCTGTACAGTGCTCCTGTGCCGGACGGCAGTTTTCACCCCTCCTCGACCCCCAGCCACTGCCACCGCTGCACTGTCACTGACTTGGGCCTTTTCCACCACTTCGCTAGCATTGAGATCATATGCTGGCAGTGCACCTGGCATGCCGGCCCTCCCCAGCCAAACCAGCCCGCCTCAAGCTGGGAGCACATCTGCAGGTGACACCTGTGTCCCTTCAGCAGTGCCCTTGGAGGGCAGCCCGCCCTGTATGCAACCAGAGTCGAGGGCTGGTTTTTTGGTAGCAGTTTTAGCTCTTATGGGAGCCCTGGGAAGCACTGAGGATGTAACCCCCATGCTCTCTGCAAACCAGGTGCAGACACTGGGCAAGTGCAAACGGAAACGTTCGCATCAGCAAACCCAGCGACTTCTCTCGTGTCGTGGTGCGAAACCTGAAGTCTCCAGCTGAAACCCAGCTCCACCTGCCTGAGGCACACAAGCTGTTTGGTACTGTCCTGCACATCTGCCCCAACACGCTCTCTTTTACTGCACAGCACGAGGCTGGTGGATGTGAGCAGGAGCTGAGGGAAGCGCCTGGTACCTCCCAGAAACCCACAAGTGTTTCTTCTTGGTTCTGGACTAGCAACCCTCACATGGTAACATGAAGGAGGTAAATACTGCCCCAGAGCAACCACACACATTAGATTTTACTATACATCTGTATGCACGCTGTGTAGTTTGTAATGTACATCGTAACTATTCCGGAAACGTCTTGAAAGGCTTTAAATGTTTTTTACACATCTCTTTGTAGGAACAGTGAAGCTATCTTCAAACAATGAGAACAGTTTCACACCATGCGAAGGGCAAGAGAACGTATCATTAACACAGCTTAAAAGTCACAACAAAAATCACTTGAAATTACTTTTCCACCTATAAGAACATTAGGGCTTGTAAGACTAATTTAGTGCCTTCTACTGCCAGAAGCAAAACCTCAAGTTGTGGGAAACTACATGCCACTAGCAATTCAACAATAGAAAACTCCTACATACATTTTGTTGTTGTTTTAGCCATCTACGATAAGGGTATACTACAAGCAGTCTTGATCCAGTGAAGCTGCTCCATAGTTATGAATGTTAAAGTCTTGTTGAGATGGATTAGTGGGCAGACTGAAGGTGGAGCGGCCAAATTTGTCATATGGATGGTGCCACCACATTAGTGAGATTATATCTAAGATCCCCCAGTCCTTCATCTGTCTCATGACTGGTTAAAAAAACATTTAATATGACAACAGATATTTCATCCTGTTTCTATCAGCCAGAGGTACACAGATCACACAAAGCCACGGTGTCTACAGTGATTTCCTGCACGCTGTGACAACACCAAAAAACAATCCTGTGCTATTAAACAGACAAGAAGGGGAGGCAGAGAAGTCAAAGCTGAACAAGGGAAAAGATTGCAAACTTGAGTGGGGTGGCTCATAGAGTAGTGGGGGAGAGAAATGGAACAAACGTAATGTAGAGCACATTTTAAAACACATCAGCCAGATTCAGAGGGAAAGAAGTACACGCTGGAAAAATAATTCCCTAAAATGTGCCTATTGGACAATCTCAGGAATTTTGTTTCCTTTAGGCAATACTATGTACCAAAAGTAGTTTAAAATGCAGATTCTTTTGAGGACATTAACTCTCAAGCCTGTAAGAAAGCCACATCAGACAAGGAGGAGGCATCTTCTCAGGGCAGATCTTAAACACATTCTAGATTGACCCTTTGAAAATCTTTTTCTTTCTGTTTTTTGAACACATTGTCTTTCCCTCAGTTTCTCCAAATATCATAAGGAAACAAACAACAGCTTAGCGATATACCTCTATTTTTTAAAAATGGAGATTTTAGCTAGCAGCGAAGAACCCGGCAGAACAGATTTTACAGAAGGATGCTAATGTGAGCAGCCAAAGACTGAGCTTTTGGTGTGATGAATAGACTTTAATATTGCACAAGTGTGAAACAGAAGTGAAAAAGAGACAGGTAAAACATTAAAACATGATTTTGTGACAGCGCTGCTGGACGTGGGCTTGCTTTCTTACGAGATACTTGACCTTGTCTAGACAGCTCCCACTCTTACTGTAGAGCAGGAACTGCTAACAAGCTCCCACTGGGTGTAAATGAGCAAGCCACCTGTTTGCAAAATGTGTTGACACAGAATGGGTGGTTTCTTCACAATGTGTAAGATAGGCTTGCAGGCTGATACATGCAAAATGTTCGTAACGCACAGGAACAGAAGCTAAATAAGGGCAGGCGGACTCAAGAATACATGTATGCAGGTACTACACGAGAACGAAGAACTGAGGAGCCAACAGACTGGTTTCTCTCCATAGTAACAAAGTTGGCAGTCTTGGACTTAATGCTAAGCTGCTGAACAATAACATAGAAAGGGCAGGTTTCCCACTGCCCATGAGGAATGAAATCTTTGCTGAGAGTGCAGAAGCCACATTCTTTAGCAAATTAGATGCATCAGCTGGGATTTGGCAAAACCTCCTGAATGCAGGACTCCAAATCTGCACTCTTAACCACTTATTGGGACTATCTTTCAAGAAGTATTACACAATTTTGGACTGCTAACAGGCTAAAAGCCATGAACTGTGGTAAACAAAGATGCCGCTGAAGACAGGACATTTACTTTTCCTCTGAAAAGTATTACTTGGACCTAAGCTCCTAGCTGGAACATTAATCAGTATTTATTGACGTTCTCTTTCTCAAGCAAAAGAGCTGAACTGTATTCACGTGTTTGGATAAACAAACAGCTGTTTCAGCATCACTGGGAACATTTAAGGAGCCTGGGGATTATGATACAGCAGGGAATTCTCTTTCTGGCACTGCTCAGCCTCCCATAAGATATCTGTACGTTTTAGCTCCTCTTCCTGCATCCTTTTTCCTCTTCTGCCACTTCTTGTAGCTTCCAGAGTAGTGCAGATAGTTGTGGACAACTTCAATTGCGGTATTTCTGGGTTTTTGAGCACTTCATTGTGTTACCCAAAATGAAGCTGTTAGCGCGTGTAATCTTTAATTAGCTGCAAGATCTCTGAGGTGGGCACCATCTCTTCTGACACGCAGCTTCCACACCCGCACAAGTGCCCAGACGGAGCGCTACCACGGCAGAAATCCCAAGATTTTCTTCCCTCGCCACATTTTGTTTTGTGAGCTTGACCAGAGCACTGCGAGCACCATCAGAAGCAGTGGGACAGGGCTGCCATCGATTCCCCCTCCCCTCCCACTCACAAGGCCGCTGGTTTCCCCACTGCAATCCCAGCTCCGAGGATGGGTGCTGCGGGAGGGAAGGCAGCAGTTCACCCTGCTCTCCTCCCCGGCTCCCCAGCCTGGCTCCAGCCGTCCCCCCGATGCTCAGCCTGGGGAACACAGCAGCCCTCCTCCTAACGCCTCTCCCAGCCAGCCTGTAAACAGGAAAGAGGAGCTGCTGCAGGAGACAGCAAGCGAGGGTTCATACAGCATGGGGTACTGCAGACACTCCCTCCTCCTCCCAGCAAAACAGTCCCCCGGGGGGAATCCAGACCCCACGCTGATTTTCTCTGATTTAGCCCCCAGCTGCTGTCCCTTACTCTGTTACCTGAGAGTAGAGCTACGGCAGAGGGAAGGAGCCACCCACATGGCACGGAAAAAAAAAAACAGGCTGAAACATGGGAAAAAAGAACAGGATTGAGCTTGTTTTTAAGGTAACCACAATCTATTAATAGTTCAAAATAGGCTTTTTAATTACAGGATACCCTGTAACCTTTGAACCTTTATTGACTGATCATTTGATAACCAGTTTTGCTTGCTGCAAGCTCCTTAACAGGCAGACTTCACAGCAGAGTCAGACTGCAGGGACACAGGTCCTTGAAAAGGCAGGATGGGTGACCACCGCCGTCTGTGGCGGGGAGCAGAGACCAAACAAGACGCACGCGGGAGCGCAGCGGCAGGGTCACCTCATCCCTCCTGCAGCAAAGGGAGCGCAGGGGAGGGTACTGCTTACTCAAGAGAAACTCTGGTCAACGGGATCTCTCTACGTGCAAAATGAATCTTTTCTTCAAATGCTAATAAAAAAATCACAAGTTTGCTTGGAATAAAAGCTTGGTTCATATAGACCCCTACTGTGGGATGGAGATGGAAAAAGACACGGAGAGGAGGGGAAAGAGAATTTTAAATCCAGTTTCCAGTTTTCTTTACAAAGGCTGGGAAAGACAAGGAGAACAAACTCCAGACTACCTGGAAGAAGCTTTCCCAGCAAAGGAATTTACAAACAGTTTGTTCCCTGCCAGACAGCACAGTCAAAAGGCAATTTTGAATTTAGCAACAGCAGAGAGACATAAAATGACCCAATGCTTAGATGCATTGGTCAGGGTGGACGTGCAGCCTGAAGGCAGTCCAGGTAACCCCTTACGATCAGCACAGCAAGCCCTAAGTGTCCAGCTCTCACCAACCTAAAGCACACTGCTATGTGCCTAATGAAGACTAACCACTTCTTTATTTATAAGCGGATCTTTAAAAATGAAGGGGAAAAAAAGAGACTTTAAAGGGTTCAGTGGAAAAATGGTAGGTTTGAGTACCTTCAGAGCCAAAAATGCAACAGTAAAAATAAGCAGAAGGCCACTGTGAAAGAGCCCCCCTTGCTTACAGGGGAAGCACTCACAATACAACGCGTCTGCTCCTGCTCACAGTTGACTTACTTGGAAGGTATCACCCTCCAGAATTGCCCACTGCACAGGAAATGGGTGGACAACTGTAAAACATCCCCTGGCCTTTCCAGCAAAGCCTTTTCTATTCCAAAATTAGTGACAAGGCTTGTCTGACTGCCTTTAATGGCAAGGCTAAGCCAACCACCAACCTCAGCATGGGTTAGTGTGAGAAGAGATCTTCCTTGTGTTTCTGGAATGGAGATGAAGTGGAGGCCTCCCTAGACCTGGATCTGTACTGTTAAATCTGGCCAGGAGCTGGTGATGATTTTATTACTACTGTTAACTGCAACGTCTAATAAATCCACTACACAGAAACACGTGCGCAGCTTCCTTGTTGGTGGCAGATGAAACAATTTATAAACGCCCTTTGTGCTGAGCAATTACTTCACCCATGTCCTCATCGCAGACAGCAGCTTGGAACCAATGTGATTTGTTTCTGTGAGGTGTCTTTTAGAAAAGGACTACGTGTTGTGCTAGAAATACAAACACGACTGAAGAGAAGCTTCTGAGAAAGAGGTTTAGAGTTGTGGATCACGGGGGAAGACAAAAAGAGCGTGGGAGGTGGAGAAGGGGTGGACAAGAGAGAGACACCATAACCTTAATTGTCCAGCTGGGCAGCATGAGAACAGATGAGACTGAAACAAGGGTAAGGAAAATCCTAAGTATTACCTTATCTTGCAGAGTTATTGTAAGATGTATAACTTGCCATGTTTTCCTTTAAGCTTCATTTTCTAGAGTCAAGATGGTATGGGAAAATCAAAGCTTTACTTTAAAAAGTATACTTCTGTCCCATACAGGTAAAGAAGGGTAGGAAAACAAGAATCCTAACAGTTCAGAAAACAGGACAACAATTGCTACCACCATCCCCAATATGTATGATTTAAAAGAGCTCATGATTTTAAAGCAATTTTAAAATTTCTGAATAGTTAGGACCAGCAGTGTTATGGGGCACAAAGTGACATTTTTGAGACATTTGGATTTATATATTCATGAAAGTAAATAGAGGAATACAGATTCCTCTAAAATTAAGGTCTAGTAAATATTTCGGAGATGCTGAGACGCTATCTGGCAAACCTGGGAAATATGGAAGGAAAATTAAAATACAAGGCCAAGAAGTACTCTGTAAGCCTAGCCTCCAGGAAAACATAAAGTTAAGGACACTCATGGTGTTAGAGAAATGACACAAGGACAAATATTGTTTAACTGAAAGCTGTTACCAAGTCTGCATCCTGGCTGAGCCATGCAAGACCACAGGCTGGGGAGAAAGGGATGAGACTAAGTCACACGAGACGCTCAGACAAGCGCTCTGCAAGCTCCAGCAGACAGCTATGAGGCATTGCAACGATAAGCAGACAATGTGACCTGCCAAGGATGGAAACCTTAGTCTTCAGTCTTTGGATTAAGTCCTCTCTCAAAATAAAAATGGAGAATACCAGGATCCAAACCGTGAGCTGAACCCACTATCTACACCAAGACGTGACAGGCACCATTTTGCAACAAACAGTTTTCCCGATGCACAAAAAGCAAACGCGTCAATGACTGACTGAGTTCACCTGCGCAGCTCTGCCTCGCTGAACACGCCGATTCCCAGAGGCGACCGTCCAGGCGGAGGGAGCAGCGCAGGAAGGAGGGCGTTGGATTTTCCAGGGAGCACCAGAGCACTGTTATGCAAAGAAAAGGCTATGCAGATCTTTCCGTCACTGTCTAGTATTGAACGCATCAGCCTTTTCATGCTGAATTAGTTACGCTAACGCTCAGAGGGCCTCAGACTAGCCTGTGGAAGAACACAGAACTGGGGAGAGTATGGTATAAGCATCCCAGGATGTTCAGCGGTGCTGTGTTGTCAGCTTATGACAGATCCAACTGTAAAAGCGCATGAAAAGAACACAGTTTTACATCATCTGTATATTAACAGTAGGAATGTATATAATAAACACAAAGAGGTAGAGAGGCTTGTGAACAGTAAGAAATAGATCATGGCTGGTATTGCTGAAAGCACGTGGAATGGGTCACAAGACTGGAAAATTGAAATTGATGATGACAACTTGCCCTGTAAGGAAAAAATGGCACAAAAGCAGGAAGGGGTAGCACTTTATGTAAAAATAATGCTGCTACTGGCTATAGAGATTTCAAAATCACCATGCTTTGAGATTACAGTCGTAACTAATAAAACTTAAGGAGTGTTTGTTGGCACATATTGTATCATCAGACTAACAGGCCTAGCTAAATTAAAAGAGCAAACTGTTCTTTATGCTGCAATCTAGATCCTGTAGGAAAAAGTAGTATGCTATTACAGTGACTTCAAAATAGAGGACATCAACTATACTCCTCATGCAGTCAGTAATACAAATTTTTACCTTCTAGATGGAATGTAGGACAAATTCTTTATGGACAAGAATAACTCATGCTCTAAGTCTTCAAGAAACCAGACCAGACGCAAACTGCACAACAACGTATTTTAACAAATCTTGGAAAAGTGGAGAAATTTCTAAGAACTGAAGGCCTGCCACTACAATTGTGATATTTAAAATGAGGAAAAGACTGGTTATTCTGACGTCTCCAGCAAAACAATGGAACAATTGATTTCAGTTCTCTATCAGCGATGACTCAGAGGATAAAACAGGAATACCAGTCAGCATGGCTTCAGGAAAGTAGGTTTCACCAAAGAGAGACACAGTTTTCTTATGATAAGATTATTGGTTCAGTTGGGGTATAGGAACAGTGCTGTTATACTTTGATTCTACAAGGCTTAGACTAGAGAAAAACTTAGTATTAGAGAAAAACATTAGGTATGTGGAATGAACAAAGTATGTATTAGGTTAAAAAGTACACACTCACAGGTCTCAAAAGATAGTTGAAGAGGAAACATCAGCAAGCCAAAGGTTTTTGTTTTGTTTTGCTTTTTAGGATTGTGCTGTAGAGATCTGATCTTAGCCAAGTGCTGTTCGACATTTGTTTCTAGTGATTTATGCTAATATGAACTCCTTCCCAAGAAAATGGGCAGATGATACTGGAAAGGTAAGTACGAGAAGGCCAGGCTAGTCTTTACAAATTGCCTGATGAGATCGCAAGACTCCATTTGAGTTCATTTCCATTACCCTTCTGTCCTTAAGAGTCTATGGGAGACTGACTTCTGGGGAGCAAATTTTGGCATTTATAAGAGGCAGGCACTGCATTTGAACTCCAGTGCAAACCTTTTGTGGAAAACAATGGTTATGAGTCAAACACAGCATAGACAGGCATTCACTATGTCTCTATAGGTCGTTCAGCAAGTGATCCTCAAAGTGTCAGTCACTATTTCCATTCCAGCTTGTTTCCCTTACAATCTAGTAAGACTGTTGTGCTACACTTTCATGCAGTGAATACAAATCTGTAGACTTTCTTCTTTACTTTCAGGTAGGCTTTAAAAAAAAAAAAAAAAAGAAAAAAAAGCCAAATCCCTGAATGTCAACAATCTCTTTTTCTCACTGTCCCAAAGATAACCTTCAAAAAAGTATAAAATCTCTTCTACTATTCCAGTGAGAAACACACCTTCTTACTTGGAAAGGACAAAGACCATTGTGTTTTGGAAATGTTCTCTGGACACAGATCTCCCTTTATCCTTCATACGCAAAAACAGACTGAGCAGATGACGCATCTTCGATTTATAAGACTAAAACAAAAGACAGAAAAGAGAATTTTAAGGTAGTTCTTCCAGTATGGTGTCATTTCTCCTCTTCATTCACATCCCTCCAATTTCAAACAGCATAACTAGTGGTTTCAATAAGAACTATAATTGCAGCATCCTCACAGTTTCATGCAGGCAAAGAGCTCCAGTCTAGTTTTATTTTTCTTACACCCACAGAGAATTCTGTTTTGTTTCGACCTCTCATTACTCTCCCTCCCTCACTTGGCTCCAAACATCAAATTCTCTCTCAGCCATTCAACATCTACTCCATTTGGCTGCTTTTTTCTCTTACCATTATGCATACATATTGAACAGCTGGAACCAAGAACAGGCACAATTAATGATTCTGAAATTTTCCAAAGAAAATGTTTTCACTTTTCCCCAATTTGAAATTACTTCTGGTTTAAAAAAAAAGAAAAAAAGCCTCCCATTAAACCTTATAAACAGCTTCAAAAACTAAATGGAACATTTTAGGTTAAACAAAGCTCTAATTTTTTAGAGAGAAGGCTGTTTTAGGCTTGCTTTTGTTTCTTAAATCACATTCAAGTCTAAAAAAGTCCCTGTTGCATCTTGGTGTGAAACCAGTTTCTTTTACTATCACACAGGAAGCACAAAACAGCAGAAGACCTCTAGCCCTCAAATACCTAACAAGTTACCAGCCCCAGGGAAAAACTGTGCTTGATGCTTTAGCCTATAGCCCCAGCTAACTGAGAATGAAAGAAACACCCAGGAAAAGGACAAGGAGATAAGGGGCAATATCTGCCACATCCTCACAAACTAATAACCAGTTTTAGGGCAGATCAGGGTACACGGGGCAAGGCTAAGAGTGGGGATTTCCAAGTACAAGCCTGACCAAGTGGAGAAAAGTCGGGCACGAGGGAATACCAATAGCAGGACGGAGCCCTGCTGAATGTAGGTGGGTCAGAATCTGACTACGGATTTTATGGTCAGTCCCACAAAAGTGGTTTGAATTACCTTCTGCCTAATGCTGGAAAAATCCCCTACTTAAAAATTCAAACTGGTATCTGTTTTGTGGCAAAACAGAAAAATACCCCACCCAGTGCTCCTTTGAAGAGAACAAGCTATAGGATAAAATCGAGGTGATCGCATTGCAGGGTACGTGCCTCATTCAGCTTCAGCATGGACGGGTTTACAGGCACAGCGCCAGTACCAGTCCTGGGTCTGCGCAGTGAAGCAAAGGATGACGTCTGACAAGAACGTTTCAACACTGACACTGTAGAAAGCCTTCAGACAAAATCTGCTTTTGCTGGACACTGGTTTTGCCAGCTAGGCTGCTCATTGAGCACTCTGCCTGACCAGCCACTCGCATCAACACCAAGCTAAATGGCTTTCTCTCCAGCTGCTCACCTTTCTTTACACAAGCATTTGGCTCAGCAACACCAGGACACAAGCCCCACACACCAGTCACTCACGGACACGTTCATAGTACAGCCACAGGCTAGTGACCTCCACAGTGTGTCCATAAAGGCCCAGCTGAACTGACAAAACAGTGTCTCTCTAAAGTACACTATGTGATTGAACCCATGAGTGCATTCTGCTCATTAACAACAGAATGGCCAAAATGGACACAGGTTTAATTAACGTATGTGGTGCATGTACACACACACCGCACACACACACACCGCACACACCGCACACACCGCACACAGAGCTAGCCATGCTTGTATTTTGCAGAATACAGAAAATAAGGCCAGGCATGGTCTTTTATACATGCCTGATGTTCCCTAAATCATCTTCTGGATCTTGAGCATTCCCCTGCAGTAGTCACCTGACAGAAATACATGGTCAGTGCTAACCATGTGATGCAATTGCTAGAACTTTTTTTTCCCCTTAAATGCCACTTGTTAAACCTTCATGATTCTTTAACACACACACACACACACACACACACACACACACACACACACACACACACTTTTACAATTCTATGTCAAAGACTAAAACTACAATGAAAGTAGAAACTATAAACTCACTGAAAGATACATTCCCCTTACACTCAGAAATGTGTTTCAAACCGAAGAGTGCAATCTCCTTATTTTCCATGCATGATCTCGCAACTCTGACTGTCCACACCCTGCAGTAAGTAGTAGAATCAGATAATCTGCATCAGTCTGGATTCAACTCAAGAATATCAACATATCTTTTTACCACCTTTGCAAAACCAATCTGTTTCTACCAAACACATCTCACAACAATAAAGCTTTCCAATTTTCCAGAGAAATGCTTTTCAGGGAAGCAGGAAGGGAAGGAAAGAAGAAACACTTTACAGTTAGAAATCTATTATTTCAACCTTCCCACCAAACAAAATCCCTTCTGGGCAGACAAGTGGGTTTCACAAGTAGTGAAGCGACCTCACTATGTCTACATGCAAGCAAGAGGTCCCATCATCCCAACTGGGTTACTAAATGTGAACCACACATTTTATAACAAAATACGGTTTTACCATAAATTTCTTCTTTATGAGATAGAGAAATGACTTAATATCTGGTCTTGGTTTTAGAAGGAAGTCTGGTTTTATCCAAATATCTACTCTTTCCTACATTAAAAAAAGGAACTGAGATTAGATAAATGAAATCTTGACTTCCTGTTCACACTGGAGAACTGCAATAAGACAGTAACATGAATTTCTCAACTTATGAAATGGAGGAGATGACATTAACTTTTTCACATAACCAGTTCCTCCTCTCAACTGTTTGATGGGTCTTTGACTTCAACAGATTTAACAAAAACAAAGAAAACTATAAAGCATTAGACAGTCTGACCAAACATTACACGCCTCTCAGTTACAACCTGACAAATCTGTAGCTCAGGTTACAGTCTGAGTTTTATGTCATTATCGCAGCATTTCTCTACATAAGTCTTCACAAAAGGAAGAGGCTTCAGAGTGGCAATTTCTAATGCAGTAGACAAGCAGAATTAAAATAGAAATACGAACCTTTGAGCTGTCACCATGCATCCTGAACCATAAACAGGAGGCAGATGAACATTTCTTTTTGTTTTGCAGTTCCTTTCAAATAATATGTGATGGGCTCTGACCTGGCAAAGCTCCTGCTCCTCCTATTGGTAGACCCCCAGACTCCATAGGCTGCAGAAATGACAACTTTTTCTGTATTTCTACATGCATTACAGTGTGAGTCACAGTTAAACCATGCTCAGAAGGAAGTACTCATTGTAGGTGGCGTGGAAACAGCTAATTTGGTAAAATGCTGTTACACTAAAACTACAAGCAACAATTCTATTAGTGTACTATTATATCAGAATTCCCGACATGTTTTGGTGGCACATAGCTTCTGTGAAGGTATCACCTACTTTGTGAACTGATTATGATCTTTAATTCTTTTTAAAAACCTTAAAACAACATTCAGAAGATTTATTCTCAAGCCTCTCCATTACACCAGTCTGTAGATCTTCACAGAGCCTGCCCAAGTAAGAAGAATACCCAGCTGACCTAGGTGGCGATAGGGCTGCTTGGCAATACTACAGCCATTTTTTTAAACCAGTTATTAATTCATTTCAAAGTATTCCCCAAGCCTGGCAGCTGCCACACCAGAGGTTAGCACGGAATACAAGCAAGACAGATGCCAAGTTAGCCTGTTGCTGAAAGTAAGTCAGAAGACTCTACAGATTCACAACATTATAATACTTGAGGTTGCTAAATACTTCTTGAAAGTCCTGGAATAAACCATCTCATTTCAGGCATGGTTAAAGCACCACAAAAGCATCCAGTTATGTTTACTTCTTTCAATGGAAACCAAAGACATCCAGCACCCAAAATGTCCTTCCTTTGTTCCCTGAGCCAAAATGCCAACTAAGCTGTTTAAAGCTGGCTAGATCCTCACCGCAAGAGGAAGGGGCCAACCACTCCATCTTTTTGTTATAATGCTAACTACACTCTGGAAACTAAGCCATACAGTGGTTTGGGATCCAAAACCATCAAGTCTTATGTTGCGAGAAAAGGAAACAAACTCTCCCGGGAGGAGCAACTTCAGAACCAAAGCTTCCCAGAGAAGCCCTATGCACTCATCAGTAGAAGCACAGGGAAAGAGTGCTAGTTCAGAAGAGCAGTCATTTAACAAGATTTCTTAAACGTAACACAACATCATTTCAGTCATTTCATAAAATCATCACGCTCCAATATCTCATGAAAAGTCCAAGAAGCATCTGCAATGACATTCCATACTTTCCAGAAGAAAGAGGAGGAGGAGACCATACACAGAGTTATTAAACCTTTGTATTAGCCTCTTTTGGATTGGCCGCATATCGCATATTCACACTTACCTGACCAAGGGAAGGAAGTGTTGCATATGCCATGGGCTGGTTCATCATTCCTTTCTGCTTCATGATGAGTATGCGTTTCTGTTCCTCGCTCAGGTGTGCCATCTGAGCTTGCATCTGCGGCTGCTGGGACTGCTGCTGCTGTATGTACGGCATCATGGGGTTCTTGTTGGGATTTGCCATTGGTGGGGTCATCCTCTGGCTCAGCTCAGCATTGAAGTGGGTCAGAGGTTTGGTGTTGCCATAAGAAAGCATATTGGGCTGTTTGCTTAAGGAGTTTGTGCCCAGGTTATTTGGCTGCTGATTGATCATATTCATGTGATTCTGAGGGAGGTAGTTATTAATTGTGGTCTTCTGTGGATTGTTTGCCATAGGAGGCACTATTGGGTTTTGGTTGTTAAAGGCTTGGGGATACATCATTGGACTATTTGGTTTGTCTGCACTGAAAGGTCCTCCGTATGGACTAGATGGAGGGCCCACAGGTGACCAGCTTGAGGCTTGATTTGGATGCTGCTGCTGCTGCTTCTGCTGCATGAGCTTAGCTCTTTGTTGCTGCTGTGCGGCCATTTGCTTGAGCTGTTCAGCAGGAGACAAGTCAGCACTTGGTATAGTCACAGGCCCAGGCCCTGATCCTGCCACAGCTGCTGCTGCTGGATTCATAAGATAGCCATTTCCAGATCGCGTCTGAGTTTGGCCTGGTGTATGGGCCTGGTTGGGAGTTTGAGGTGATTGAACGACACAGTTTGCTGGTGAGCCTGCAGGGACTGGAGCTGGTGGAGCGCTGGATACAGAAGTTATGCTAGAGGCTGTGGAAACATTTGAGAATGGAGGACCAGAAGAAGAAGGCCTCACCTGGGGAGATCCTAACGGAACATGAGGAAATGGAGAATGAGATGGATCACTTTTAACACTTGTACTCTCTTGAGTCTCTGTGGCAGGCCTGGGAAACTCTGGCTCCTTCTTCTCTTCAAAATCTTCATTGAACAAATCCTGTATGTCATCTTCTGGAACAGTGTTTGCTAGTTCATCTATTAGCTCCTGCCACTCTTGGTCGTTCAGATTAATGTCTGAGAAGAGCTTGTTCTGATTTGAAAGAGATGTTTCTGAAGTATCTATGCAGGTAGGGTCATCCAAAGGCTCTTGCTTTAGCTCCTTGTTCTGCAGGATGTTAAAACTATCATCTAGCTCATTGCAACCATTAACAGGGAGCTTTATCTCTGAAAGCCCGCCATTTTTACCCAAGTCTTCTAGCCCACTACCATGAGTTCCAGTGTTCTGCAGGGGCAGGGATGCTTTCATGTCAAGCTGGTGAAGAGGAGAAACGGCTGGCAAAGGCAAATTATTGGGCAAGCTGTTGATTGCCTCAATGCCTGGTACATCCTTCCGTATCCGCTTGCTGGTTGGGGAAAAGCTGCCATCGCAAACTCCATTCTGCTGCTCTCCATTGAGAGGTGAACGTGCGCCTTCCAACTTCCTTTTAACTGTCTCTTGAAGCTTAAAAGAAAACAAGAGAAAAAGATATTGACCAGTTGCAAAGACAAAAAAAAAATGCTGATGAGCCTTGTGACAGATGCTCGACACCAAGCCAACTAGTGACAGTAGGTTTTAAAAACTCTGATTAGGAAGTTTCCTTGATTTCATTTTTATGCCTTGATCAATTTGAGAAGACAGCCTAAAACAAAAACAAACAAACAAAACCAAACAAAAACAAAAAGAAAACAACCCCAAAAAATTCACACCCTGCCCCTAAATAGAAGAGGACAGGCCCATGGTTACAAAACTGTAAAACTTTTCTGTACTCTCCAAACTACCTGAATTTTGCAGAACAAATTGAGTATTCCAACTTTTTGCTGCCTAATACAATGATGAAGCTTTTATTTTCACAGAATGCTAAGCAATGTCTTCTGAAAGTTTGACTCCTCTACGGAATCTTAAATTAGATGTTTAAAAATTGAATCACTAGATTTTACTATTTACTCCAAAAAAAAATTTTTTTAAGTTCCCGAAAGTTTTTTGAAAAAATACCTGCAATACAACTGATTGACTGCTTGTATTGAAACATATGTTGTTGACACTAAAATTTTTTGAGAAGATTCATTAACATAGTTTCATTTGATTAGCCCTCTGTTCTTTGGCTGCAAACATATTGAGAATCAGTTTTAAATGAGGAAAAAAATATATCCACTCTAAAAAAAATAGCAGGCACTTTGTATGTTAACCCAATCAAATCACAAAAAGAAGGCTAACAAAAGAGGAGCTAGGAGCTAACATAAAAGAAATTTCATAACAGAAACGATAGCAAAACAAGCCCAGAAAAGCAACCAAATTAGCTGTAACAATATTATAAAAATAATGTATTAATATAAACTTTAATTCAGGTTAAAAGAAGAAGAGTAAAGCAACGTTATAATGTACAATCCCTCTCCTACCACACCAAAAACTAAGCTCTCTGCTTATGTACCAGGCTAAAAAAAGCAGCCCTCTTTAGCTAAGGCAAAAAACAATAGTGGGGAGGAGAGGAAGCAAAGAGGTCATTGCTCTAGCGAACTCCTTCAGGACACACTTGCATCCTTGATACTAGAACAATAGAAGACAAAAAAATGAAAGATTTTATCAAATTTTTAAGTATTTTTACTGGTATGAAAATCCCAGACACTCAGCTCCCACCCTGCCCTAACCTAGAGGTCCTCAACCTTCTTTCTTCCCACAACTCAGATCCCATTTATTTCTCCCATCCCAGAGGGCTAGCTCCCCCCTCTTTCATCCTGTGAATAGAACAGGCAAGCAAATCCATATCTCATCATCTCATCCCCATTTAGAGGGAGCAGCTGTGAGAAGGCTGCACCCTTCTCTTTCCCCTCAGTCCTATGTACGCTTTTTGGAGTACGATGCAGAAGGACGTGGCCTGTGCATGCATGGCTACAGTCCCAGCTGCACACACGTGGGATGCTAAGCTACGGGATGGTCCCCTGCAGAGATGTGGCCTTTGGAACAAAGCAGAGAGGTAAGATGGTGAGTCCTTTAGCAGACCATCAACTCCTTGATTTGCATTGGGGCAGGAGAGCTTTTTTGCATAGGAAAGTGATCAACATACAGCTAAGAATCATCAGGGGGGCCCTGTTGGCGTACAAGCCCAAGATCTTGCTGCCTGTTCCCCCTGTGCAAGGCCAGTGCGTGCCAAGCCTCCCACGGGCTGAAATTCCTTCTCCTCTCTGCTGCCACGGTGCCACGCAGAGACCGGCTGCTCTGCGACCAAGACGCTGCTCGGCCGGGTTTCCTCCTGTGCGAGATGCCCAGGCAGCTCCACAGAGGAGCAGCTGGTGACTGCGCGGAGTCATCCTTACCCCGTGTCCTTCCCACTCCTGGTGCCTGGGAGCAGGGGAACAGCAAGGACAGCGGTTTGTGCTGAGAAGCTCCTCTCCCTGTGCCGCAGGCTGCGACGGGGAGCCCACCTGCCGCAAGGCGGGGGTCAGAGGGGCTATAAAGCACGGCCTGGAGTGTTTTGGGGCTCCCTGCTCAACGTGTGGAGCTCCCTGGCTGGGCTCCCACTCCTCTCCCCTGGCCCAGCAGCAGCTCCTGTCCCTGTGAACTCAGCAGATGCCTGGGGAAGGTGTCCTGCATGCGGCAGCAGATTTGCTCAGGGTGGCGGGAGGGCACATCCCACCGGCCCTCTCCCAGTTAAAGCCCTGCACGCCCACCTTAACCAGAAACTGTGCGAGCACACCGTGCTGCACAGCACGGAGCCTCACAGCAGAGGCATCTCCTTCCCAACTCTCCGTGCCGTGGGAGCAGCAACCTTACTGCCCAAGGGCGGTAATTGCCTCATCTGTGCCAGCTAACAGTGATGTGGAAGGTAAGGCAACACCCAGGACTCGTGTGAAGGAGAAACATCAGATCCCACACACAGGCTTATAACACGGCTCTCACCTCCTCTGCCTCCCTCCCCTAAAGACCTTCCAAGCGTTAAGCTGAGCAGCGTTGTATGGCATTGCAGCTCCCTGCTGCTTTTTAACCAGCGCCACTGGCGAGTGGCAGAAAACTTCCGCCAAGCCACCGAGCTTGTTTTACTGATCTGCGCCTCACCCTGGCTCAGACCCCAGGGACAAGGAGAGGACGGTGTGGATGTGGAACAGTACCACCTTGCAGATAGAAGAGTGGCATTGCTTCCAAATTTCCTTTCTCCAGAATGAGGAAAGAAAGAGCACAATCTGCTTTCAAGTGCAGGTGTGCAATAACACAGTTGATATAATGGCTTAAAATAGCATATCTAAACGATGTCCCTCATGGGCCACTCACCCAATTAACAGTACTTCGATACCCTCGCTCCAGCTCCTAAGCAGTCTCGCTAAGAAGTCACTATCCCTCTTTGCTTCCACGTCAGAAAAGCAGCCACCGAATGGCTGGTAAGTTCAGTGGTACGCATGCACAAAAACAGGGTTCAAAGAAATGTCCAAAGCTTGCTGTGGCCCTTTGCCCTGAGACCATGTTGGCAAAATGCTGAGCTGAAGTAAGAACAGTCATACCAAAGGACCTGTGACAGGCTTCTAGTCATGAAAAAAAGTTCATATAAGAAAGAGAAGCCTTCATTGTCTTAATAACAAGTCAGGGATTAATAAGGATGATTATCCTGTGAAATACAACAAAATTGACTCCATACATTTCACAGCAGTTTGAAGGCATTCCTTACAGAATACGGGTAAGAGCAATACATTTTCAGGTTTTACATCATTTACTAATTTATCCTGAATCCATCATCACCTTATTTGTACATGAATGTTTACCAAGAGAATCAAAACTATCTAGTGGCAAATAACTAGCCCTAAAAATACCAGCTCCTAAAGATTTAGTCATGTTCTGAAACTTGGATGTCCCCCTGTAAAAATATACAGGGACTTCAGTGAAAGTAAAAGTAGGCCCAGTATATAAATATTAGTAACTGTGTTTATTATGTAGTACAACAAAAAGTGGCTTTAAGATGGAGACTATTTTCCATCAAATATCAGATGTACAGAAATCTTGCCTTATTGCAAACAAAACAAAATGGAGCCTATTCTAAGTTTCTAGATCCATATTATTCTCCTTCAGATATATGGGGGGTTAACAAACACTAGAAAAATCTAATCTCTTTGTTCACTCACCGAACAACTGTAGGCAGACAAACATAATACGAAGGTTTATTTGAAGGGAACATGCTGTATGCAAACTTTGCAGGCGAGGAAGCATCTTAACTCCCGCATTTTGGAGGGGCTGGGGGCCATAACAATAGATGCATCTTTCTTAGGTACAACACAGAAATATTCTTATCAATTCATTTTAATGCAAACATTCATTTTCATATCCTGATTTCATTCTCAACCACCATGTCAACTAGTGGATGGCTTGAATATCATACACTGACCATATACTGGCAAACAGCTTACTGCATCAGGACTCCACGGTGTCTTGGAATAAAATCCCAGCACTTCCCCTTCCCTCTGTAAAAACAAAACCTGAAGAAAAATATTCTCCTGTAAAGTGTCTTCCACTTCCTTCTAAGAAGTAGTATATAGCTTGTGCAAGTGATTTACAGTACGCCTCATGAAGATATTAGCAGGAGCTGAGAGATTTATATCTAGGAGGAGAAGACTCTTGATGCATAAAATAAAATAAAAATAAAACCCTTGCCGCTTTATTTCCACAAAATATTTGGCTGGCTGATAGAACTGCATTTCAAAGCAGGTTTCTATCCCAAAGTGGAAGACGGGGTGAAGCAGGACTTGATATTATTTATATGCCTTTGGAGAAACTCCTGTTGCAGAGCAGGAAAAGGTCAAACTTTAGCGGGTTGACTTGTTAAATGACTCAACTGGGGGGTGATGGAGGAGGACAGAGGCTGTGCACGCAAACGCGGACACAGGTGGACCCAAACGGTCTGACCTAACCTGTCCTGAAATTTTCAGCAGAGCTGCTCGGACATGCCACAGCATACCCCATACATAAACAACGGAGCCGCGAGGCTGTCGGCAGAGCTTTCATCTGCTGGGAGAAGCTGCTTCGCTCCATCCCACCAGCAGCAATTCATTTTTCAAAAGAAATTAGACCAAGGTGCTGTTGTTATAGCAACAGTCAGAGCCACTTACCCGGCCCCATCCCCCCTGCTCACGCTGACTTCAGTGGGCAGCTATTTCAATTATGTATGGGGAGTGACCAGGACGGTGGCAGCTTAGTCCTTTTATTGCTCTTTCAAAAAATTAAAAAAAAAAAAAGGAAAAAAAGGCGCAGAGACTAAATCCTCTTTCTGCCTGTCGAGGCTGAGCGCAACTAGCAGTGCCTAACACGGCTCCACTTCCAGCTGATGGCCAGGCGATCTGTGAGCCCACAGACGGGGAGGCTCGGGTTGCTTTTACTGATGCTATCGCCTACCGGCTAGGCAGTGGGCATGGTGCCACTGACATTTCCTCTCGTTAACGCAGCCCCAGCCACTCCAACTCAAGGCAAGGGCGACAGCCGAGAGAGGTCCGGCGCGCTCAGGGACAAGCTGCGCTGAGAGTTGCTCCGGGCACCGAGACACGGCTCGTGTGGAGGATGCCCTCTGCCCCGCGGGAAGGCAGAGAAACCAGCCAAAGTCCAACGCTTACACAAAGCAAGCGTTATCATATTCTCCCCATTGCACTTCTGTGGTCCTGTTAAAAATAAAAATTGATCTTTCCCATTCCTCATGTTGCATCATGGTCTGACCCACCAGCCATCCATGTTCAGCGAGGCTTCATTTCTCCTCTGCAGCAGTGACTCAACTGGGGCCCTCCTGGCAGGACTTCTGCTTTCCCTCCCATCGGTCTGCCTGCTTTGGCACCTCTTCCTACAGGTTTTCCTGAGCTTGCCCCACCTTTCTTCTCCCTTCCTCTCCTTGAGCTCACCATGGGCTCTGCCAAGCACCCCGATTCAGCCATCTCCAGCCTGCACCCTCAAGGCTGTGGCAAGTTCACCCCTGAACATCTTGTGCTGCACTCAAACGCTATCACCAGCTTGGCATGTGTCCCCGTGGTTGCTGTCAAGTGACACTAAGCAATTTGATTTGACCTGACAGCTCTCCTAAGCAAAGGCATAACAGCCATAACCACCTCATCTAAGATCAATAAGGAACGATCAGTATCGCCATTTGCATGCCACCAATTCAGCTTCAACATCTGAAAGAACTCCTCCTCTCTCACCCATCTGCCCTTGCTGGACCACTTCAGAGGGCCCTTAAGAGGTCAACAGTGCCAAAGGGCACCCCAGCCACATCTCCTGACCGGTGTCTGAGGTCCTTCAGGTCCACAGTGGCCTCTTAGTAATCTTAATTAATATTGCTGCAGGTGTCATGCAGAGAGGCTGGGGAGGCAAGACAGCCTTTCAAAAGCCAGAGCCGAACCCAGACAAATGGCCAGGCAAAGGAGAGGTGGGGGTCAGGGGACCGCTTCCAGCAGATGAAAATACTTCATGCATCAAACCACTCCCCTGCTACTTGAGCTTCTTTGCTGCCGAATGCACTGCACCAATGCCTGCTAACTCACAGGATGAAGCCTGACAGAGCAAATTGATTTTGGATTGCAATTGCTCACTTAAAGCACATGTTATGCTCTTCCATGCTGGGCCTGCCTGCCCAGTTCTTGTTGGCCACTGCAATGCTTCAAATACACAGGAAACTCCCATTGTGAAATCTGTTTGAAGTTGGTAAAACGTTGATCTGCCAACCTCGCCAGTAACATGTGCAACTCTGCAGGTTCACTGAGTAACCTCGCCGAACGAATGAGGTCAAACCTTTGCCTGTTATTCAAGCAGCTCGGGGCTGCTGGAGACTGCCATCGTCCTTGTTTTTGCAAGCAGTCATCAGAAGAACAAAACACTCACGTTAACAGCAAGGAGCAAAAACACGCTCAGGGCACCAGTTAAGCCTGAGCAAGCTAGCAGTGAGCAAAGCGATCCGTTTCCTCTCTCAGACAGGAGGAGTTACTATTTCAAGCAGCGAGACGAGCGGCCGCCTGGACGCAAAGCAGGCAGCACGCAGGGCCCTCGCCGGAGCTGCCCGCCAGCTGTCAGGCCGGCAGCGGGATCACGCCGGGAGGTCAAGCGGAGGACAGGGAAGAACGGCAGCAAAAAGGCACTGGAAGAGAGCAAAGCGGTGACAGCACCGGCGAAGTCAAACCGGGTGAACGCCATGACTCTGCCTGCCCTCAGTCGGCGAGGTGAGGATGCTAACACGGGCTAGAACAGCCAGAGAGAAGCAAGAGTCGGTCCATGCTTTCGTCAGCACTTCCAGCGAGGGAAGAGCAAGAGAAGGGAAGGAGATGTATTTCTGTAGAGGCAGGAGAGAGGAAGAGAGAGGTCTGCGTCCGTGCCTCTCCCTGGACTCGACTCTGCTGGATTGTAGCGCAGATGTATTTTCCTCGCAGACCAAAGAAGTTTTGTACTTCCATTGCTCAAGTTGTGGGATAAAAGAGGACTTCCAGCTCCATGCATATTAATTTCAGTAAAAAAAAAAAAAAGCATCTTGGTGTTTACTGCACTCTTTTAAACCACCCCATTGCATTGCTGCAAGAAAGACATTTTTTGCTGTAGGAATTAACAGAGTGGAGAATGCCTCACTAATGAGGGACACCGGAGTGAAGAAATATATACAAAAAATACCAACTTTGCTGCTCAAATTGTGCACATCTCCAAGAGGCTGGGGAAAAAAAAAAAAGATCTTTCTGAAGACATATGTGCATGTATCATATATCAACTCCAGTTTGCCTTTAAAATATTTTCCTTTTGTAATTTGCCTCTCCCTTTACACAACTCCAACTTAGATATGAATGCAGAGACACTAAATTACATGCTTTGAGGAGATTTGGAGTGCAGAGTCCCTGGGGAAGCTGTTGAATAAAACACACGCAATGGATGTAATTAATTTTCTCAATGCAAAATTATTGGCAAGTTTAACTGGACTTCAGAGCACAAATTATTTCATGGATGAAATGCTGTCATCATTGTCAGCAGCCTTCCAGCCTCCATGTACAATCTGCATGGCTTGCTCCTCTTTAGGTCCATCCAACATAATCCTGCTTTAGCACAATCAGGTAAACACTGGCAAAGCAGTAACCTCATCATGTATGGAGTGCCAGCACTCCTCTGTTTGTGCAAAAGTCTTAATGAAGGTGCTAAGAGCCTGAGCGCTAAACTACTTAGCTGGCAGAGCCTACTCCTGTCTCTCACGCTTTACAGCTGAGCTACACTCTCCCTGCAACTGTCCTCGCAGACGGCAGGAGCTAGGCTTTCAAAGCGTATTACGAGGATTTAGTCAGGCAGCCTCTAATTGACTTGTCTGGGAGTTGTGCTGATAAATCTCCACCCTTTGAAAACATACCCAATCTGCTCTGTATCTGGACAGGAGAAAAACTAATGATAAAAAGCAGACACCGCAGAGTATTAAAGCTATACATCCTGAAGAACTCCCGCAAACCACGGTACAAAAGAAATGCAGGAAGCTCATATTTTAAACTAAGAAGCAGCACAGCACCGTAACCAGTGTTGTTGCATATGCTTGGTTTTGCACCACAGCTACTCATTCACTACTCACTAGTTCTTTAAACTGCTGTGGAACACTAGAAACAGTCTCCTGTGGAAAATCTTGCCCCGAGTCATCCTGGGATGGGCACAAGTCCCAGCAAGCTAGTGAAATGCTCGTGCCACCCTGCCTGCCTGGTGAAGGGCCATTTGGGACAGGAAAGCATTCTGGTGCTCTGTAAAGGAGCAGCAGCCTTCTGACCCAGCCTCCGCTCTCCTTTGTCATTAAGGCAGTGGTAGATATGAGCTCTGTTTATGACTTCAGAATCAACAGATTGATTCCAAGTCTAAATCATGTCTAAGCGCTGTAAGGAAAAAGCCCCTTCTATGTTTAGAGCAAGCAATTTACCTTCCAGTTGCACGCAAAGTACTGCCATGGTGCAATATACATGCATAATATAATTATCAAGAATCAGAGCAACTCTGAGGAAGTACACAGAAGAGATGAGGGATGGTGGAGGGAGGCATGCCGCTACTCCTCCGTTCACGGTGTTGATTTCCGTGGGCCATAAGCTTCTATTCAACCTCTTTTATTACAGAAGCCAGTCTAGCATATGATCTGTAGAAGACTCACAGCAAGCTATCGGAAGGCTGAACCCAAATGGTACAGTTGTCTCCCATTCATTTCACTAGTATTTTAACTCCCAACAAACAAAACCTCATGTCGACATGGTTACTTATTCCATAGTTGCACGAAGTAGCATCAGGGGTTCCTCAAAACAACATGGAATAAGTAATTTCAGGGATTCTTCCACATGACTACATTCAAGTTCATGGTTTTCTAAGCAAAGTGTCTGATACCATCAGAAAAGGATGGGAATGAATGCCAAACAGTCTACATACAGTACCTGTTCAAGCCCTCGCGTTTTAGTCACCCTCTTAGGTTACATCACCGTGAAAGAAACTTCCATTTGAAAACATTTGAGAATCAGAATGAACAGATTTCCACAACTAACACATAAAAAAGAAAAATCTTGTGAATCAACAACAGGACAAGTCACACTTCTGTGGTACAAACAAAGTGGTGAATTTATCCCAGAATTTCTCTCCATAAGCCTGTCTCCTCTTCCCTAGCCTTCCCCTGAGCCTGACCTCTGCAGCTCGTCTGAGGACACAGGTGACCTGATGACTTCTTTGTAAGAAGAAACACTTTTAAAGAAGTGTAGGTTATCTAAACACAGGTTAAAGAAGTTAACAGTGCAGTAGGCCTTGCAAAGGAGATCCAAGCATGGTGGGGGCGAAAGGGGAGAATCTTTTGCATGCTAATGGGTTAATACTAAAATTTTTTTAAAGTCCTAATTCTCATTATGCTCCTGAGCCATGTCATTTGGGGAACAGAAAGAAAAGAACATGGGACAGATGGGTCTGAAAGGAGAAGTGTGCTAGGGTACAGGCCATTAAAAACAACAACAACAACAAAAACTGAAAATTCTAAAATAGGAAAGGCATTGGAAAAATCCAAAATTGATTTTTTTTTTCCCTTCATCCAAACAGTTCCCTCATCAGTACAATCAGCTTGATCCATCTCTAGGAAAGAAGAGCAATGCCAGAACAGCTTATTTGCCTTGCCTTTGCATATCTATTTAGAAGATTGCATGCAGCAGCAGTTTTCTAAGACTCCTTTACAAAATCTATGTGGTCTTACATAGCCCAATCATGCAATGCACTGAAGCCCTCAGCTCCTGTTAAGTTCACTGGGAGTTAAGGGTCCAGTTGGTAAGATTATTTCTTCCGCATCAAAATTTTTTCAGAGGTGGACACTAAGTCTGACGAAACAAACATTCACTTTTCCTTTCAGTACAAGTTTTCAGCATTGTAAAAGATTTTGCAGGATCCTTGAAGATCTGTGAAGACTAAAAGAGTCAGAGGATTGTACGAGATGCCCTAGACACGTTCTGAATTATTCTGAGCACAGTTGGAGAGCTATTTGCCACGGGCTAAAGGCCAGGCAGCAGTGAATAGCAGTTTTGCCCTAAATATGGCCAAGCAAACCATACAAACTTTACTTCTTTGTTGCCTCAATGCCTTCACCTCAAGCTGACCTTGAGCCCCACAAAGGCACACAACAACAACTAAAGGAAAAGTACTTGTCTGGTCTCCCAGATCCCAGTGATTATCACAGTCGCAGACTCTCAGCGCTGGACCTGCTCTGTGGGTTGAACTGCAAATGTACCTTTTAAGTCTACTGAAGAAGTGTAAAGAAGAAGAAAAGAGATTTTAAACAAATCAAGGCTCTGATTCAGCGAACTATTTAAGCACATGCTTCACCTTGAGCACCTTACGCAACTTAAAATATAAAGAATGATTTATGCAACCAACAACTTCATCTGAGACCTTTGCTCTGGTCTTACCTTCCTTATTTCCTCTACAGCAGCCATCTCCACCCCAGCATAAATCTCTTCCTTGCTCCCATCGCTAGTCTGAAAATACATGCACAGTGTAGTTGATCTGCATATGCGCACTGGATTCATGCTTCCCCAAAGGACAAATCCTAAAAAGGATGCACTCTTTTGCAACATGGTGAATCTCTTCACTCCCTGCATGTGCTGGGAGCGCCTGGGGAAGATAGCAGCTGCAGGAAACCTAACCAAGCAATTCATAGTGTTTGCTCCTGGCCACTCACGCCCTTCCAACGAGCAGCGTGAACCATTTCTCCCAGTGTCCCCATTAGCTTCCTCAACAGTGTGAATGCACGCTGGCTAGCCACAGGATACTGATGCCCAACACGGGCACAGACGCGGTGGTACACATCCAGTGCTGAGGAATGGGCTGTGAGGTATCTGGAAAAGATGGTTGCCTGCAGCAAATGCCAGCACTACCTGTAAAATCATCTGGCCTAGAGCCCTCTTTTCTGTTGATGTCTGAAGGACATAAAGAAAAAACGGTGCCTGTGCTCAATCTAAACAAACTACTCTGACAGGCACGGAAGAGCCCACAGGCTGGATATGACCCGACACTTGATGTTGAACATTTCAGGAGTAACCAGAGTCTTGTGAACAGAAGTCCCATGTTTGCTTCTCTGCCCTTCTCCTAAAGCTCTTAGGTGAATTTTGCATCGCCAGAGTATATCATTGAACATTTTTGGAAAAAACGTTAGCTATTATTAAGGGGAAACCACGTCTCTACCTTCTTAAGCCATACAGGTACGTTGATACATAAAGATGCTCAGTTCTACTCAGAGCTTGCCTAGAGCAGCACAGTGTCCCTAAGTACAGCAGCAGCAGCCTGTCTGGAGGAAATTTCCCTAAGTTGCTAGCTGTTCCGAAGCTGAACTCGTTGTAGCAAGGTCAGGAAAAGTTTGCAAAAATCGTGAAGGTGCATAATGCTTCAAAGATGCCTCCTCAAAACTGTAAAAGCCGACAAAGAGAGAGGTGGTCAATGCTAGGCTAAACAGGACAGAGTCCCAGTTACTTGTGGCCACGTACCTGCATACCAACGGATAACTTACCTATTCGTGTAATTTGAAAACTGCCCTCCAAAGGAAGGAGCTGCAGCTCATAATGCTATGTATGTCTGTGCATGCCCATTGTGCACAACACTTATTTTTTTTCCCAACCTTTTCCATCTGACGGCCCAAAAAAATAATCCCTGTATTTTCCACATGTGCACACACGCACATGTAGTTGCTGCCATGATATTCATATGGGTTTTTGTCTCAGCCATCTATTCGTACTAAGCATATATTAGCAGCTAATCCAAACAAAATTTGGATTTCAAGTTCTGTTCACCTCTGAGAGCTTGCATCTTTAACAGTGTCAAATAAACAGAGAAAGATAAAAGAACATTTTCTATTGTTAGATACTCCAGGTAAACAAGATCTAAGGCTGAGTCACTGAGAGCACTACAGTTCTTTAGTAAACCCCTTACAGGTATGAAACGGAAGACATTATAGTTTGCTGTTAGATAAGCCACAGAAGTGCACCATAAACCAGCTGTGCATTCATATAATGGGCTTCCACTGATCTTATTTTCCTTCTTAAAAGACTTTTCATTCCCACCTTTTTCTCCTGTTCTAGCAGTGACGAGCTACCTAGTACCGAGGCACTTTCAATTTGTTAGTCTGCTGATAAAGTGCTCCTTGGGCTACCACCAGAATTATGCGGAGTTTGGTCTCAGAGAAGAGCAGAGGTGGACTAAGTCTAAAATAGAAAAAAATATTTGTATGCCAAAAGAAATACAAACCATCACTTAGCACTTAAATGGTGTCAGTCATTCAGATGCAAACACAGATTAAACCTCTGCATTTCACTTAAGAAAACAGAGCAGGGAGCTTGCCTAAAGTTGTTTACGAAGTCAGCAGCAGGGCTAGAATTCAAATCTCCCAAATTCTGCGCCCAGCCAATGGAAACACAAAATATCTTATATTTTCTCAGATCAACAGGCATTTCTGTTTCTCTTTCTGTTCTTATTCAGGGAAGGGGGGGGAAGCTATGGCCAGGACAGAAGGACAGAAAGATCCCACAAACTCCTGTAGGTACCATAAGAAAGTTGTGGGCACGAACAAGTTGATTCATTCGAGTCTTAAGGACACAATTCATATCCGCTATACCAGGCTGAGACAGAAACGACATAAATCATGCTCAAGAAGTCTTTTTCTTTTCACTGACCTTAAAGGCAGCCTTGGTAACTGGCTCAAAGAGAGGCATCCACAGTCATGATGCCTGCATCTGGATCCTCCCCAAGCCACCAACATTATTTGCCCAGTCACAATTAGGGCACTAATTACATGCTACTGCTGCTGACATCTGTGTTTAATTAAGATTTCTGTCTGTGTGGGTCAAAAGTCCTTCCTTCAGTTTCATTTCCAGAGGCTTCAGTTTTGTCCCACTAAACTCTAAGAAAAAAAAACTTGAAATCTTCATAGTTCAGCTTATAATTATGGTATTACATGTGCTCTTGGAAAGACTTTTATTTTCCTGCAGTGCCAAGGGAAAGAAGGTTGTGCAGATCCAAGTTCTTGCTTAGTTATCTACATGCTTAATCTCTTCTGCACTATTTAAAAGAGGCAAGGATAAGGGGAGAGGTAGCAGGAGGGACCGTGAGTTTAAATTACGGATAAATAGTGGTGTTACAACCGTGATGGTCTAAGCATAGTCTAAGCAAAGTCTGGAGAGAGAGAGAAAAAGTATGCTTAATTAGATATACAGATAGCAGGGAAATATAGATAAGCTTTGGGATAAGCAAGCACTTCTTCCTTATTTAATAACAGTGGTAGTAACCTTAGTAACAACTTCAACAATGAGCAAGCATGCTTAAGAAACGATGGAAAATTGACTAGGTATCAGGCACATAGAATTGTGCACAAATCTGCTGTGTGATAAAGCTTCCCAGAGTATGAGAGTTTGTTTATAAAGGAAATTACATGGGCAGCAGGTTGAGGTTTTTCCTAGGGCTATTTACAATACTCTTTTTTTTTTTCCTCCTTTCTTCTAAGCTTTTCAAAACTGTCATGAAAACAAAAGCCTGGCAATTAGCATATTTCAGAATTACATTAAGGGCCCAGCTTTAAAATGCACAGCTGCCCCAGAGTGACTTTATTCAATGCCAGGTGGAAGACACCAGGCCAAGAACCAAACTTGAATATTCTGGATCCTGGTGGCTGCAGCAAGGATTTGAACTCACTTTTTTTTTTTCTTTTTTTTTCTTTTTTTGCCAAAGCTGCCTGGTATTGCCAGGCTCCAAATTCAGAACCGCAATAATCATATCAGAAGCACTCAACACTGCAGGCAGAGTGGATTTTCCTGACTCATCAGTGAAGTAGTGGCAGCCTTCTCCTCTCTCTGCAAATGAGAAAGGACTGCCATGCCTGAACCTAGAGCAGATGCTTTTCCCTCCTCCGGTGTTTCCCTACGTCTCTGTACAGCAGCATAAACTACCCAAGGTTGTTCTCTCAGTACAGGAAATCCTACCAGACAGTGAGACACCAAATGGGCATGGGGTGAAAGGCTCCCCAACGAGATGCAGGGGACACGTCCTACAGTGCACGGTGCCCTTCTTGGGAATGCCGTCTCCCTAAGCAGCCACTGTCTAGCAGAGGTTCAAACCACAAAGCTTCAGAGTAAACCACAGCACCATACAGATTCGCCTCTTAGTCCCAGCACAGCAAGGCTGCCAGACAGCCTGTGCTCTCTGGCATTCCCGGCTCACACATGGTGTCCCTTAGTAAAGGCATGCAGGCAGGAGTCCCTGGGGATAAGGCAGCTCCAGAGCTGCTGCCCCATGAGGAGCTAAGAGCTGCAACAGCTCCCTGCCTCCTCCGCTTTCCCGTAGCTCTGCTGGACCCCTGAAGCTCTCATCTGCGTGGTGGCAGCCATCAGAGGAGACTATGAAAAATTAGCGGCAAGCTAGCACCAGTGGCAGCAGTTCTATGCAGTGATGGGAGGCTTTGGGGAGATGGGTATGAAAGGCACATCAGGTGGGTGGGGGAACGTTTGCTCCCCCTTGCACGCTCCCATCATTCTTCGTCTCCTGTCACCGTTTCCCATATTTTCACAGTTCAAATCTCACAGCCTCACACATAAGCTACGTGACTGCGGAAAGCAAAGTGGCTCTGGAGCATTAGCCTTCTTTCCGACAGCTACGAGGCCTCTTCTTGCTCCCACCCTCAGCACGTGTTCTGTGATCAGCCTCTCCCCTCTATCTGACTGACTTCTTCCCAGCTCTGCTGGCACTTACAGGTCCTGAAAAAGCCGTAAGAAAAACTGACCTCATTAGCAGTTTCCTCAAAAAGTCCACTGGAGCTGGGCAACCATCTCCTCCAGCAATTCTCAAACTCACACAGAAGACTTGAAAGGCAAAACGATGCCTTGAGTTGCTGCAGGAATTCCAGCTACTGCCAGTGAGAGGAATTTGCGCAACCTGCCCCTATCTGCAGTGCAAGCAAGAAGTTTCTGCTGCAGCTCAGCTTCTTGGCTTTCCTCATTTCCACCCCACCCTACAAGCATAAGAAACCTTCTTCACTTGTGCAGGGGGTCGCAAAAGCAAACTGCTTACAGCTGGGCTCACCAGGTGGTTCTTACACACGTGCTGGCTGACACCGTGCCCGCTCTGCTTCCTGCCTTCGGTTGCAGGGAGGATACTGGGCTAAATGCTCCAGTACTATTGTTCTTATAGCTACACTGCCTGCAGAAGAAAATCTACTCAGAAGCTTTTCGCTAAACAACAAACAAATAGAACCCCCTCTCTCCCAGCTGTTGAGTGTTCTCATCCTGAAGCGCTTTGGTGATAACACATGACTTTATAAAGCTGCAGCTATGTAACACCAAGTGGTACAAACCCGCTTCCAGTGACCCCTGAATAAAGATGAGTCAGTGCACGAATAACAACCTCAAGCACTTGCTTAACTGCTTTTTGATATGGACTGAATGTCAGTCCATGGCCATCCTATTAAAAGATAAGCATACTTTCTCCTCGTCCCCGGGTCACCTCTTACTTCCTCTCGAAACTCCAACATAACTATGACCCACCTACCCGATGTGGGGTTCACAAGGAGCATCACTGGCGTTCGGTATCTAAAAGGAAGAACTGTGATAACTGTCCCACCGCATGAGAGGAGGCACATGTGGGCGATTTTAGCTGTTAGTTTTTCTAGGGGTTCCCAACATTCTTTACAAGCAGAACTCATAAAATAATGTTACTAACATCCAGGGCATACAGTATAAATAAAATCTATTATTTCGTACACAGAGTGGGTATCACAGTCAGAAAGTGAATGAGAGCAGCAGACGAGGGAGCCTTAAGGCTGAAATCTTCGACCTGCTGCAGCCCCTCATATGAATGACAACGCCGTGTACAGAGAATAGGCCTTGCTAGAGAACAGACCAGCCACATCACGGATTGAAAGTCACAGCACAGAGAGGAAAGGAAAATTGAATTGTCATGCTACTCCAAACGTGTTTTCTCTGCTTTATAGGCACAAAGGAATACTCTCAGAAAATGTAATCTAACTGAATTTATTTAAACAATCAACTCATTAAATTCTTGAAAATATGTAAGAATAAATACATTGGGATCCTAGATATGCAAAGAGACTACTTACTATTTTTCCTAGCTTTCCTTACTCTTCACATATGATGCTGTGACTCGAATAAACCCTACATAAGTTTTGCATACAAAAAAATTGCAAAATTATTTTTTTAATAGAGAAAGAAATAATCAACCTGGCAGTACTTGAACTCCATTCCTCAGAATGATTAGTTTGGCCACTGGAGGGCTCCAATATTGTTCCATAAAAGTACAAGAAAGTTTACTAGGAAGGATAAACATATAACAAATAGCCTAGGCAATAAAGTTCAAACATAATATGCAGTCTGAACCAAGATCTATGGGCTTGCAAACATTTTGTAAGAGTCAGAGCTAATTTAACCATTGCTTTGCTCTTGTAGCAAAAAAGGAGTTGAAGGAGAACGATTTTCTTACAGCTTGACTATAAATGTCTCCTCAAATAGAGCACCTATTAAAATGATTTTTGTATGCAATAGTAGAATGATTAGCTGTCTGCAGAAAAGCAAAAACCATGGATTTCATCAGTACATGTCAATAAAACACTCTCCTGCCTGAAAGCCCAGTGCTGCAGAGTACAACAGTACATTTTCTGTCCCTTTCATGCCTACCGTCTTCTCAATAAAAGTTTCCCAACATAAATCATGCAATTAGTAACTGTAAGCACAGGGAGGAGAGCCTGCTATAAAAAGTCCTTGGTTGTTTTTTCTTTCTTGGATAAGCCGTTGTTGGGAGTTGTCTTTCATTTTCTAGGAGGATTTATATGTTCAGGTATATAGAGTCAAGGAATAACTGGCCTGAAAACGAATGGTTATCTTCCCAGTAACATGGCAGCCAAGATTTTATCAGAAAAATGTATGTGGTCCTGCAGAAGCCAGTATGGGCACTGATGTCAGCTGATAAGCTAATGACTGCAGCTTATCAGCTGATAAGCTAATGACTGCAATGCTCCAGTTAAGGATAAAACAAAAGCTATTTCAGTGTAAGAGCCTGAGAAAAAGCATTTCAAACATCATTCTATCTACGAACTTACAGAAGGAAGCGAAATGTCAAAGCACCCCCAGCATTCCCAATCCATCCGTTTGGGGCTGGGGGAATTAATCGTGGGCTTAGCTCCTCAATGTTGGAAGTTTCACACTGAGCCAAATTTTACAGCTGAGTTAAGCACTCCTGAAAACAAAGCAGGTTTATTAGAAATACTGCAAGACGCTAGTGGTACTATGACAAGCCCAGCAGAGCACCGTTCTTGTTTGGCGGAGCGTACTGTATTGGGCTGATACACAAAACATCGTGGTTGGCTGGCACCTTGCCTTGTGCACACTATTTTTTCCGCTTCTTCAATGTAAAGGGAAAAAGAAAAAAACAGCTTGCTTAAAATATCCCTGCCGCTCTCCTGTAGCCCCTTCCTCCAGCACATCACATGTTAATGCCAATCTGCTGGGAGACTGCAATTCGAACATAATGAGATATTAATGAGCTTTGCACATGTCCCCAGTCGCAACAGTTCCCCCCCACACCCTGCTCACTTCTCACTGCCCTACAGACACGCTTTGCTTGTTTTCCTGACGCTGCACTTGTGTCTCCCCCATCCTGTCCCCTCCCCGCAAACCCTGCTGCACAGCTCATCTTAAGCTGCCAGCACTAAAGAGCACCAAATGGGCTGGCACCGTCTTGTTTCCTGGCCTAATGGATGCTTGTTTAAACACTGGAGCTGTTTGCATTGCTGCGGCTCACTGCATGTTAAACACAGTCCTCTGAAACCCTACGCCAATCCAATAAAGGTATCAGCAGTTCAGCGTGGGGAGGCAATTACTATGAAGTCCCAAGTGTGCCTTCTAAGCTCAAGGAAGGAAAATTTGATCGAACAACTAAAAGCAAAATCTGATTCGGTTCAGCATCACGTGGAGGACACAAGGTTTAACTGCAGCCAGGCCTATGGAGGGCAGGAGGAAATCAATGGATGAGCTGGGGAGAGCGGCTGCACATTGTTAAGAGGGCTTTAAGCTGGCCTGTTAGCAATGCTCTCTGCTGCCTTCAGAGCCACCTCCCTCCCCCTTCTTCTATATGCCAAGGTGTGCTGTCTTTCTTTCAGCTTTTTTAATGATATGCTGCCAATTTCTTTTCACCCTTCATCAGTTCTTGAAACAATTCTTCTTCTGGGAAAGGTCCTTTCCCTGTGCAAAGTCATTGTCATATCAAAGGGGAAGCGTTACACAGGAACAGCTACGATAGAAGGTTGACGGTAACCAAAAAAAGATCTGTGCTTCATTGAGAGATGAAAAAAATCCAAACCTCAGACTAATGACAGTCAATATTTCAATGGATCAGCTCTTTACCTGGGCAAGGGCAGAAAATCAAGGGAGGAAGCAGCTGTATTTCAATTCATTTAATCCATAGAAACAAAGCCTTTTTAAAATGTTCTCCCTCCTTTGCTTTTAAGTGAGAGATAAGGAGATGGGGGAAGGAGGGAATGTTTCCATTTTATTCTTTTTTTATTTTTTAATTTTAAGCAGACTCTGTAAGATGGCCTCACTCCAAGGGCAGCTTTGTAACTGCTGTGGAAAGTTTTCTAAGCACTTGCCACGGCCACAGCTACCATCAGGAACCTAGGGAAAGGGGGTTTTCTATGCCAGATCAGACCACCCTGCCCCTGGCTGTGCCCCACACCTCGGGCTATCTATCAGGGGGCTGAAGTCCTCCTCCCACCTCCACGGCGCAGCTGGGAACTGGGGGAAGCATCTGGGAAGCGCAACCTGCCCTCCCAGAGAAGGTCCCCTGATCCTGCGGGCTGAGCTCATCCCCTGCAACAACGCGGCAGGCAGGGCAAGGCTGAGACCTGCCCGCGTGCAGAGCCATCCGTCACCGCACCAGGTCACCGCACCAGGTCACCGCACCAGCGAGGGCCAGCCCTTGGCTAATGGGCTTAAGGATCAAGCTGGCCCTTCCAAGTGCAGTTCCCGCAGGTCAGAAATCCAGCGTGATCCTAAGAAGCGCAGGCTGAAAGGTAGAGGGCTGTGCCAGCTAACTGAGTACCGACAGGTAAGTGTCACCCAGCTGCCGTCACTCCTGCCTGGACACACTGCCATTCTCAACGCTAAAATAAGGAGGGCAGTGAGAGGAAGCGTCTAATTTTATAAAAGGACATCGGGGGGCGGGGGGAATGTTTCCTTATTTGTTTTTACACTGCAAGAAAGCAACTCGTGAGGAGAGGATGGAGTTAATCCCAGGATCTCTCCTTCCACACTCTGCAAGCTGCAAAACCCCTGTGGATCGAAACACCAGGCAGGCAACAGGATGCCACTGGCGGCCTGAGTGCGGCTAGTTAGAGTGACTGCCTGGTGGGTGCTTTGACAGAAATTAGGGGCTTTCAGCCTGGAGGAGAAAAACGGGAAACAGCTGTTTTGTTATTAAAAAAAGAAGGAAAAAAAAATGAAGAGGGGGCACAGTAACTTTCCTATTTCCAGTTTTATAGCAAAATGCAAACAAGCAAGCAAACAGCAGTTGTTTTTGTTGGCATTCCTTGCCAGGGCTGGGGGAGGACGAGCTGGAGACATAATGTCTAGGTGAAGGGGGAATCCCTCCATACACTGCGCTTCAGCTGGGGCTTTGACCCTGCAGATTTAATTTCCACAGGAAAGCACCTTACAACAAAGGATCACTACTAAGACAGGGCAAAGAGCATCGTCCTCGTGGGAGGAGCAATGCAGCAGTCAGAGCCAGCCAGCACCAAAACAAGAACCAGGCTGTCTTGAACACATCAGACCCACTGGTCCCCGAGAGATTCTTGTCACACTACGACTCCTTCCCTCTCTAGAAACTTAGAGTACTGCTTCTCTGAGAGCTTGAGAAGCCCACTCACCTACTCACCAGTGGTAAGTGGAATGACTTCCTGATGCAACTGGAGAAGGATGTGGCTCTTGAAATCATCAGCTTCTGCAGAATCTAGCCTTTAATTTGAACTAAACAAAACAGAAAACTCCAGCCCTTGTGACTGCACAGATAACTTTCCAACTACGACCCACTGGCGTGCTGTTTCTGAGTCTGCAGGCAGGCTGCTCCTGTTGTTCTCAAGAAGCTGCACAGTGAAATCAATAAGACTCATTAATGATAATCAGTACCCTATGGGCAGCAGCAAAGCTGACAAGAATCCTGCCAATTTTGTCCTTCTGCTGCTACTTGGGGGAGCTCTGATTGACAGGAAAGGTAGATTTCCCACTTGCTTGCGTGCAGTAGTGGGAGGAAGTCACAGACAGTCCTGCAGGAAGGTGCAGCCGCAGCATCCCACAAGGATCAGCACTTCCTCCAGCCAGACAGGAGCTTTGCTCTCACCGTCACCTATACATAGAACACGGTTCTTCTCTTTCTTCTTTTAGATCATGATTTACCACCTTTCCCTTACCACCAAAACAAGCTTTCCTGCCTCCTGACACCACCAAGCTGGTGGGCCAACAAGCTGCAAGTCCTGACACAAGACATGCCCTCAGCTTTGAGATGAACAGGGAGCTGTATCACAAAAGACAGACTAGGCTATTAAATAACGCAAGGTGTCCTAGGTACCATTTTCACTCTCTTAACTCTGGCACAGTGGCTAGAGAACCTGTCACCCTTTGTCCTCCCATCTGTTGGTGGTGAACCACTCAGCACTAGGGAGATATTTTGGGACTCTAGGAAGAGACCGAATGGTCCCTTCGGCTTCTTCAAGGTCTGCCTCTCCCCCCCCACTTCGGGGATTTCCAATTCTTGCTTGTTCCCTTCAGACCAGAATCTCCTTGGGTACCAAGCCCTGGCCACCACCACACATGCTCTTGGACATGGACCAGCACAAGCAACAAAACAGAGCCACTGTAGACAGAGCCACTGCAGATCAACTCCCATGGAAAGTTTCATTTCAGGATGAAATTGTTACCTAACTTTTGAGGTTCCGTTACCTGAAGGCATACATTGCATACTTCTTACTTGCTTAAAATGCATTTCACTCTTTGATTTAAAATGATCCCTCAGAAGGGACTGACTGGTTTTAATCTTTGAGATCTGGCCCAAGGAGATATGCAAGAAAACCACAGTGAGGTTTAGACCAGCAAGTATTTCCTCCTTCCCACCCCCTTTAAATAAAATGTGCCATGATAGCAAAGCTATACACTTACATTTCGAGTGAATCATTCCCAAGAAAAAAATAGACTTTTCCAGAAGCTAGGCCTACACAATGCAGAAAGTTTCCTATTAATCAATATTATTTAAGAAGAATGTAATAAATTGATGTCTGTAGATCCAGGGCCTGTAATCTGCTTAGATTAAAAACCCTGAACATTGTTATAATTCACACTTTCAAGGGAAATGGAAGGATTGACAGAGTGTACGTTTGTCACGAAAAAAAAAAACTGGGGAAAAAAAAATCCCCTAAGTGTTTCTTAAGCATAGTAGCTTCTCATCAGGTGGTGCACAGAGTGACACCAAGGTAAAGGAAATGGAGAAAATACCACTTCCTCCTTCATTTCTTCCAGAGAGGAATCTGGAGCAAGGTTTCATCAGATTAGAAATCCAAACAACCAGACGCAGACTAAACGTTATGTTTGCAGTTCCCGATCTCCCAGGGAAGTACCCTACAGCAAGTGGGCAGCGAGGCAGCTCTGCCTCCGTGAAGGAGCAGCAAGACATGGAAGAGGAGCAAGGAAGAGTGGTGAGGAGAGGAGTAAATAGTGGTGACTGTCACCTCCAGTCTTGGTTTCTAGGCCCTCAGGAGGCAAGCGCAGGCCCCACTGCAGAAGACAAAGTCACTGGCTGAGGGGGTGGAATTTCAAGTTGTCAGTCACGGAAACAGGAGAGAAAAAAACATGCCAAAACCCCCTAGGTTTTCATTTCCCGAATAATTCATACACTAAGGCTGCCTCACTTACACATATCAAGGAGTCAGATTTTGAAAAATGCCAAGTATCAAATCTCTAAACATCAGACCTTTGAACATACAGGTACCCCAAAGCTGAAAGACACTTTCGGAAATGCTTTCTGTTCCTGCCGGTTCACATCAATAGTTACTGCCTTGAAATCAGCAATGTTAGACTGGCATTTACTGTCACTAACCACACAAATCTACCACATAATGGTGCACAGAAATGGCAAAGCAGTCATCAGTTGCACTTTATTTCAAAGAACACATCTAATGGGAATGTTTTTATATGCTCAAACATTAATAAACTCACATCAGAAGCTGCTGACTACATTTGTTTTCAGTTGGGCTTTAAGAAGTCTGAAGAATAGAGGCAAATTGGATGCTATTCATATCCAAAAGCACTTCGCAAAACACCCCGATAGTGGCCCAGGGAGCAGAACTTGGAGAAGCACAGAAGCGGTTGAGGAGCTTCACTGACACACATGGTTTCGTTTCAAACAGCTGAAACCATTCCCACTTTTGGTCATTTGCTGTGTCCCACACTGGAACATCTGTGCTGCACTGGAGTCATCTCATAAAATCCCTGCAACTCATGGTACAGTGTTTAAAACAAACTGAAAACTGTACGAGGTTCACCTTAGAATGCCTCAATGAAATCTGGCTGAAAGTAGCGCAGGGCCTGTGATAGCCCTGTCAGCCATTTCAGACCACGAGACCCTGGCTTCTCCAGGGCAGTCCTCAGTCTCGTTTCCTAAAATGGTTTCTGGCACTTCACCAGATAAAGTACAGGTGACGGTGCCATTCACATGCTTTAAAATGTTGACTGATGTTAAAGATTGGGGATGGCCAGTCTGTGGCATACGGACTGGACCTGGCCCACAGGGTGATTTTTCTTGGTGCCCAAGTCAGCAGGGTGAACAGATTGCTAGGTGTGCGTTATTTTCAGCCTACTCCTGCTGTCTTGAGCACAGACAGCTGATTTTATGAAAAGGATTCTGGCTGCTCAGTGTACCAGGCGTTTGTCTGTCAACTAAATTGAACAACTGTCTTTGGACAGGACGCCAGGATTTCTCAATCCTACAATGTAGACATTTAATGTAATCTAGTGGCACATACTTTCTCTTTTCTATGTTACTTGTTTAGATGATCAGAAAAATGGCTGTTAATGCTGACCATAGTGTCAATAGTAGCGAACTGCTATGAGTAATGCAATTTTGATAATCAGCAGTGGGACCAAAACTCAAATGCCAGCCTGGAACTCAGATCTCAAAACCATTTTTCAGAGGCCATACTGAAAATGGCCTCTGTACTCACAGACAGCTAACACTGATGCTCACCCAGCTTTGACACAGGTACCCAGCTCCCTCCAAATCATTCAGGCCCCACATGGCTACATAAAGCCCCACTGTGACCCAGAGATCAACATCAAGATCAGCTCAGGCTTCCCTGGACATGCTGCTGGGATGCTCTTTTTATATAGGAAACACCATCACGTACCTCTTTGCTCATAACAGTCTCCTCCCTCCCTCTCAATACACAGTGAAGCATATGGATGTGTGAGAAAGTTCACTACACATTTCAGATCTTTGCGAGTTATCCGATTTGCATCTGTTCAGCTGTATTTTTGCCTTGCATCTGTTCTGCACAAGGAGATGTTGCAGGAAGTTCCAAGCAAAAACAAAAAAACAGGCAAATATAATACTCTTCGTGGCACTTTTGTATTAGCAGCCAGGTTGATAGTTCTACCTATGGAAATGACAAGTTTTGCATTGTATGCACGTGTTGTGTTTTCTACCGTTCTCCTCCGGAAGCATGCAAAGATTCTAGCAGCATTAGATTCTGTTGTCCAGATTGAAGGAAACAGTATAAAACTGTTCGAGGCGTTCACTGCAAGCGCTTCCAATAAAAGTCAAGGGATTATTTGTTTTGCAATTTGAACGAGTGGTCGCTCTGAACCAGAACTCCCAAAACTGAAATATTCCTGGGCCGGATATAATTCTAAATTCTGATCTACACTTCGCACAAATCTTCTACCTGGGTAACAGCTGCAAATCAAAACCAGGACAAACATCATAGGTAGGCCAAGCTGGCAGCCTTCTGGGCTGCCCGATTTTGGCAACTAATTCCTGTGGCAGCTCCTGCCTGCCCACTCCTTGCTGACCAGAACCACCTCAGGAAGCTGGCAGATTTTACAAGTAACATGCAGCGGTGAAACTGAGATCCACCAGGAACCAGTTGTCTTGTGTCAGCCATGACCACAACCCAGCTGTGAATGCCACAAAATTAGAGAAAACTAGAGTTGTACTTTGTGGGCAGACCCCCTCATTTTGATTACTTGGTCTTCCGGGACTTTGTCTCCATTCTGGCTTACAAAGCATCCCTGCTGGTGGGCTGACACAAACAGCCAGTAGCAAAGAAGCCTGCTATTGTTTTAGTCAGAAAAGTCTTCTCAGAAGAATAATTGACAGGAGGGGAGAGGAAACCCCGTGGAGCAGATGTAGACAAATGCTGCACTGCTGCTAGCTCTGCTTCTCTAGCTCTTGTTGATGTTTACTTCTGAGATGTTTCAGAAATAACAGAAACATTGCCCAGCATTGATTTTAAGAAAGCAGGGAAAGGGGAATGTCCTTTTCTTCCTTCATCCATGTAGTTTGCAAGGCCAGCTACTTTGCCCAATCAAACTTTGGGTCTGACAAATGTATTGTAGTGACACAGGGCTCTTGACCTTTCATGCCTTGCTGCTTTCTGAGGTCCATCCGGGGTGTGTTTGGAAACCAAAACCTTGCTGTCTCTGTGTTGGGGTTTGGGAAAGAAAGTGACAGAAGTGACCTTCAGCTTGGATCTGTCATGATTTTGGTCTGTGATGGAAAGAGTTATTCCCTAAAAAGCCTGAAGTTTCCAGCACTAGTGTTTAGGGCAGTAAGGAGGCAGACAGAATATCATTCTTTCTGGTGCTTCCCTACTCTTTCTTTCACACACTTGCACTGCCCTAGAGAGCTGGAGTACAGAAGATCTCAAGGTGCACATTGTCCACTTGGCCATCCCCACCACACCAAGCTCTGAGGTGCCAGCAGTAACCGCGCAATGAAGCAGCAATATATTGAAGAGACAATGAATAGCATTAATACAGCTCTCCTTGAAGTACCACACTGATATTGGGACTAGGACTAAGGAGATTTCATTTCTTAAAGGAAAAAAAAAAACACCACAGCTTTCCCACTTAAAATTACCTTTTATGCAGAGATGCTACAGAAGCCTTTAAAGAACAGAGGGGATGGAGAGAGACCTACAGTAGGTAGAACTACTCTATTTACTAAACCCTCTGCCCAGTCTGCCTGAGTAATTCTGTATTTCTCAGCATCAGCCAGCTCAATTCAGAGGAAAGACCTTCACGCAAATAGAATGGCATTTAGCAAAGAAATGCTCTGCTTTGCCATTTCCATAATGTCCTGAGCAAGGTATTAGTCAAAACATTTGTCCTATGAAGGTATGTTAAATCATCGATTTCAATCCCTTCTCTTCCAAAACCTTTGGGCCTCTGTGCAAGAGTTTTTCTCTACATAGCCCATGGAAGGACAAGACTCTTTCTTTCTTCTGGCCAAATATTCATCCTTATTCATTTATTATTTTGACTCATAACAATCAGATTGTTATGCAGTTCTTAATTGCAGTAAGAATTGTCTAGAGACTAATGCTTAGATCTCAGTGACAACGTTTTTTTTTTAAATGTCTTAGATTATGTTTAAAGAAACAGATAAACATACTCAAGTTGTTCTAGGCAAAATATTCATCATACTTTCCCACATGATGCCACTTTTGCTCTGGCATACTGTCAATAAAACAAAAATGGAATTATAAAGGTCTCAGCTCTGTTTTTACATTGTCTTAGAATAGGTAAGTATACAATTAAAATGTCAATATTTGGCTCATAATTAATAAATTCAGCTCAACAAATTCTTTCCTGTACTGTGAGAAATACTGTTTGAGCCAACAGTCCAAAATCCCAGGGAAACCAAGGACAAGTGAGGTTTATTTGTTCAATTCACAGATAGCAGTGCTACTCGAGAAAGTTTCTGGAAACAGAGGAACACGCAGTGTTTCAGAAAATGAGGGAGCTTTTTATCCTGTATATAGGAAATGAGCACCCTTTTCAGGGGAGGCCTGCCGTGATGATGTTAAACAAAGCCACGAAACACAGAGCACAGACAAAATACCACCTCATGATCTTGAATTATTTTATCCACCCCCAACCACTGGAGTTGTTTATTATTGTGGCAGTACAGCTATTTTCTAGTAAGATGATGGAATGTCTTTGAGCATGGTCCTCTCTAAATTAAAAAGGTTTTCAATTATTATTTTATGCAACTAGAGTCTCTCTCTGTTGGGATTTTGCAAATACCACTTGTGTAGATTCTGCTCATCAGGTGAGCAGGCTCAATAGAATCCTTGTGCCATGCTAATAGGAGAAATTTGTGCGAGTCCCATGGGGGCAGGAAAACAGTTTACCTGAGATACATGAATTTATATTGTTACATTACAAAAGCTTTGCAGAAAGGAGAATTTCTACTGGGTGTCAAGCTTCTGTACTGCATAATCTATCATCAAATCTCAAAGACATCTGGCCAATTATTTTATTTTCCTTTTAAAAACCAATGGGGAAAAATAAAAGCAAATTTAACATTTACATTACTATTTGCAAAACTGAAAATAATGTTTTTTTCCAGCAAGTTATGTCATATTTACTTTTTAGCGTAACACATTGACAAATTAAATATTTTGCAGAAAACTTTTCCACTACCATTATTATTATTATTATTATTTTTAAATTTTGTGACTGGCCCAATCAATGCAAAAAATAAAAAGAACAAAAGAACAAAGCAGATGCTGCTTATTTTGAATTATGTTGTTTCTTTAAGGAGTCATTTCCTAGGTGCAGACTGAAATTGGACTTTTAAATTCCTTTGTCTGACCACACACCAAAGCACCCTGTGGCCCAGCTCCTTGAAGCCTGCCTGCCCAGCACCCTGCGGTCTTGCCTGGGAATTTCCCTCTTACTGCCGCAATGCCACTCCAGCAGGCCAGCAGGAGAAACGTGTACACATCTGTTCTTTAGTTTCAAAGAAATCCCTCTGAAATCCGACTGTGCACGCACGGCCGTGTGGCTCCCCACACCATGGGTCAATGAGTTTCACGTGCTTGGCTGCAGCATGTCTCGCTGCTTCGGTATGAAATGACCCTTGAAATCAAGTGAAATGCTTTCAGGAGGTAACATTTCCATCTCGCCTTTCTCTGTCGGTGCCTTAGGCCCGAGGACTTCACAGACAGCTAACTACGCGGAGGCACGGAGGGCTCAGGGCTTCACGGCTTGGTGGCCTGCAGAAGGACCCAATGCCCGGCTGGTGCAAAGCACTGAAGCCCTCTCCCACGCAGAAACGTGCGTCCCTCCACACAGCACAGTTCGGGGAGAGGTCAAGGCTTTTTGGCTGCTTAAACCAGAACTCTTTCCCTACATCTGATTCCCTCCAAATGAGAGAAAAAAAAAGCAACCAACCCTCTCCCCCCAAAATTCACTCTGACTGGAGCAACCCATACCTTGACAAGGGAAGATGAAGGTTTCTCACACACAAGTACACACACACTATCTTTGGCATTTCCTGACTTCTAAGCATCTTCGCTTGCAGCCTCAACATCCTTTGCTGCTCCAGTATAGCACACACACATCACGAGCCCGCTACCACCATGCCTCAGGTGCAACAGCCCTGCTGTTGTCTGGAGGGGAGCGTGCCAGCCTCTGCAAACCACACCATGACTCTGTGATAAGGACAAAAGTCTCCCTGCAGCTTGGCAATCACTGTAAAGAGCTAGCAGTTCACTCTTTAAGGCAGGGAGTGTGAATCACATGTACCTTTTCATTGGTTTTGGATATAAAACTTGCTAACTTTTATTTTTCTGTTGTAATCCTCTAGCAGTTACCCAATCATAAACACAGCAGCAAAAGTGGATCCATATCAAAATCTTAACAGATAATTTTGGGGTATAATAGAAAAGTGAATTGCAACTTACAGGAGGAGAAAAAAAAAATAAAAAGGAACAGCAACTGGCTACGCCTTCCTCCTTCCATTGATTCATTTCAGCTGGTGAGAAGTTACGAGCTGGGAACTGCACGACTGCTATCACTGGTGTGTCAGAGGATCCTTCTCCAGTTTCACCGAACCCATTTCAACTCCTGCTGCTGTTACAAAAGCATCATAAAAATAGCAGCAAAACTGTGCTTTCTGAAGCAAGCAGTGCAGAAAAATATCCTTCACAAAAGCAAAGTTTGCAGCATGCTGTAATTAAGCTCACATCCTGACAGTGGGAGCATGAAGTTTTATTCTAAATATAGCAGAAGTCTCTCCAGTGTACAACCCCCTTTTAATGGGAGATTTACGAAATTAGTCATTATACCCCAGCAGCCTCCTAGGAATTCTTGAAAAAATATTTGGGGTTTTAATGTAGAGAACTTTACAGCAGGGATTGAAGGCAATCTCTAGCGTCAGGAAACAAATTATTTTGGTTTGTTATTACCTACACAGCACTTGCAGGAGGGCAGGCTCTGCCAGGACTGACAGTGTGAGCAGGCAGCAGCACACACTGAACACCGAGGGTAGACAAATCCCTTGGCTTTTCCCCTAACATCGATCTCTCCTCCCAGCTTTCAGCAGCTGTTTCGCATGGCATTTTACCTTTAGCTGGCAAGGCAGCTAAGTCTCCATCAGCTTTGGGTTGTCTTTGTTTACTTCAGTCTAAAGCAGAGATTTAAGCCAGCTCAAGCTAGTTTATCCTAAAAGGCAGTGTGAATGAGACTAGACCAAGTTTAAACTGAGTTTGGAAACCATGTTCTTAAACAGAAATTCTTCAAATAGATCAGGTCCAAATCCTGATCCTAACTGCATCAGCTGAAGGCAGAATAATGACTGATTTCCACAAAGAAACCATCCTGCAATTCCAAAGAAATGAGATTGTATTGCGTTTTATCTCTGTGTTTCTGGTTCAGGTTGCAGACCTTGTCCTTGTCTTGCACCACCTCTGCAGTGGGAAGGGAAGAGGACAGAGGCTCCTGGCTCACCCTCCATGGTGATGCTCATGTTGCAGGAGCTTCTTGGGTGGGAATGTGGCCCAGCTCCTGGCAAGAGCTGTTACGGAGGTGGACTTGGCTTGGAGGTAACATGACACAAGGCAGAGCGAGCGTTTCCAACAAGGTGTGCACTGCAACTGCGTCAGACAGCTGCAATGGCTCCAAAGCAGCTGGGTAGACTCCTGTAAAAATAGAAACAGGCTCCCAGCAAAATCCATTCGTGATTGAGTCCAGCCTACCCCCTCTCTACACTCGGTAAGCTGAGCTGAGCCTCTGGCAGCACGCAGCTCCAAGCAGGGCTCTGGGGGCTGTATGCAGTTCCATAGCGCAGCACCTAGGCAAGTTCGGCAGAAGCAGAAGCCAGTGTTTCAGCTAAAACCATCTCAGAGCCACTCAGCTCCACGCATGCTGAACCTATAGGCAGGTGGCAGGAACGTGGGGACAGCACAGCGATACCACCGAGTGCTGGTACATAGGAGTAGCCTTGTGCCCCAGTCTGCACTGCCCCAGACAATCCCAAACACAGCTGTACCTCTCTTTCTGCACTCTCCTGCCCAGCATTTAATCTGTGTAAACCTCTCCCCTACTGCACGTACCAAAGCTCACATGGAAAAGCGAGCTATGTCACAGCCTGTATCAATTCCCTTCAAAAAACAGAAATAAAACATTCCAAACACTTGAGTTTTGCAAGAGGCTCCAGACTGGGCCTGGAAGCTGTGAACATGTAACAGGGAGCAAACCCACCATTTACCCAAGGCTGTTTTCCTTGTGGTTTCTTCAGTAGCATGCACGCATGCCTTCACTGTTTACTGTCAGCAATTTTCAACATGCTGACAGGGCTAAAAGTGACCACAAAGCCAATGCAAGCAGGCAAAGAGAAGAAACAGAAGTAGAAACGTCAGGAGGTGCAGACTCAAACCTTGCACTTCTGCAGCAGTAACTACCAAGGTAACCTGGCCATCACAGGGAAGAACGTGATTAGCATGACTTGCAGCAGCCTCACCTTTTTCCTCCTTTTTCATTAACCAATAGAGCTTTCTTCCTGATGTTTCTATTTTTGTGGCTGACGCATGCAAAGAGAGAGGGAGAGCGCCTTTCACACTACAAGTGTTATATTTCGTTCCCTGCTATTGGCTCATTCAGGGTGGCTGGGCTGTTTTTCCAGCAGCTTCATGAACTTCTCCTCCCCAGTTTAACTCCAAGAGCAATTTTTGATTTTGTATATGCTTATTTTTAAGCAGCCATTGAAAGCTAGATGAACAACGCAGTGCCTGAAAACAGCCTGGCAATGATCAATAAAGACTTTAGGAGAATCACCACAAAGTTGAGATCCCCAGCTTGCCATGCCTTTAAGGTACTGGAATCTAAAATAATACATTCAGATATGTAAATAACTCTACCCGAATTTTAAAACACCCTGTGCAAAAGCAAAAATATTAATGAACCAGCCCAGGTACCAAATGCACCTCTTAAACTGAGCTTATGTAACAACTAGCTCCTGGTTTCACATGCAAAACTTGTCAAGCCCGTCTCCCCAGGTTGCTCTTCCTTCTAGAATAGCAGATGGAAGAAACAGAACAGAGCAGAACAAAGCCACATGGGCTGTTGTTTCCTATAACTCCCAAGCTGATGCACAGTCTTTTTTTTTTTTTTTTTTTTAGAAAATGGAAAGAACCAAATGAAGATTTTCTTACCATTCCACTGGAAATTGCCCATCTGTGTGGAAAAGCTTCTCTATAGTAACTTGTAACAATACACAAAAAAAGCTGCCCATGTACCAGAAGTTTCCATTTGTCCTTAAGTTTAGTGTTTCTCCATTTTTATATGTGAGTTATGTTACAGGTGATGAATGCTAAGTACCACAAATTCAAGGAAAACCTAAGAAACAAGCTGTTGATTATACTTTAAAACCTTGCTTGGAATTAAATAAACTTCCCTGATTTTCCTTATTTTGGTAGGATTTCCAAAGCTAATAGGCATAAATACACTAGAACAAAAAGTCCTGCGGTCAGTTTATCTAAGATGAATGTACATACCACATAGCATCCAAATAATAAGCACTGAAAAAGCACTGGCACCTGAGCGTGTCTCTAAAGAGCTGCAAGCGATTACAGATTTAATCTATACTTTATGGCAGTGATACTTAAGCATCAGCATTTTTGCAAGAGGTCCAGCATTTTGCAGAAGAAGAGAGAGCGCTGAAGACTACAAGGGAAGCACATTCCTCTGTACGCTGGTGCTTGTGCGGGGAGCACTCCATCTCTCCTGTGTTTACTGGCTGGATCCTCCTCGCTGAAAGTTCACCCCTGCGTGTGCCTCCCTGTGCCGAGAGCTGGATAACACATCCAGCGATGATGAAGGATTTGATGTCACGGAGCTGCTGGATGCCTGTGTCGTGATGGTCGTAACTTGTAAGCGAGGAAACAGCACAACAGCATAGATCATACTGCCTGCCCGTCCTGCGAGGCTGTTTGTCTAGAATCAATAACTTCCCTGGCCAGGGTCCGACATCACAGCCTACAGGATCAATTCGGAGGCATGATTTGATAGCTATGCTGCTGTGAACTGCTTGCAAATCCCAGCGGTGATTTAAGAGCTGTGCTAAGAGCAGGGCTGTGAACTCTGCTGACTGGGAGCAGGATCCGCGTTTCCCGGAGTGACAGCCAGCCCAAGCCTTTCCCCGGGCTGTGCGCAGCCACCACCATCTGCTTACAGCCGCGCAACTCAGAGCGCAATGGAGCGAGCGCAGCCCACCCAGTCCAGCTCATGCAGCACCCTGATGTAAGCGATGGGGAGTCAGAAAGAGGCCTCCCTTGATTAATTCTTTAAACTAGGTTTTCCAAGGCCAGTAATTGCATGACATTTGTCAGGTTTACATTTTTTTTCCCCCCATCACAGCTGTTTTCAGTCCAAGAAACTAGAAAGATAGCAACAAAAATAATTGACCCTGTTCATTTTCCTTTGTCCGAATCCCAAGAATTGCAAAGTTGGACCAGCTGCAAGGCAAATACATATCACAGTAGAAAAATCACCATTTTTATTAATGTTCTCTGTAATTATGGGAGGTAAAATTATTTATGTAGCAAAATCTACCCACAAGCCCTAATAAAATATACTATAAATCATTTTCTTTGCCACGGATGCAGACAGTTTTTAAAGAGAAAGATGAGAAATTATGACTTCGTGACGAGCACCCACACTTCAGGCACCGATGTGGCAAGGTGCAGTGAATACAGCTCCCTGTATAGCAGATGGGGACAGACAAGCTCTCCAGAGAGGTGCTCGGATCCTCTAGCTTGGCTCCTGCTCCAAACGAGCCTTGGAGGAAGTGGTGATGCTAGCCTCTTAACCCTGGCACCTCAGGTGTGGTGCAAGCATCCCTCTTTCTCTACAGAATCTAGTATTTGCCTCTGCCCAGCAGAAAAGAAGAGCAAAAGGCTTATGCTGGTCGTCTCCCTGGGGAGGCAGTTCACTCACCGTGAGGATCAGTAGCCTGTAAAACTCTGGCACGGAAAGAGGGCCAAACCGGCACACACTTGGCCAAGCTCCCAGCTGCTGCTGGTGCAGGCTCGCAGGGCGCGTGCGAAGCACGCCACACGCCTGCAACCAGGGGGACGTTTTTGCCTAGTCTGTCAAAGCTGCTCCTAATTCTAACCCTAAGGTGCTTCCATGGGAGATCCAGAGGAAAGAAGGTATTTCCCTTTGTAGGTCTGCCAGTGGCACATTGTAAAAACGTTGTAAAAACAACCAGGATCTATGTGGTTTTGATTGATCAGCATAGCTAGAAAGCAGTCGTGCTCTTTACTGCCGCCGTTCCCATTTCAACCTCTAGAACTAAAAGCATGACCAAAATGCCACATCAGCTGCAGTGGTGAGACACTAGCCAACTGTGGGTTGTTTTCTTGCTTAGCCTCTTTGTATCCCTTCCTAAACTGCAGCAAAAACATTCCCCCAAACTGAAGGCAGACGGGGCAACACAATTATGATAAGAGTTGCAAAATATAGTCATTTGCATATCTGTGACTGACACCGAAGATCATTAATTACGCATTCTGAGTATAAGTATATATGTATAAATTAGCATCTATTCATCATTTAAACTGCAATAGTTTTTTTATATCTGAATATTAACTATGTAGGAAAATTACTAAGTTTCTGTGGAAGGGCATCCAACAAAAGTTCTATCAGCAAAAACAGAAAATAAGAATTACCAAAGTAATCAAATACTAGAGCGAACAGTGAAGAGTGTCACCAGTTACACCTGCCATTGCTCCGTTCAGCGTCACTTGTTGCAAGCCTTCCGCTACCTCTCTCACCATCTACCTCAACACAGGTGCAAGCACGTCCCCAACAATTCTTTAAAGCAGGACCACCTCAGGAATACTATTTTTGAGCAGATTTAAAAGGTAATGTAAAAACGTTCAGGATTTCACACAGCTGCTATCCGGGCAATCCCTACACCTCATTAATATTAAAGTGACATAAACTGACAGCAGGACCCTTAACTACACCTCTCCCTAGCAAAACTCGCAAGGACACACGGCTTTACACACCCATACAGACTAATTCATACAGGGAAAAATAATTAGAAGGAAAAAGGAGTTTAATTTTTTTAAAAAGCTTATTGTAACCTCTTTGCCAGGAAGTACAAGACACTTCAAAGACTGCACTTTCACAAATGAAAGAAATCTGGTGATTTTGGAAGCGTAAGATGACAACTTGGAAAATTACCAAAGCTCACAGCTTTTGAGCAGAAGTAAACAAGACAGGAATGCTGGAAAAATGATAGGCGTGACAGAAACTAATGAAGATACAGTTGCCAATAGGGATATTAGCAAAGTTTGCTTGGAGCTACAAAATGCACAAAAGGTAGATAAAAAAAAAATTTAAGAAGGGGGTCCTCAGGTGGTGTACGTGGAAGCAGCTGCTTTGCTGTGCCAATTTGCCCTTCCAAGCACCTGGCCTGTACTTTAAGAACACCTATGCCTACAGTCAGGCAGTGAAACGGAGCCCCGAGAGAAACAGCATCCTCCAAAGGGTGGGCGTTTACCTAGTAAGAGAATGAAGATGAACTTCATGACATGGAAACCGCTATAGGGTAACCTATACGCAACAGAACTAGTAAGACACAGAAAATGAAAAGCAACAGAACACAGTGTAAAGCCTCTGTTTACTTCGGTTACTTTCCCTTAAGGAACAGGGAACTCTGACTGCTCCCTGCCCATCAAAATGGTGGCTTTTACGTGCAGTGCTTTGGCAGCTGCTGTCCCAGCATCTTCTGTGTTGGTAGAGATGGAAAGTCCATAACTACAGCATGTAATATAGTTCTGTGCGATACCATTGAGAGTAATACAACTGTGTGACTGGTATTGAAGTTATTTTAGTTGGACAATAAAATCCAGTAGATGGAAAAGGAAGAAAAAAAAAAAAAGGAAAACCCGATATTAAAAAAACAAACAAACAAACAAACAAACAGATTCCTTTGTGATTAAGGTTTCCTGAAATCAGTTAAATTTAGATTCAAAGGTAGCAAGCACAAAGTATACTCAGAATACAAGCTCTCCTCAGTCCTCTCTCTCTGGTCTCATCAATACACAAGCTCACTGGCATCTTGCCTGGCATCTCTGCCTCACCCTATTATTTCAATATCAGCTTATCTGTATCTTTAAATGATCCACGAACAGAACCCATTAAAAGACCAAAAACTCATTGAAACACTTACACACATCCAGAAGCAGCAGCAAAACACCAGAGTGTTTCACAATCTAGGCTGCTCCTCTTCAACTTAAAATAAAAAAAAATTAAAATTAAAATTAAAATAAATAAATAAATAAATAGGAAGAAAGCTCTGAATCAATTTTTTGCCTTCCTGCAAATGTAAATCTGCCTGTCGTGCACCATCTCTGCATTTTGGGGTTGTTTTTAGCTCTCAGACTCCAGGCCTGATCTAGAGAGTTGTAGAGTGCTGACAGCTTCCACTAAACACACGCACAACTGACTCCAACTTTGCCAGAACTAAGCAGGAGGCGGGTACAACTTTGTAAAGGTCCTTCAGAGCAAACAGAAAGGACTCGGGATTTTCTGCATTCCAGCTTTCGTGCTCCTGCATGCTGAGCATGATCCCTAAAATTACAGGGTCCATAGGGGCAGTAACAAGACAGGCCATAGCTATGTCTTGGGGTCAAGCAAAGCTGGACTGAACAGTATGTGAACGAAGCTAAGAGAGGATCACTGACAAGGTAACAATATGCAGACAAGCATAGGTTTGAAATGAAGGCAAAAAATTATAACCACCAAAGCTAAGAAGATCAGTTTTAAAGTAAGGCTGAGTCCTTAGTGCCAAGAACGTCCATCCACCAACCCAGCCTAACACCTGTCATATAACAAGCTATAGGAACCACACAAACAAACCAGAAAATTCAGATAGTAGCTAAATGAAAACTGATGAAACGAACAGGCACAGGACAGGGAAGGGCAGGCTATACGATGCAGTACTCAAAAGCAGCCTTGGAGAGGTACAAGATTCCCGTTCCCTTGGTTAATGAAAGAGCAAAGTAAAGTCCAGGTCATGGCCTTGCAAATTTTATCACAAGGACCTGTTCTTCTGTGCCTAAAAAGTTGCTAATGATCTGGCTGAATGGGCGTGAATCCCTGCAGGAAGGTTCCTACAAAGATAGAGCAAAAATCTTTGACTAAGGCTTTGATGTAAACAAAGTGGTTTTCGATAGTTTGGGACAAATTCAGCTGTCAAAGCTGAACATAATTCAAGCAGTCACCCCAAACCCCTTCTCTTGTAACATCTATTGGCTACAGAAAGGTACTGATTTCTTGAAAAAGACTGTTCTGGCAAGAGGATGAACGACAGAAGAAGAAGAAGAAGAAGAAAAAAACCTATCACTTACATGGAAGAAAAAGACCACCTTTGGTGTGCTGGGCCAAAGCTTTTCTGAAAGGAAAATTAGGACTGCCTTGTGCTTCATGCTGCTGCACCGAGCCTCCTTCTGGACACTGGGACAGATGTTCCTCTGGGACGCAGGGGTTGTCCCTGTGGCACACCACAGCCCAGGCCTCACACCTTGTGCCTGGGGTGGACCAGGGAAAGGGGTCACAGTAGAAAGCCTATAGTGCACGGACTCTAGTGCAGGACATCAGCCCGAGAAAGAAACCAGACTGAAAGAAAATAAAAGGGAACCACCTACAAGGTTCCAGTAGCATCAGAGGAGGAAAATTTACTCAAATTCTGAAAAAAATCCAGCTGTCAGTTTGCTTGCTGGCTCTTGCCAATGGGTAGGTGCCCTTTTGTGAGCCTCAGAAATCTGAATTTGCCAGAATTCTGCTCTAGCTAAAGCAACACTAGTTATACAACTTGATCTTAATTGAAATATTTGGTGCCTGCTGATATGTTCAAACAAATTCACCAGATCCTGATTATGCGCTGGCAATTAAAGCCATTAAGTCAGTAGACAGACAGCGGGTTATTTCATTGCTATTTGACAAAGCCAGCCGTCGTTCTTTCCCCCTGTCTATGTGACAGCACTGTAATTAGCAGTAATCAAATACTATTTGTGCTAGGTGTTGTGAATTTGCTTCTTCAGCTAGCAAGATACCTCTGCCAATTGCAGAACACAGACATCTACCTCCGGTCAGATGATGCACAAGATACAAAGAGGAGAAGAAAACAATGAGACATGAGGAACGAAGGGTGCTTGCTTATTTCAGGCTGAAGTAGTTTGGTCCTGAAAGCAAGATTAAGAACATTTTTTATTTCTGCAAGTTATATGTTCAAAAAATTAAGTTAAATTACAAAAGGCTGATCAAGTAATATTGTGAAATACAATAATAATTACAATTATATTTAGCATTTATGTATTCCCTGCTTGAGAAACGCATGCAACTGCCATTAGCATTAATGGGTGTTCTACTCATGCATCAAGCAGAGACTAGAGTCTAATAGTGCATTACATCTTTAAAGTGCTGCACAAACATTATCTAATTAATCCTCATAACCACCCTGCGTGGTAGGTAAGTGATATATGAAACGTATATCTGAGCAAGCCCAAGAGCAAGACAGAACCACTCTGTGCCCTTCAAGACAGACCAGGAATTCATCACATTTATACTGCTACCCTATTCAGATGCATTTTACAAATGCAAGAGAGAGACGCATGGCGAGCCAAGTTCATTGAAGCCTGCAAGAAAAGAAGTAAATTACACCTCCCTCTCTCTTCCCTGGGCTCTGGTGGGCTGCTCACATCTTGACAGAGCAGGAAGTATTAATGCCCACTGCTTTGCCTTCAGATTTCTGTTGGGGGGAAGACAGCTCCTGAATCCCAGCAAGGAGAAAGGAAAAGATCCACGGGAGCTTCATCACTGCAGACCTCTCCTCAGTCAGTACCATCCCCTTTGATATCTTGATCTTCCCCCACTTCCTGCTGCTCTTCTTCCTGGCAGGCTTCCTGCCTTCAAAACCTTTTGACAAAGTCTGTGTCTCAAAGTTGCACCAGGGCCCCAGGAGGAGGAGCTCAGCCCATGATTTGGGCATTCTGATTATGGCATCCGAGTGATTTCTCCTCAAACAGTAATCCAGCATTGAACACCGTTCATCTTTCCCCGATGAAAAGGTACCGTTATTCCGAACACTCATCTTGCAACAGGCCATAGGCAGGACCTTTGATGGTATAACTTTATACACAGCAAACCATTTTAGTACCACTCAGTGAGGTCCCAGGACACACAAGCCTGTAATACTGGTGCAGAGAGCACTTTAGAAAAGTAACAGGAGAGCACAGCAGTACATCGTGAGAGAGAGGGTGCTCTTGGAAAAAAAAAAAAGGTGGGGAGGAAGGGAGAAAAGGCTCAGAATTAAATCAGAAGGGAGAAAGGGAAAGCAGACCAGGTACTTAGTGAAAACACGACACTGCAACACTTTCATCACCACCCTGCTTTCCAAAGTTCACTCGGCGCAGTATGTGCTTCAGTGAAACAGTGAGGTAGCAGGTGCTCTGGCAAACCAACACGGACCTATTAATGGTGTTTAGGTTTCCCCCAGAGCCTCAGAAATTCAGCGTCAAAAGTCAAGGCGACAGTTCAAACCTATGGGTCTCTGACAAGCTGGTCTTCTCCATGGAGAGGGGCCAAGCTCAGCGTCACTCCCTGCACACGCGCGTCTCATCTCACCAACAGCCATGGGCGCTTTTCCCTGGCTGCTGCTTGCTTGCAAAGGGATTCGTGCAATTACAAGCCCCACAGCAGATGGGTGTGCAGGGAGGAGTGCGAGCAGGAACAAGACTGCACACTCAAGAGAGAAAGATGCTTTTAAGAGCGTCTTGTGTTACCTTCTGGTGTTGTATCAAACACAAGAACAGCCGGTATGAAATGACAGAAACTTTCTTTGAAGAATAAATGGAGTTTTGCTTAAAAGTAGCCCACGCAACATAAATTATACTTCATACACCAAATCTTCAGCTAACGGTGGTGCTCAAACCCAGTCCACCCCACCTAACTTAGCATGCAGAGTTCAGGGCTCAGATGGCAACTGGAGCTGTAGATGGCTCAGCTGGTGTGTTTGGTCTTTGCAGACAGAAACACATTTGAAACATTCTGTTTTCATTTGCCACAGGCTGCCTAGAAAGTTTACAGACACATACCCTAAATACATATGTACTTAGTTACATAAATCCACAGTATCAATGAAGTTTCAGCAAGACTACATATAAATCTTCCTAGAAGATGAACTTTCACATGCCCTGCAGTCTCCTGGTCAATATGTCAACACAACGTACTGCGGAATAGAGAGGCAAGTGGTGACAACTATGAAGCTCCTGGTGCTTGAGAAGGAAAGATCTATCTGAATTTTGTCTGGTACAAATAAAAATGGAAATAAACTTCCTAGGTAATGCTTTTCACTCTGCAAAAATCAGGTAAGACTTTCAAAATTGGCTGTTCACAAACTAGAGGCAACCGAAACCAACAGGTGTTACAGTTTCCCCTTTATTTAACGGGGTTCAAGAAGACCACAGTGGTAGCAAACGCAGCCTTTGCCCAGGATGGGTGCCCCGGCACTGACCACTGCATCAGGTGACAGAGCAGTGCCTCTCCTAACAGAATGCAAGTGTGTGTCTGCAGAAGGGAATGGTACTTTTCTTTCCCAGCATCGGAACAGAGAGGTTGTGTTTGTGTGTGATGTGTGTCCTGGAACAGTCCCTGCACACAACTCCTGCAGCATGACCTTCATGCTGCCCGGTCATCCCAAAATGAAGACAACTAAAGGAAATGTCTTTCGTGCCTTCCCTAATCCTGTCACTTGATATGGAGAGAGAGCAGCACAGAGAAATGAGATTGTGAGAAACTGGTCTCATTTCAAAGGAGCCCTCCCTCTCCGCTAGTAAATATTCAGCAAATGTTGTGACCATTTAATTTCTATCCTCTCTCTCCCCCTCAGTCAATGACTATATAATTTCCAAAGATGTTGAGGAAATATTCCCTGATCGGCTGAAATTTAGCATAGACAAACACAAGGTAATGCACATAAAAAGCAGCAGTTCACTCACACACACCGATGGATGTTTTCTTAACTCTAACTGCTCTGGAAAATACTCGGGCAGCACTACACACAGTTCAGTGACAACACCTGCTCTGTACAGAATGACAAAGAACTGGCAAAGAAACAAGACAACAGCGTGAAAGAACGTGTTAATACAGGGAAAGAAAAAAATTTGAAGCCGTACGTAAAGCCTTCATGCACTCTCAAGCTCCACTACTCACTACCTCATTTCAAAAAGGATACAGAAGAATAAAACTTGTTACAGCCATGGAGAAGTTCCCATCTGAAGAAGGATTTATAAGATTGTAACTATTAAGTTTAGAGAGAACTGAGGTCAGGACTGACATAATAAAAAGTATGTCAAATAATACATGGTTTAAGGAAGGTCCCTGAAATGTGTCCATGTCCCTTTCTCTTCTTTTTTCTTTTAGCAGAAGAAAATGAGGACCCAGCCATTTCATGGCAACTACATTTAAAGGGCAGCATGTTTAAAAAAAAAAAAAAAAAAGCTCAGTGCCTTGTTGAGACAAAGGTCTCCGAAAGATTTAAAAAAAAATAATTCACATTCATAGCTAGAGAGATTTATAGTTTTGCTATGAGTTTTTATGGGTTATCAGTCCTGCTTTGGCCAAAAGATAACTCTGATAACTAGGTAGAGGAAAAAGTTCCTCCTTGGAGACCTCACTAAATCATCCTTCAGGACTTCAAAAGCACCTACGCAAGCAGAGCACCCGGCTCCTCCTGAAATCCATGGCAGCGAGGTGCCCAGAGCGCTGCTGACACCCCCAGGACACCAACCTACGTCTCCAAACATCCACCGCTACGCCCACGTGGGCGACAGGCAAGCAACAGCCCAGCCTGGTGGGAGCGGAGCAGCTCTGGCAGCAGAAGAGCCCAGCCCAGCGCGGGTGCCGCAGTGCCGAGCTCTGGTGGCGGTGACGCTGGCTGGCAGGGCTCGACGGGCTGGTGGCCTTGTGCAGGGCGGTGGCAGGGCGAGGGTGGCCCCAAGGCACTGTGCAGCGCAGACCTGCCTGGATCACCTCGGGATACCCTGTGCCTGGGCTCTGGCCTCCGTTGCTGGGGTGGCTGGATTTCCAAGGGTCCACTCCAACGCCAAGGACAATCCCCTCCTTGGGCACGTCACACAGCTACTGCTCAGGATGAAGCCGAAGCATCCACGTCTCCGGCTTCACAAGCAACGTGACCGGCTTCCAGCGCAGAGCTGAGACTGAGCTGCATCAGATACGATCCTGGCTTGATTTTCAAACAGGCCTAATTCTGCTCTCACTTTGACTTTTTCACTAATGCAAATGAATTAACTACAGCTATATGCTAATGCATCTAAGAATACAATTCAGAAATTACAGAAGGCTATTTTTGGATTTTCTTTTATTTCATGAAAGACCCTTAACTCTCCTAGTCTTTCAAAGTAAGCCAAAGCATTCAGATGTTGCCGGTACAAACTGCATCATGCAAGACACGGAAATAAAGAGTAAAACAAGTGTTATAATTTAACATTCAGGCAAGGCAGCTCAGCGCTGCAAAGACCCTACGTATTGTTGCAAATGAACAAAAGTGTAGAATCAACTCCTCTTTCCATAGCGGTAACGAAACCCCCCACTGGCTTTTTGTTTTGTTTTTGTTTTTTAAATTACAGTCTCGTGGTTTGTGCAATTACAAGAAGAATGTACAAATGAAGCTGCTTGGCCTAAGGAATTTCTCATAACGCAAAGCAATCCAAAACACTACGACGCTAGCCTGTTTGTTTGCTTTTAATGTTACTGATCGCTTCCCACCACAAATCCTTCATATCCTTTGCCCAAGTGCTCATTGCCATAGTTTATCACTTCCCCTCTGCCCAACTCCAGCGCGTTCAGGCCCGAGCGGATCACATCAAGGCAGGAGGGTCTCATCCCCCAAAGGGCCCGGCACAGCCACAGCCTGGGGCTCCCGCCTCCCGCTCTCTAGCGGTCAGGGCTGCTCCAGCCACGCCGGATGCGTTACAGGCCTGCCCTCCCGGCTTGCGCTTTGGTCAGCCAGCACCCTCCGTGGGTGCATAAAGGATTCCAGAAAGGTGGCAGTCAACACGCAGATCTCTGCAGAGAGCAGCCAACTTAGCCCTCCTGTGGGCGGAAAGGCAACTTAGCCCTGCAACCAGGACAACAGACTTGGGATGCGTGCTTTCAGCACCCAAGCAGGCGCAAGGAAGGAGAACTCATCTCCCATCGGTCCCTTTTCGTGCGCCGGTTGCCTCCCTCACCACGAGCACCTGAGCCGCCTGGAGCACGGCCCTCCCCAGGCGCTGAGGGCATTTCAGAAGCAGGCGGGAGCGATGTCTCAACTACCGACCCAAAGGGAAGCCTGAAACGATCCGCGCGGGTTTCCTGAGGGGTGATGCTGCCCACCAGCGCATCCCAACTTCTCCCCGAACCCCAGGAAGGCGCTGCGGGGACAGGCACCCCGTTTGGCCAGGCACGGTGGCCGGCAGGACGTGCGGCCTCGCGGCGGTCTGCCCCGCGACTGCAGTTGCTGCGCTCTTCTCTCCTCCGCGCGGGGAGCAAGAGCAGACCGTGGCGCTCGTTGTTCTCGGGGAAAGGCTCGGGGATTTACAGGAAAATCTGGAAAACCACGTGCGTGCTTTCTGTCCGTCTCGCTCTCTCACGCTTGCACGTTCGGAGGCGGTGCAGCCGTCCTCTCCTCCCGCAACCCACCCCGGGCAGCGGCACCGAGCCTGCGGGCACACCTGCGCTGCCAGCCGTGCCCCGCAGCCAGAGAGGTGCAGGCAAAGGGTGCGAGGTGAAGGCATGCCCAAAAAACGCCTGGCAAGGTAACGGCAAGCAACATCAGCCGTATTGTGTAAGTCACGGCATTGCGGGTGTCTTTTTGCTGCTCAGCCAGCTAAAAGCAATAAACCAGAGCATAAACAAGCTGCCTCCCCCAGCACAAGTTACATTAAGACAGGAGCTGACTGATGCTGGGGCTGCGTAGGGAATTACATTACTTTAATGCAGAGTTGCAAAATTTTACTCATCCGCTCAGGGCAAGTCATATTTTGATGGACAAGAGAAATAAATAGATTTTTCATTATAAGCATCCTACTAAAAGGCTGACAAATAAATCTTCCTGGAGCGGTATTATCTTCCATAGTAGTTTTGGTGCTCTGAATGCCAGGAATATGTAACAGGTAATTAAGTGCATTTGTTCATATTCACATAGAATTGCCTTCTTGCGTAACAATGAAAGTCCAAGTTTTTGTCTCGGCCATATTGGTGTAAACCCCAACTAAATCTACTGATGTTTCCTATTTAGGAAGAGTGAGCTTATTCCAGGGATATATAAGGGTATAACACCAGTCGGCCCACTAGCATTTCATACTACGCTCTGATTTTATCTGCTCTTCTGCTGGAAATAAAATGGAAAAAGAAAAAAGAACCACCATCAAGAACAAGAGGCTACATTGTTGCTTCTTTTTTTTCTGGGTACATTTGGAATTCATTGGGATCATTGTAGTTCAACAGGGACTTTGAAAGGTGAGCTCACTATTTACATGAATGAATTTGCCATTTCCAGCAAAATTTGTCCTAATGATAGAATTTCTTTCCTAGTCATGCTGTAGAACAGAAACATTTTGGTTAGGTTCCTCAGGTTCCTGTGCATTCCTGTTTATATGCAGGTAAAACTTCTTCAAAGCTGCAGCGCAGTGAATCGCTGCCTCAGAGACCCGGGACTTTGCTCTGCCCCCAGTTATGCACACTAATTGCAGCTGTATCCCAGGTGTAGCCCAATTGCAAAGGCCTACACGCTTTTAGAATCGAAAATGCAGCTTTTCATTTAAAAAAGAAAATCTGTCTGTTCAGTTTAGGTATTTCTGCACTCCTGTCATCTGTGTACCTACCCAGCTACCTGAACAGAACTATACAAAATAAAAATCTGCTACCACCAAAAGATTATTTTATCCAGCCTCTTCAGAGAATAGGGACCATAAAGAGGACGTAAGCGCAAACCAAGGGTCGTCTCTCCGTTGCTAGAGGCGAGGAAAAGGGAAGGCAGGCAGCGAAGCTGCCTCCTAAGCGTGGCGTGCGACAGCCTCCCCGCAGCCAGCTCTGCGCGCTCGCGCCCAGGCACCTGCCGGCAGAGCTAGCGGAGGCACCAGCCAGCGGCTACCGTAGCCGGGCAGCTCACGTAGCATCCCTCACACCAAGCTGCAAACCCCGGGAACGGACCTCCCGGCTGGCACTGGCTTCCTGCGGGTCGCACAGCGTCGCCCCAAGCACCACCCCAGACTGCAGCGACAGCCCGGCGGGAGCGCCCGTGCTTCTTTGGCTTCCCGTTTCGGCTGGCCGCGAGCCCACCGGCACCCCGCGGGGACCCCTTCCAGCCCGGCACAGCTCTACGAAAGGAAATCCTTTGCACCCTGGCGCTAGTTACAGCTGGTTCGCCTGGCCAGCCTGCGTGGCCAAATTTAACCTACTTACATCGTGTGCTCAGAAAAGGAGCAGAAATAAGACAGGATCACGCTGCCTCCATTTCAAGAGCATAGTGTCTGACACTGAACTTCAGAAAAACTCCCCTGGGACTGTTCAGACAAGGGAAAAAATGCTGTTTCCAGTGAAGAGCCTTAACTCGATTGATTATCCCACTTTAGTGCCAATATAGCGGCACGTTAGCCCCTCTCACACTATACTATCAGGCCAAGCAAATGTTACGACTGATATGCTGTTGCCAACACAGCTTTACTAAGGAGGCCTCAAATTAGGCTGAAATAAAAGGAGCTCTATTTTGTTACTAGACTCAGGCCGAAAGCTATTTGCAGGCACGAAAACTGTCTTTAATGTCACCTTTTATTGCTCATTTACATGGATCATGCAAACATGCAGCCTCTGACTTGGGTGCTAAGATATGAATTTCAACGCTTAACTGCAGGCATGCCAACGACATGTTAAAAACACCCCTTTCCCTTGGTTTTAAAGAAGACAGTGATTGCTACAATTCAAACACAGGCAGAAAATTGCCATCAGCCGACAGACCACAGTAACTGGAGTTACAGGCCGAAACAGTCCACGCAAAACTCTGCTTTGTTTTAGTTGCCTACATTTTTAACTGCAGCTACTACGGACAGACTCAACAAACATCTTCCCTACCTCTATTAAACTTTTTTTTTCCTTGAAAGACCCCTAGTGTATATGATGGACCCAGGCACCTCACAACAGACAGCTTTAGCAAATAAATCAACAGTCATAAACCCAAAGTGAACAGGCATTACTTACGGGAAGGAAAACCTAAGTAAAACGCAAGCATGAGGATACTTTCGAAGCCCCAGAGGCACTCGGGCAGGGTTGAAGCCTGGTGCAGCCAGGCAGGTGTGCAGCCCAGGACGCTGTGGGAAGAGCAGGCACAGGGCAGGGCACGCTGGAGGCTGCTGAGGATCGAGTCCACTAACGACGCGGCTCTGGGGCTTTTCCAGTACTAGCTGCCTGGCTGGGCAGCAGAAGGAAGCTCGCTAAGCAGAAAAATGAGTAATGCTCTGCAGCCCTGTCTTCCCCTCCTGGGTACGGGATAATGCTGGCTGCGCTACTCCCTCACCACACGTCCACGCCGTAAGAAATGAAAACCCTGTGTTTACAGGTGCTCCTTGCACTAGTGTGCCCCATCCCTCTGACCTCTGTTCTCGCGCAGACCACAGCTGCAATATGAAATATGATTTTTTAACCGTTCAGCATGATTCTTCTGCCAGGGCAGACAGCAAATAAATTGAGAAGCTGAATGAATGAAGAAAGGCCTTCTCCTCCTCAAAGCACTGCCAGCTGAAGCAAAGGAAGAAACACTGCTTACAGCTCCCTTCTCCTCCTCACTCCCAAAGTCTACCTTCCTTTCTCTACAGCTCACGAGACTTGATGTTCACGCTGAAGAAACAAAGCCCACACGCATTTCTTCATAGCAAGCACTGCACAGGATCCAAAGTGGACTTCAGTGATGAGCACCTACAGCAGCCTTTGGAGTGAAGAGCCTGTTGCTCAAGAAATATGTCAGCCAGGGAGGACGCCAGCGCTGCTGGGTCTGCGCTCGCGTAGTTATGCTGCTGCCGCGGCCTCTACAGCAGAGGGCACGGAAGGGCCGGCCACGTGGCCAGCCCACCTAAAGGAAGTGACAATGGGACTGGCGCCAGCGCAGCAAGTCAGTTAGGGCCCTCGAGCCCTTGTAAAGTGCAATAATGCTGAAAACAGATGGAACTCTAGAAAAAATACTCTGAAGTCCTACAGGACCCATATAACGTCCTTCGGGTGTCAGGAACCATCCAACAGATTTTAATGGCCATGTTGAGTCATCAACACTGGGCAGAAACTGAGATGTTGCAGCGGTTGGTGTCATTCAAATCAGCTGTAACTTCAACAAAGTTCAGAAGATCGCAGACAAGCTGTAGGCTTTGCAAAACTGCGCATGACAAGAATATTCTGCATCGGCACGACGTACTGACTGATGATACATGTATATTTGTACGTGTGAAGTGATTCTGAGAGGCTTAACAGGAAGATGCCTACTATTGTTTGTTCAACAAGAGGCTCGGCTTCAGGCAGAGAACAGAAATTATTCATAAAAACGCTTCTGGAGCTGAAAAGTTATTGACAATAGAAATTTTTCTAAGATGACTGCTCTGTCTCTCTCAAGCATAAACACCCATATGTCCACATATCGACATACTCAGCCTATTCCTACCTGGCCATTTTATAGGCACTCCCCACCTCCTTTTCCAGCAGCTCTTTCCCGTACCTTTCCCCACATCAGCAGCAATGTTCACCCAGTTGCACAACAGAGAGCCCCCCGACTCCATCCTGCTCTCCCCCAAAAGAGGCTGGTTTTCAGCTGAATCGTCTCACAGCCAGCTCCCATGAACGCCACTGCCGGCACATCCGCTGTGAGAACACGGAGCAAAGGGCACCAGGCGTACAGAGCTGCCGGTCTTGCTTCACCAAAGCCTCATGCCGGGCATAAGCGACTGGAATAACCTTGGCCATAGTGGACGCTTTGCCCCAGTACTTGAAGTACTAAATACAACTAATTTCCACCATTAGCTTTATTTAGAAACCACATTGCTTGCGGCTGAAAGAGGAACCTCATCATCATGCCCACACCAAGCTGTGTTCTGTGGTATTATTTAAAGACAAAATGCAGAAACTGACAGCTCAGCTGTATGTCAAATGACAAAAACTGGGCTCCTGTTTTTTTTTTTAATTTTTTTTTGGCTATAAGCATCAGCACAGCCTCCTCGAAGGCACTGAAATGTGTACAAGTGCCTCACCAACCAGGGCGTTTCTTCTCTTGCCTTCCTCCCACAGACAGTCTCACCGGCATCAGTGGAATTATTTGCTCAACTGCTGAGAACACACTTTGATAACAAACGTGTCCTTCAGCGTCAAAAACAAAACCAAAAAAGTAAAAGAAACAACGCATGACCTGAAGGCTGGGTAGGAAATACTCTCTCTCCTTCAAGGCTCTGGCACACGGCAGAAGGAAAGGGAGCTGATGTGAAGAATTCTGCCCATCATTTTAGAGGTATTCTTTAAAACCAACTTTTAAAGACGAAGGCTATCACTACCCTGGTTCCAGTGTGGATCGTTTTTGACAGGTTCCAGTTGAAGAACACCCCACACATTTCAGGTTCGTTCCTATTCCAGACAGTAAATTCATAACCCTGTTAAATATAAACATGTACATCAGCAAAGGACTGGTTGGATGTAGCAAGAGATTCACTATATCCTCTCATCTTTAAGAAATGACCTTGACCAAGGTCAAAAATATTGGAAATACGGAGAAAAATGTACTGCCAACACCCCTGTGGTGTCAGCTCTGCGAATAAAGGATGCCAGTGTTCACTGCTGTCATTTCTGTAACTGTTGTGAATGCAGAAAAACCCAACTTATAAATAAAAAGGCCCAAAGGTGCCCTAACAAGCCTCAAATCTCCCAACAGCTCCAGCAATTAAATCCTATCCTAACTTTAAAGGCTGCAATTGGCCAACTGGTTATTTAAAATTAACGTTTAAGGCACTGCTTTAACAAAAATGGCTTTTCCTGTGAAAATCAAGAACTCCATCCAAGGCAAACACTTGTTAAGAGATCTTGCCACCCTCCACCGCAGCACTGAAAAAATGCATTAGCAGAGCGATAGGTTGGCTTCCTCCCCCTTTTCTGCTCATTACCATCAGTTTTGAGAACTGATTAGCTGTGGTTGTTATTCATTAGTCACATCTCTAAAATCTGAATTATAAACACCTCTGTGAGGTCTTATTCTAATCAACCTATTTTGAGTCTTGCAATTAATACTAACACCAGAAAAATAATTGAACAGTGTACATTTAAAGACCACCCCCATCTTCCCTCAAAAACCCAAGCTAAGATTTGCATGAAAAGAAAGACTAAAACAAGATCCACAAACTCTGCCATCTCAGATACACGTTCCTCTCCCATGTATGCTGCAGCCAGTTTAGGTGGTTAATCCCAGACACATGATGGGTACACCATAAACTGTAAATACAAAGCAGCCATCAATGATTTTCCTGATGGGGTCAGATGCTACACAGCTGATAGATCTCAGGAGGACAAGAACATGCAGGCATGACAGATTAAGTGACTGCCACTGGTTACGTGCTCACTCTGAATACTCAGCTATGGACAATAATCAATTCCTTGGGGCTGCTAATGATACTGATCAAATGCACTTAGCACTCAGCAGCTTGAGGGCTACAATCCCAACACTTTGAAAACATGGGAGCTACCCGCAGGCAAGATGAAATGAGAGGCTAGTACCAGCAAAATCCTCAAAGTCCACATGAAAATTCACCCTGGTCCTCCCCCACAACTCCCCCCTCCGCCCAGTATAAAAAAATACTTGCTTAGGAACAAGCACAGTCCTTCCCATAAGACAATGCAATTTACAGATGCTATAGCCATCTGTGAAAGGCTGGGGCCAGACGTTCACCTGGAGGGACCCCACCACTGCCTGAAGAATGCCTCGTCACAGGAAAGAAAAAATGTTTTGCCACCATACGTGCTTGCTTCCAGAGGTCTGTGCAACAGGCCGCCTGGCTCCGGACATGGCTTCCCAGGCTGGACCTATGGTGCAGGGTGATTTGGCTTCCTAATTGCTACTATTAGCTCAAGATGTTGATCTCTTTCCAGCTTTTACAACTAGGGAAAGCAAAAATTTTGTTGCTGCTTTCAGAGAGTGCAGGATCAGGGCAAACATTTCTGAGTCTGTCTCAGACAGCCTAAATCACAGCTCTCTCTTATAAGGGTGGTAGTGGTGGCTTTTTTGTTTGTTTTTGCTTTGTTTTGTTTGTTTGTTTTAAAATAACTAATGTCTTGTTCATACCAGAAAAAAAAAAAAATCTACTGCATTAACTGTGCAGGGTATTTATTCCCTATTCCTATACAGAAAAAAAAAGACTAATTGCACAGTGATACAAAGCACTTACACATACCTGAGATTGTACCTTTCTTTAAGGAGACTATACCCTTCCTTTAAGGGGTTGAAAAAGTATTGCTGTAACAGACAGAGGAGATCACTTCTCTAAGTGGTAAGCAAAACAGTGAGTTAGCCCAGATCTGATGTCCTAAATGGTTCTTTGCTCTCAGCTCCCAGAACGGGGAGTCTGGGCACCTAAACCCAGCTTCTCATCCCTTGGGAATCACCCTTCCTTCTGCCGCATGGCAGACAGTCCCTGAGCAGCTCTTGGACTGACCATAGGGATCGGCCTGCAGGACGGAACACACTCAAAAATGTCTTCACAACAACACTACGCTTAATCACCGAAAGGAAAATAAATTCTTTAGAAATTATCAAACAGAACTGTCTGAAGAGGATTTGTAACAGTCTCGCAGATGACTTTGTTCCCCGGCAGCCCCTTCGCCGAATGCAGGAAATTAACAGCAGAAAATGCCTCATTCTCAAATAATAATCGACCAACAAATGAATGTCCTGCAGATCCGTGCCACCCAGATGTTTCTGCAAACCATGTGCCAGGATCGCTCCTCAGCTATCCCGGGATTGCCTCATCGGCACGCACCGGCCTAGGCCGTGCAGCAACGTACGCCACCCCTGCTCCAGCAGCGGGGGAAGTTTCAACTGGCAGAACGCAGTCACTGCTTAGATTTTCAGCCAAAATTTGCTCTTTACGTAGAACAAAAAGAAGAACCTTCCCCACAATGCAGGGTAAGGACTCTGTAAACTGTTAAGAAAGAAGCCTGTACTAAAAGCCCTGCTTAGTCAGTAACTATTGGTCAGTGAAACAGCTCTGAAGTACGCCGGCAATGATGGCTAATCCCTTCTTTCCCTGCCTTGTTCCTGCAGAAAGTGCCCCAGGAATCCTTCACAGCTACCGGTTTTCAGAACCTCAGTACTTGGGCTCAAGATGTCCTCTGAAGGACAGCAGCTTCTCGGGTCTCCAGGGGTACCAGCCTTCCAGTACGTGCTGGTGGAGGCTGGAGGTGTGCTACAAGAACTGGCAAGCTCATGACATACAGCAAGGCTGACAGGGACAAATGCAACTTGGTCTGCACAAAATGACCCTGTGTAGCATCAGGTACGACACAGGTGCCTATGACTCCGCCTGTTACCGCCCCTCCCCACTGCTGCCTACAATAAGGACAGAGAAATGGGCTTGCTCAGCCCTAAAACCAGCTGGTTTTCCTCCTGGCTTCAACTAATGGGAGGGTGTAGCTGGTCTCCCAGCGGACTGTACAATAGTAGATAGAGGTGCAACAGAGACAAACTTCAAAACAGGAAGCTGCAATTACATACCAGGAAAGATTTTCGATGTCAGTGGAGTCCAGCCCTGCAGCAGGCTGCCCAGAGAAAAGGCAGAAAACAGGGAAGTGAATCCTATCCTCCTTGTGAATGGACATTAAACCAGCGAGGTTCGTATTCTGCGAGCTGGAATGATTTCCCAGCAAGTCTGTCGGCCACGAACTTCTGAGAACACACCAGAGAGCCTGCTACTTTAATGCAACTTGCTAATGCCATGCATTAAATTATTCTCATTCTTACCGCCTGCTCCATCTAAGGGCTGCTTTGAGGCAATTACTAGTAACTTGTTATTCCTTTCCATTACACAATTCAGATCTCTAAAAATGCAATAAATTAATTCTTTCCTGTAACGTTGTCAGTCTACCCATTCTCCTGGCTACTCCACATAGCCATCTAAAATACAATATCAAAAGCATCAGCGTTTATTCCACAGTACTAGGCATCAGACACCTAAGAGGCATACAAAAGTGCCTGAAATGCCACAAAGAGATTATCCTTGATAAATTGGTATTTTGAGCAAATATATCAAAAATAAAATAATTCCTATCTTTTAAAGTCCTCCAGAATATTTAATTCACCATGTCATTCCATATTCTCCCTTCCCTCATTCATCTGAATGCTCAACGCTACTCAGACGCACGCCTCTTCTACCTTTCTCTGGGACTAGAAAACTAGTTTTGCATATTGAATCATTATTTATTTCCATGGATGTCTCTGGGTTCCTTTGACAGTTTTATCTTACTGATGAGGATAAATGTTCTTTCAAAAGGTACTGACAGACTGCCCTCATTCTCAGATGTCAAAGGATGCAGTTGGCAGAATCTGTCAAAAATAACTCACATGGGAGTGAGGGATTGAAAATTACAATTGATAGTTTTGAAAATACAGTTGATACATGGTGGCTTTGGGTAGGTCCACTTTACCACTACCATCCAACGCCTTCTCGCCTTTTCATTTCTCCTGGTCACCATGGGAGTTACTTATTTAAAACAACAACAACAACAACAAATTAGAACTCAGCAGTGATATAACTTCAGTATTTCTGAAAAATCAGATGCTTTTGCTCTCAAGCTTCTGCAGGCGCTCATGTCTAGAAACTTTTTTTAAGTGTAAAGGAAACAAACTAAAGGAAGCTAAGTTAAGCTTAAACCAGAGTCCTGTAATCGTTTGGGGCTTCTGCAGTGACTTTTGCTGGCATCCAGGTCTGACTCTGGAAGCTGATGTTCAGTTCTCAAAGCTAAAAGCAGGACACGGTAGCCGAGAAGGACTAGCAGAGGCAACCAGACTCGCCCCACGAGCGCCGGCCGGTACAGCGTGCGTGCCCCGAGGGGACGTGCAGCAGGAGGCAGGCTCTGCTCCCCTGCCCTCCACCTCCCCGGCGGAGGGGCAGCGGCTGCCCTGGGGGGACCCCGCACCACTGCATCTCCCAGGCCAGCCCCCCGCTCCCCATCAGCGGCTGCGCTGGTTAATTTGCACATCCCTGCTGCAGAGGAGTGGTGTCAGAAAGCGTTCGGAGCAGCACCTCCGCTTCAGGCTCTCCAGGCTCCCAAAAGAACACAAAGCTAATTATTTCCAGACCGCGATGGTGGCATGACACTCTAACTTCAAAAAGGCTCTTACAGAAAGGAAGGTGGCACTTCCCAGCCCAGGCTACTACAAGGAGCTGAGAGAAACAGCACAGCTTGACAGCGAGCTCCCTAGCAAGCAGTTCCTCCGCCGACGCTCCAGAGCTGAAGCATACTGGGCTCAGCGTCAGGCTCCCAGCTGGGTGGTGTCAGCTGACGGTGGTCCAGGAACGCGATGTCAGGCAGCGGACTGCACTCGGGGGTGCTGCCCAGATGAACACCATCTGGTAAAGACGTAAAATTTCAAATTTCTGCATCCGTACAAAGGAGGATGGCACTTCGGGCCGGAGTTTATACAAATCAGTACGAGCTGTTTAGCTCTCACCAGCCACCAACCCCTGTGTGCAGGCACACGCACGCACGCACAGTCACCGAGCTTTGCTACAACATTTTATCTTCACAAGCGAGAAGATCAAGTGGGTATGGCACTTGAGAATTATTCAGCGCCTCCTTCCCAGTGTGTACAAATACAATGCGCATATCAAACCCCAGCCATTGTGAACCGCATACTGACTGACAGCAGTACGTTTAGCCTGTGTTCTCCCAAGACAGTCTCACCAATCTACTTTTTTTTTTTTAAAGGAATTAAACAAAATGGTTCAGAATATCATTTCTTAGGTTTTTACAAGAACTGTCACACTATACTCGATCACAGATCCACTTAGCCTCGTATCCTTTCTTTGGCAGTGCCAAAGACCGCAAGCAGCAAGGCAAATCCAGAGGACACCTCCCCTAGTATGCCCTACCCAGCTTCCCACAGTCAGCCAGTGGCTCAGGTACTCTTGGGCCTGAAAAATGCATCCAGACCATCGCACCTCAGCATGGTCCTCCCTTCCAAGAACCTGCCTGATCCCTCTTTTCCTCCGATTTAAACTTTCACCCATTATCACAGCCCATGGTGAAGATTCACAGCTTCACGACCTGCTCTGCTCCTCTCATTTGCACCCGATGCCTGGGATTCCTGCAGTTTCTCCATTTGCCTCTTACACTCATTTGTGACTTCAGCACAGCTCTCACACATCTGCAGCTTACTCTTGCCCAGGCTAAGCAGGGCTCAGCTATTAGTGGTGTTGCCATCAACGGAAATCTTCAGGCAGTAACATTTGCATCTCCAAGGCCCTCATCTCACCTCTTAACTGTCGTTTTAATGTATGTTTGCACACAGTGAAATTGTTCACATGAACTCGTGAGCTGTTGCTCACACTGTGCCCGCAGTTCTGATATAACTGGATGGCATTTCTGAACTGAAGACGGAAACTCTCTACTTTTAAAATTCGCAGCCTTTGGTTCATCTCAAATGGACTAGTATGCTATCTGCAGTGATGCACACCCTGCCAGAATGCACAGCCTTCTCTCATTCCCAACAAGCAGAAACACCAAAGCAATCAAAATCCTGAATTAAGAAGCTATTTCTTTTCTTACATGGCCAGGAGCTCTTTGAAGCGCGTTTTAGATAAGGCTGGCATTCCTGAGGCACACGTTGCCCTGCTCAGGCTAGTCTCTGGATGCTGCAAGGCTCGCATTAGGCACACATTAGGGCAGTCTTGTGCTGCCTGAATCCGTGCAAGTGGCTACAATGGCCAGCTGATCGAGCAGCGTCTACATGTGTCACTATTAAGACAGGACCAGCCGAGATCCAAGCCAGGTCCAGGATTGGTTCCTCTGAGTCCCAGGTCTAACTGGCCGCTTCGCCCACCTCATTGCCGCGGGTCTAGCCAAGCGAGCGCAGACAGCACACACACGTATGCCTGTCTGCATTTCCCAGGGAATCTGTTAGAGAGACACTAAGCTAGATGCTGTCTGTGCAAATCGGCAATTAGTGTTTGCTGCCAGCGATACCTTGAGACCTTTGTCTGCAGCAGGTTACTTGGCACGGCTGCAACTTAAGAGGTATTTTTCAAGAGGCCATTTTGGGACTGCAGCCAGATCTTTACAAGACCTTGTAATTTCAGTAATGAAATTAAACCCAGAATTTAGCACTTGTGGGACTGAAGGAAACAAAACATGAGGCTAAGTAGCACCTGCTAATATTTTTTCCTTATGACACCTCTCAAGCTGCTAAATAAAAATCATGCAATTCTTCACGGTCAAGAATGCAAATCATAAAACCAGTTTCTCTGCAAGGCAGCAAGCGTGAGGCTGGGAGGCTTAAAGGTATAGGGCTAAAAAGAAACTGTTACTTAGAAAAATGATCTGAATGGACTGCTCTCATCCTTGGATGTAATTACTGCTGTGCTTAGTGGATCTGGACTGATGTATTTAAACAAGCCATAGAGATTCCACAGCACTTTTTTTTTTTTTTTTTTTGTTCCAAACAAAAATAATCAACAGGAAGAAGCTGCTTAAATACCAGAAAGAGCATTTTGGTCACAGACAGGACCAGGATCCTTTTGAGAGATCACGGAATCACAGCGGTTAGGACCCCGCTTTCACTGAGAAACTCCTGCCCCATGTACTTCTGAAAAACCATCCCCTGAACTACACAAGAACACATTCGGTGCAGACCACACCTTTAAAGGACAGCTTTCACGCACGGGGTTTCCATGGAGTGCAGACACCACATATGCCAGTTCAGTTACACGTACAGCTGAGCTCTGAAAACTGAGGCTCACAGGAAAGCAGAACACTTCTGGCCCCAGCTTGGGTTTGCCATCAGCCACAGTCCAAACATCAATGCAGACAGTCAGAATTACTTCTTAATCCCTAAATTCCAACTAAGACAAATTTTAACTACCAATTTATAGTCCCTCGTGTCCCTGCAATGAAAAGGAGTGAGGAATCAAAACTGAATCTGCAACAGACCCTTAAGTAGAAAAAACGGGAAATGGCTGCTGTACAAACACAAATTATACTACTAACGTGATCTGGCAGTTTTACTTGAGTCCCATAGCTGCAGCTTAATCATATCTTTGACACAGCCAAATTGCTAGGATACAATGGGACCTGTAGCTAATAACATTGCTTCAAAAATAAACAAAGTCTTGTTTTTCTAAAATGATTATGAGGAACTCCCTATATTTTAGATGAACTGCATCTGCTTAACCATCCTGTTCTGAGACGTCACCACAAGTAACTGGCCCAGTCTGTGTCATAATGGTGGAAAGGGATCAGACAGCAATTTGTGACAGGCGTTCTTGCTGCTGCTCTCATATGGTCTCTGGTTTACACTGACATTTAACGCGGCCGTGATGGAGAGTGGGAAGACTTTGTTCTTACTTTTAAGATGGGAAAACAAGATAGGGAAGGCAGCAAAATCATAATTGATAACGCGGATACAGGGCAGATATATATTTAAACATATGTAGGTTTAACCACTGCGCCTAGCTTCCAAACCGATATGATGCCACAGAAACTCTCAGCCTCAAACCCCACCGCTCAGTGCTGGGAAACACTGCACCCGGGCACGGCCGGGCTCAGCGAGGTACCAGCTGGCTGGCAGCCCCTCTGGCACCGCCAGCGCAGCGAACTACGGCTTGTTTAGGGCTTGTTTAGGGCTCCCTAACCTTTTTTCAGTTAGAATCACTTAGTGCTTAGCAAATACCAAACACTTGGCTCAGCTAACTGAAGCCAGCTGATTTTGACTGAAGTGGATAAAGGACCATTCACATGAGCCGTGCCAACGCAGATTGGCAGAGGAACTCACCTCCTGCAAGGGTTACTGACAGCCGCGGGTGCCAGTCGGCAGGGAGCAACCTGTCCATCAGCGCAGCTCTTTGAAGAACCTACCCCCACCTTGAGCTTGCACACGCTGGGTTTGAATATGGCTCAAAATTTCTTTCATTCTGCTATCACGTGGATCGAGAAACGTTCGGGAAGGGCGTATTTTGCACAAAGACGACATGAACCATAAGCCAACCCTCTGCCTCTTCACCATTCCCAAATTTACACTAGGGACATGCAGAATTGTGCGTATGAAATAAAAGATTGGATAAAAACAGCCTGCTTGGTCCATCTTGGTGTAAAGCACACCCATAGAGTAAGACAGAGACTGTTCTGAGTGCTTGGCTGTTTCTTTTGGAAATGTAAGCAGTTCCTTTTCAGGCCTTTGTTGATATTTGCTCTTATAACCTTGCCTCCACCACGAAGGCTATGTGATGTGCCTGAAGTTACAAGCACTATTTTAACCATTTTCTAGATGGGTAAAATGAAGTCTTATTTCATCTTACTCACTTCTGGTTGGCACACAGATAAAAGGTCCTTGACTAATTATCCACTCTGCAAAATCACGCTAGACGCTGAGAATGAACTCCTGGCACTAATAAAGTCAAATCAGTCCTGCAGCTATCCTAGGTGGGATCAGGGTTTTCCCCAAGTTTGATCATTTCTTTCTTTCTTAAATCATAACCTGTACTAAAATACTTTTTATGTCAAACTGATACTTCGGTTACATCTCTTAATTCTTCTTACTTTCAGGTGATAATTCTTTTCTATTTGTGATTTTTTTAATTAAAAATACTTTTTCTCTCTTAAAATGAGTCAAATTGACCCAACTGGGGTCAGGATAAGCCTAGAACCTCTTACACATTTTTAGTGCCTATTCACATAGGAATCAGACTTCACAACTGGGTCAGAAAGAGCCCATTTCAATGCATTTCAGACAACACAGGTACTTCACAACGGGTTTACGGTTGTTCTCTTTCCTTTATTAACCACAGCACCTGAAGTAAAAGCACAAAGGCAGTTCTCAGAGACAGAAATCCCAGGATGCTGTGGGAAAAATATCTAAACAACCATTCTGCTGTTCTCTAATACGTTACTAAAGACACCATCATCCCTCATCCCTCCAGAAGTGTTCTTAATTAAATAAGAATCTATTAAAAAATACAGTGCCCCTCAGCATAAACCCCCACCCCCATCCTTCTCTTTCAATTTTAAAAGTGATCTATCTTGCCTTCTCTCTGCCTGGGAGCTCATTAGAAACAGCCCCTTCTGCACACATGCATCACCTAACACAGATTTGGAGGGAGACAGACAGAAGAAAGGGAGAGAAAGAAATTAGGAAGAGAGTGAAAATAGCAGGTCTGCAAGACAAGAAAGCAAGTGCAGACAAAGAACACCCAGTACTCACCAGGGAACAATGAAGGCTGGGAGACGAATGCTGGTACCATGGGATTAAAACAGAAGCTATTGCTTAACTTTGCAGCAGAGATGTGATGTTGCTCTAAATTGAATTATCAACAATAACCAAGGCAAATCAGACAGATCTGTCGCATCAGTTTCTTTGGGTGGCCATTAAACACACCTTGAGCTTCAAAGGGAAGTGCAAAGGGCAGCCAGCGCTCCTGCCACACGCCCATCCGCTACGTGCGGACTGCGACGTGAAACCCCAAGGACCGTTCCCTGCCGCCCCCTTCCCCCAGCGCCCAGCTCACCTCCTGCCTGAAACGTCCAAACTGGCCAAACAAAAGCGAGCAAGGAACGGTCACCACATCCCTCCCGCTGAGCTGCAGAGGTGGCAAAACCTGCAGTCCAGGAGTGGACAGCTTGTCCGTCCATTTTGTGTAATTAACTCCCAGAAGTTCATCTTAAAGTCATTTTTCCATCCTGCAAGGACTTGTTCCACATGCAGCCAGACACCCCAAGAAACAGTACGGCATTTGCTGACTGGCAAGTGACTCCAAACACAAAGTTCCCTTTGAGCTTTACGCTTAAGACACATGGCAGGATAAACGATGAAGTACTGAGTATTTCCTCAACCCCTCCAACAGCAGAAAGGACAAGGGAACAGGCATTATAGGAGTCCTGGGACAGAGGCAAGTTCAAAGTGCTGTCAACCTGCCTGCTGGGGAGGGACTGGATTTGCACCTGAGATTCAACCTTTGTTTAAAATGCATGCAAAGCATGATTTGAACTCCTGGGTTAGCCAGCGCCTTTTACGTGACTCCCCAGAAAGGTTGCTTTGCCCTCACAGTATTCATAGCTTTTCCTGCACCGACCTCTGAACACAAACCTGCACCTCTAGATGCCTGAGCTGTAAAATTACACAAGCTGCATGATTTTACTGCATTTTTGTAAATAAAGAACTGTTTCTACAATGGATTTTTAGTAACTCCACACAGCTGCCTGGCAATCCCTTCCGGACTGTGGTGGGAAGATCCTTCCATCCCTGTGAAAAAGCTTGGAAAGCTGTGCTGGAAGGGCCTAGAAGAGAGGATCCAAAACCAGGCCCATCACGAAGTCTGACTGCAGGGTTATTTGTTTTTGCAGCGTTTTGCTAGGCCTCCTCCTCCACACTCAATGGATCCGTGCTTCACCTAAACTACAATGGAATTTGCTCCAACCCCAATTATAATTAAAGTACCGTCAGGCATCCTTCCTCAAGACCACTAACTTCAGAAGAACATACAGTGTTTCGTCTGGGGAGATACCTAGGAATTTCTTTGTTTATGTAGGCAGAAACAAAGGGATGCAGCCTGACAAAATGTCTTATTGAATTGAAGAAAGATTTGGCCTTCCCCCTCCCAAAATAAACAAATGGCTCATCAGTTCACCTTGTTCTTTTTTCCTGGAGTTGCACAGTCAGCCCCTTGCTAGAACTTGAAGGCATTTTCCAGCTGATGGCTTTTTTCCAGTAAACTCTCTTGTGAGAGTTTTGTTCTTTATGATTGTTAAGCTCATGCTTGTGAGAGAGGACAGATAGCAAAAGCTGTAAACCAGACTGAGGAAACTGCAGTCATACAGAGTTGCAAGCTTGATTAGATTTTTAATAACGCCAACATATTAAGCAGAGCAGTGACAAGAAGAACAGACTCCAAAAAAGCCAAGGAGGTAGCTACAGTTTCAATAAATCCTTTGCCAATGTGGGAAGTAGGAGGGTGAGAGAGCACTGATCTCAGCTTGTAAAACTGAGGTGGGAGCTTAGAAACGAGACCTGGCAGTAGCTTAGAAATTAGGCCTGGTATGTTACTTGACTACTGCTGGGAAACCACATGGAAAGCTACAGCTTCATATTCTAAAATTTAAGTAGTCAACTCTTGGTTTCTACTGTCTCTTCCTGAAAAGCACTTAATTTTTTTTTTTTTTTAAATCTCAGATCATTTCAGGAAGCAAACCCAAATGCTGCATGTAGATATACAGTATTAAAATGGCGGTTATTTCAAGAGAAGCTTCCTTCCAGTCTTCTAGCCTCTGCCAGGCTGCACGCAGACCACCATGTCGCTGGTGGCTGGCTGTTCGCAAAGCATCCTGGCGGATGCTGTGCCCGCATGCCAGGCTCAGCAGGGTGTCTGAGGGAAGCGAGTGCCTTGTCCATGGCTTCAGGCCTCAGTTTGAGCCCTGGCTTTCTGTCCAGATCCTCCCCCTTCTCAGGGGAGGGTCACTAAGCCACACTGGTCTGCCTGCCCTCCCTATTGCTTGTCCCAGACCCTATCTCCTCCCTCTGCGGACTCCCCGGCTTCCCAACGCTTGGACACACCATCAAATAATATCTTGCCTTGCACCTTTGCTTGGTCTCTGCCCATGCTTTCACCTGGATCTTGGGAATGGTGCACCTTTCAATTTCTCCTGGTTTTGATCTTGGCACACACTGACTGCTAGCTTTTTATTCTGTTCTGGGCTCAAATGGATCTGACTGAAGCAAACTTATCAGAGATTAACTAATGCTGTGCCAAGCAGGTACAAAGCACTTCTCCTTGCAAAAGAAAAACTGCATCATCAGGAGCTCTGTCAGTAAAACAGAATATTTTGTTTAGCCCTTAGTAATAAGGAAGCATGAAGAAAAGGAAAAAATGTCAGAAAGTATAAAGAGTCCTTAAAAGCAACTAATAAGTACATTTTTGCCAATATTCACTTTCCAGGTCACAAGAAAAATACTATTTTATTTTATCAGCAGCTTAAAATGAAGGAGACTGTCTCCAATGATGAATCTTACCACCGTCTTCAATAGAAATTAAAAAAAAACAAAAACAAACAACAAACAAAACAAACAAAGAAACAAAAAACCACTAGCCTTCAGAGGCAAGTTTTTGCCCTTTACCCTGCAGGCCTGTCACTGCATCACTGGAGTTCTGAGCTGAACACCACTTGGGTAAAAATTGCATCAGGACTTCAGGTCTCAACGGATGCTCCAAGCACCAGAGTCTGAGTCTGAGGTGTTGTTCACACTGTCTCTCATGCATACAAACCTTGCCTTTCATATGAAGAAATGTAACAGTTATTCAACTAACTGCAATCCAGTTACTGCCCCATGACAGACCTGCTCCTTCTCAGAAACACATCTGGGTAATTGCATATATTTCAGAATGGAGATACCAGCAACCATCTTGTCCAGTTACAGAACAATCCTGCTTCTAACCCACGGAGGCTGGTAATGAACACAAGCAGTGACATCCTCCCCAGATATCCCAGGGGGTCACTGCAGTTACTGCTTGGAGCTGTAGGAAAGGAAAATAAAATGGCAGTGCAGGGGCTACATGTACCCAGGCTCCCAGCCAAAGCAAAAGAAAAACACTTAGGCATAGTCTGGGTGTGCAGCAAGTTGAATATTAATGTGCGTGATAGTTACTGGAACCTTTACTATTTAAATTACTTGTTTTTATGTAATAGTGAAGGCCAACTGACAGAAATAAAACATTGCTTCTCTTGGTACTCTCTGCTTAAATTGCAGCAGTAAATATTTTTAAGAGTAGTGTTGTCAAATCTCAAGTACAGGTTCATCCCTCCAGATTGTACATCATGCTAGCTTGTTATCTACCATTTCATTATGAGCTTCCATAAATAAACTGGGAGCTACCTCTCTCCTGGGCTGGCTATTTGCAGAATTTGTTTCCGTAAAAATTCCTGCCCTTCAAATCTTCCCACACAAGAAACAACTTCTTTGTTTCTGCTAAAAGCGAACCAGCCCTATATACCTGCTCTAGCTGCCTGCATGGAACTGTTCAGTAACTATGGGGATCCAACTTTCTTGCATATCGCAACTTTAAACAAAACGTAAAGATCGCTTCTGACATCCTTAAAGAAAGATGAAAGATACATAACCCACCTTTCTAATAAATTCCTATTGCCTTTCTCCAAAAGAGAAACAAAATTAATGATAAGATTGAAAACACAGATTTATCATTTCTTAACCAAAAGAGAATGAAACAAACCTGATTTCCAACCAAGTGCAAAAAAGGAAGGAGCAATACCTGAAAAATGCACACGCCTTCCCCAGTGCGCTAAGGCTGTGATTACCTGAGACGATTTCTCTTCAAAACTCTCAACTCCTGTGAGTCACAAATGTCTTTGATAGTGGTTTGCTGACAGTCTCCCATATGCTGGTTGTCTCAAAAATGCACACAGCTTGTCCAGTGAAGTGCTAAACCTCAGCATTTTGCAACCCCCAGGTTTATCTAGCAATTACATTTGCTACAAAAAAAAAGCCACTGTTTGCTGAAACACATTTATAATCATTTCAGCTATTTCTGAGAGTGTATACCAGAACAGAATGCCCTGGCATGTACAGTAACTAAAAGCTAGGGACATGTCTATTTTGTGGTTGTTACATGTGCTGCTGACAAAGGAGATGCTGTTTGGTAACTACATGTATAAAAGCCTGACATTGGCCTTCTGTTTCCTGATTTGACTTTCATTTAAGAGCATTCCTGCTTTGGCTTGCACACACTGTCTTCCAGTAAATCACAGCATGGACTTACAAACACAGAGGGAGCCTCCAGCTTTTCCCATGCACTCAGATGGTGACTAGAAGATTTTCCCGAATCATAAACTGCAGGTCTGAAGCTGATGAGTGACACACAGTCTGTAGAAAGAAGCAGCCAAGGGTGAAAAAGGGAACTGTTGCACGGAGTGCAGACGGATTTATTGTTTATTTAATTACTTTGGGGGGTTTGCACTGGCAGAACAGAGACTTTAACTGAAATTATTGCAGGTTTTTGAGCATGCAGGACTCCATAAACATGCAAATATCCAAGCAGTGACATAAACTCAAATCACATTGCAGGGACTGACTAGCTTGTGAAGTTCTGCATTAGATGTTGCCTGCTCATGGCACAAAGGTACAGAACAGCATAGGTGCTAACTTGGCAGTGCTGCAGAACAGTTCAGTCCTGCACCCCTCTGCTTCAGCAACAGAGGACAAAAATAGATGCAAATTTTACAACTTGCAAACCCAGCTCCTCATTCTTCTCCTCCAAACCTCTTCCTACACCTTTAGATCTTTCTAAGATGTTTACCCATCTCCCCCATCCCCAAGACCTTGCCTGCAGCATAGCAGTACAGGAATTTGCCTGGCAACCTGACATAAATATCCAACCAACCAGCAAATAAAGCCTGGCACACTCTTAGCTGCAATGTTTCTGTGCACAGCCTTACAAAAAATCAAAGCTGTCCACCACACAAGGAATTAACTCATTTTCTTTAGTTCAATTTTTAATCTAAAGTTTGAGGACAGGTGGACATTTGCCTACCTTTATTTTACTTTGCTGGATATGCAATATTCAGAGCTCTGTTATAGACATCACTTTCCACCTTTGTTCAGAAAATACAAAGTACTATATCTTCTCTACTCATTTTTAAATTGGTTAGGTAAATAACCAGTTACAACTCATTTCAGAAGCAGCACATCCCAGGCAGGATTGTTGTGGGGCAGGAATCTGTGCAAAAACTCCTGGACAACCTTCTGCAAGATTTCAGCTAATGTCAGTGTTCACGGAGCCCCGAGCCACCCCAAAGGGAAAGAGGACTACCTGCTCTGAGCAGCTCCTTGTGTCCGAGCTGGTATTGATACTTCCAGAGCAGTTCCAGCAGCTTATGGGAGCTGCGCCCTGCAGAGAGCAGTGCTGCACCCAGGTGCTGCCAGCTTGGTACCAGGAGAACAGATGGGCACGCAGCACGCACCGAGCGTTGCAGAGGTCAACACGTCCTCTGGACTTCAAGCCAGCAAACTCAAGATAAGGACATAGCAAGAAATCCCTGTCATATTTCTTCCAACTTATAAATGTGAAAAAAATAAGTAAGAGAGACCTATATATCAGCCAGGAGCAGAGTTGAGGGGAAGCTAAGACAGTGTGACATTGGCAGTTTCACCGTAATTAAACTGCTAAATTCCATCCTGCCCCACAAAACGGATCACTTGTGACTGAAAACCAAAACACAGGACCAAGCAGAATCAGGAACAAGGTTTCATTCTGTCCTAGCCACTGCGACTGCATCAGCTCACACAAAGGCCTGGGTCACTGTTCAGCAGCTGGGAGTCCATCCCGCTGATGCTGCCCTTTCTACGGGTGATAAAGCACCCAAGTAAGAGATCCCCTATAAAGAAGTAGACAAGGAAGGCTGGCGTGAAGTGCCACACTTTGACACATCATACAAGTCTTTTCTACCCGTTGTTTAAGATAAAGCATTGCTAATGCAAATAATTTTCAATAATGCAGTGCGATAATACTAGGACCTGGTTTGTGTGGGATGGAGGTAAATTTAAATGATGTGCCTGGTAAAAAAGAACAAATGGAGATTAGCACCCGGCAGGCTGTTCTACATGTACTGTACTGCAACGTGGCATGGCTCGAGTGAGAAATGAACTGGAAACCTTAACCCCCTAGAGCGCTGTTGTTTCCCCAACCCATTTACCAACTAAATGGTTAGCAAGAGCGCATATCAAGAGAGGAAGGTCGAGAAAGAGGGAGATGACTCAAAAGTAAAGATTTCTTACAACTGAGACCAGTACAGATACCGCAAACTTGGGAATTCAAAAGGACGAACGCAACTTTGCCTTTCCTTCACTACTCAGCTGCGAGCTGCAGGATCAGGCCCTCCATTCGTGGCTGGTACCACGTAATGTTTTGCTGGCACCTGTGGCACATTCTGCAGCAGGTTTAACACACGCAAGCCTTTTCAGCCCACGGTGTGTGCCGACATATCCAGCTGGTACCACGACACACATGACGTCCTTTGGATCCTTGCTGCGAGCCTCAGCCCCCGGCTGCACGGCGCACACCGCTGCCAGCTCAGCCACCGCACGCGGCTTGCGGGCTTACGCGGAGGGCAGGAGGCAGAGCCAGGCCCACAGAGAAAATCACCAAGCAGCATTTATTCCTGCTAGCCCACCTCCATCCTCAGCACAAAGGGCAGTGGGAAGCAAAGGCTCTCATCCCCTGGGGTTCCACCTGGCTAAAGCTCAGACTATCCTATACACAGAGCATCGCTCCCTTCCTTCATTTTTTAATTTATTTTTCTGTCAGTACAACTTGCCAGAGCAAAATTGTCTCCATTCTGATTATTTCTCAAACTAACGGAGTGTACGCCCCTGGGGTAAAGTCTCTCAGATACTCAGGTTTGCCTACCCAAAAAAACGAGAGTCAGCTTGTTGTCCACATCGGATGCCTACGTGCTTTATCTTTCCCCACAGGAAGCAATGGGAGCAGAGTCAGGCTTCAGAAAGGCTGGTGAAGCTTCTACAGAGTAGACGTAAGCCGAAGCAGAAATTCATCCAGCACCCCTATTTCCAGAGGCTGACGAACACAAACAGGCAGTAACTTTTAATGTAAGCCATCTTTCTCTGTTTTCGAAAGCTTAATTTCATACGGTGTGCACTGTACGACCTCTGCTACTTGTGAAGGCACATGCTGCACATTCAGGAAAAATCAGTCAGTGTGGCAACTGACATTTGGATCCTTGTTTTCATAACCAAAGGAATATAAACTTTCTTTCCCCTTTTTATTTTACTTTCTAAAACAAAAGCTTGCATTGAGAGAGATCCTGGAAAAGGGGCTGGTGACAAAGAACGGTCCCGAGGTACAAAAAGGGGGTAGCTTTATTTATCCTTCTAAGAAAAAGAGAGGAAAAGCTAATCCAAACAAACCATGTGTTCTGCCCTGTTGGTCAGTTATGGAGAAATCACATGTCAAACATCCAAATTATAAGGTATGTCTTCTGGAATCTGAAACACAAGCTAGTGTGTCTGAATATGCTCATTCTGCAGTTTCTCTGAATAACCTAAAGAAATGAGTGTGTCAGGCAGTTACTCAACAACGATAATTGCCAAGACTCCATAATTAACATGATGTTGTGAAATCAGATAAAAGAAAGCCCTGTTTTGATCACATCCCACGTAAGCGTACTGCTCACCATCAGCCTGCGCAGTCAGGCACTATGCCCAAGCTCAGGTTTGCCCTTTGTCACGGCCCGTTCCCCCGCAGCAAGGTGCAGCTGCACCGTCCTGAGCGCAGGCACCACGACACAGACAAGATGCAGCACCTCCGCTGAGGAGCTGAACAGCAACACGAGACAGACAAAATGAGTGGCACCAACCCGTCTTAATCCAGACCTCTACACAGCTATTTCAAAATGCACTTTAAGATATTCAAATAAAATCAAAATGTTCATTAACACGACGACAAAGAGAAGCACCTGAATTTCATTCTGCTAATTGCAGTAATCCTCTCACCCTACTGGGAAAGTTTCTTCCTCCACGTACTTGCAGAACACATCATTCTTCAAGCTACTGACAGTTCATGTTATGGCAGTTACTACTCAATATTACCTGAGTTACTACTGCAATGATAGATATCTCTCTCTATATATTTTTAATGTATATGCCCGATCTTTTTCCCCAGAGACAAACAGAAGCGGCACGTTTAAAAGCAAATGCATGAAACGCAACATTTCTAAAGTGGCAACAGTGACAGGAGCAGCAGCAATGGCAGCAGGTTAGCATTTGGCTAATTGAGCCATTCAGGTTAATGAGCTCCACAATTGTGAGGATCCACTGGAGGAAAAAAAAAAAAAAATCATTTCTTTAACATCATAAGCATTGAGAGCTTGCTAATCCAGGTTTCCAGAAGAATCCTATTTGTATCAAAGAAGAATGAGAAGGACTCAGGTGAGGGACTGAAGGGACCCCCCTCCCCAGGGCAGCAGGGCTTGCCCAGGCACCACCAATGTGAGATGCCAAACTGGAACGCCGAAACAAGACCCTTTCTGACAGCAAATTGTGCAGGCTCTCCAGCTCCTTCCTTCCAGTGGAATAATTAACAATGCTGGCAAGTACATTATCATAAACTTCAGAGTTAACACCCCCACTGCAAAGAACAAAGGCAGTTCACATCTCTTCCAGAGCTCCTGCTGCAGACTGGGTGCAGATTCTGACAAGTTGCTCTGCGCCAATTTAGATTCCATGCACATTTGGAAGACTATGTTCATAACCATGAGCTAGAGAGCACTTTTTAAACGATGCTGAAAAACATAGAAAACAGCTTTCTGAAAACCTGCAAGCCAGCCCAGTTTACCTCCTGGTTACGATGTTGCTTTAGCTGTATTTACGGAAAACTCAGATCTAATAACCACGCGTAGCATCCTTTATCTCAAAGGATCCTAAAGTGCTGCTAGACTGAGGCTGGATCACAGACTTATTGCCAGGCACACTCTCCCTTGATAGGCCTACAAGCTGGAAAAAGCAGCATGCCCGCAAGACTAGGTCCCAAACACCTACATGAAGAATTTTTCCACCTCTGATAGGTAGTCAGCAGCTGACAACAGACGCTTCAGCACTGGGCACAGGTGAAGTCCTGGTGAAAGTGAAGCTGCTGACACCCGCTCTGCGCTGGGCAGAGGTGGTTGTGAGGACCAGCCTGTTATGCGCAGCCTGCGTTAGCTGACCAACTGGAGCTTGCTCATCACTTCATTTCTTAGGAAAGTCCACAGCTGAAAATATCTAGCGGGGATCGGAGTTGTTTTGGAAGCTTAGTTTGACAAAAAAGCAACAGGGCACTTTCTTACTCATGTCTGGTGGCTCTACAGCTTTCATTTGGATACACCATCATCAACACAATCCACCTCCAGGCCATTTTGAGATTTGATTAATGGAATATACTCAGCAAGATGCGTCCTGTGCTACTTTCAAGATTGCAAATGCCAGGAGGTGTTGCAGCACAAGAAGGATATGCAGATAAAATCTCTGTGGTATTTCTGATCTGTGGTCCCAAGAACAGACCTCAGGTCACTGGATCTCTAGTTTATAAAATTCAACTGGTTTGAGACCCACCTTAACATAAGCATCATATTTCTGCATGCGTCATACTTTTCCTCTACGACAGCGGAGGTTTACAGTAGAGAAACAGGTTCTGTAAGGGGCTTGGTGATGGGACTCGGTTGTTTTTCCTCGCTGATCTTCCCCATTGCCAGCACAAAATCTCTGGTTGCAGCTTGGTGCTTGGTTTCTTTTGGGATAGTTTGGCACGGTGGAGCAAGCAGATGCTTTGTATTTTTAATGGGTTCTACTGAGTGAGACTGGACTGCTAAAGGAAACCCAGGATACGCACAGCTTTGGAGAAGTATGTTTTTCAATGTGCTAAATCAAATAATAAAACAAACAATTCAAGGTGCTTCACTACAGATACTTTAAGTTCTTGTGGCTGTTAAAGTTTATTCTGCAAAGTTCTCTTTCAAACAGCTGTCACAAACTCTGCGAGTGTGACAACAAAGAGCTGACATTTCCAGGAGGCAAGTGATGTCGAAGCGCAGGAACCTTATCCAAGAGGTACCAAAACAAAGGAAAACAATACCGTGCATTGCGAAAATGGATGGCCCGTAAAGAAGCAACCGGGCTGTAAAAATAAACAAGATTCCAACCAACTTTAATCAGGCCATCTCCTTACCTCTTCTCCCCTTCCAAATAGCTCTGGTGCCAGGCTCCAGAATGAACTGTGGCACCTGTGGTTCTCAGTTTAACTGGGAATTAGTACATACAGCCTCTCTATTAGGCAACATGCTCTGCTTAGACAAGAAACAACGCTCAAGAGTTTGGGAATCTTGTGTTTCTGCATCTTTTACAGCAAAAAAAAATTCCTCTCTCAGACAGCAGACCTGTTTTTCACCTGACCTTTGTCAGCTAAAGATGCTGGCGCTACGTTTGGACGTACGTAATAACAATGGATACGACCTCCCGTGTTTACTCAATGTTAAGTATTAACGAGGCCTGGGCTATCTCAGCCGAAGCTGTATTTCAATAGGCAAGATCTGTCTACATAAGTGGCTTTCTACAAACACCAGCCCAGCCTCTGGGAAGAATAACGCATCCCAGGAACAGGGAAAGGGGGACAAAGGTGTTTTCACACTGCTTAGAAGAACCAAGCTGTAAAACAAAGCAGAAAAAAAATATATCTGTTTGTAGAAAGCTCAGCTGTTTGTCAGTCACAGAATGCTCATTTCCACCTCCAAGAAATACAGAAGAGTTCACCTTTGGAGAGGACTTCTGGATTTCTCTCACAAACAAATAATAACTACTTCTCAGTAGACAAAGGAAACAATGGTCCTCAGACTCTGTTCTGTAGGGATTCATCTTTTCAGTTTCTTATACACAGTGGAAATGTAAATTTCGTTATCTGCTGCGGCAGAGAGGGAAAGCCAGTGAAAGTTTATTACGGCACATTCTCAGGATTCAAAACATACCGTATCCCGTACGCACTGTAATGAGTTTTATTTTAACTGCTTTTGGAGATTGCTTTAGTGGACACTGAAACTGAATAACCAGATCTGCTCACAGAATGGAAGCAACCATGCTGCTACACAGCAAAGGTCTGCGTCGTCATGCTGCAGAGAGGCTTGGGCATCACCCATGAAGGAAGGGCGGAATAGACAGCTATTCCCGTTCTTGAATGTTCTTTATAGAAAGCAAAAAACACATCATTTTCAGGCATGCATACTTCATCAGGGGTATACAACGGCGCCACAGCTGCAAGCAGGCAAGTCATGCCTCAGCACTAAGGCAGCTTCCCCTGGGTAGCACTAACATATGCTCGTGGCCAGACATCTGCCTCTGACATTCACATTTTCAGCTTTCTGCCATTTTAAATGCTGTATTTTACCCTCCTTTCCCACCTGTGACCTCTCACTGATAATTTTGGTCTGCAAAACACCAGGAAAACTATTCGGCTTGCTCTGAAGCAAAGAGAAGAAGGGATATTCTTCCCAGATTGAGGAAAACAAGTCACACTGTATGCACTGACTGTACCTGATCATATGGACCTCAAATGCTGACCTGCCCCCAACGTTATTTGTTGCACCCCCACATAAAAGTAAATGGCCTACCTACACATTAAGAAAACCCACAGTGACCTGTCTTTCCACCACCTGCCTACCTTCTTTTTTGCCATTACTGTCCAAAGGCAGTTCAGGTCCAACCAAACTTGCAGCGATGCCAGTGGAAGTTTTCTTTGCCATTTACTTCAGTGGCGGCAGAAAGACACCCCTGCAAAGGCCTGATTCTGCCTCGTCTACATACAGAGTTACTAAGCAGCAAGTCAGTAGGTGAAACCAATCCAAAGCAAGGTATTGTAAAAAAAAATAAACACAGATCTTACTGACTCTAAGTTCTCCTTAGCAATTTTGTCATTAAGAAGAATAAATATTTTAGAAATTCCTTTTTTTCTTCATAAGATTGGCTACACATAAAACAATACTTTTAATGACTGCCCTGAGATTGCCTCATTCCCAGTGTTAGTCCATGTTCGATATTTCAATAATATATGCACTAACAGACACCTAAGATAGTGCCTGACATTGGCAGCTCCGAGAGGTTACCTACTTTGCAGCTCAAAACAAAGCATCTGAGACACTGCCAGTATTTGAAAACAGACATCATTCCCCGTCAATGACATGGAAGAGCAGAAATCTCGCTAACAAACGCTTTCAACATAAAGCTGGAAGTGCATTGCTGCTGTGCTGCTTGCACCTTGTGCTTACTTCTGAAGAAGCATTTCTCATCCTCCTTGCACACACTGCGGGGACAACGCTGCTATGAAGCGGGCACTGTCGCACACAGATTCCACCTGCAGCAAGTGCTCCACCTCCAGCTGAAGACAACTGCTAGCTTCCAGCCAGTACAAGCTTGGGCAGCTCTGTCCTGTCCTTCAGCTTAATATTTTGTCTCTGTTTACATTTGTTCAGTTAAAATAAGATCACATAGCAACCACTTAGACCTCAATCTGCTTATGCACAAGAAAACAAAATGAAAGATGCTTGGGGGAAAAAGGTTTTTATAAGATAAAAGACCTCTAAATAGCAATTCACTCCTCCAGCAGAATGTAAATAGAGTAAAGAAACAGTTTTGGCCAGAAGTCCCTAGAATTTTTTCAGGAATGTTTACGAAGTATCAGAACTACTGGTTATGGCTACCTGACTAGCAGTTACTGCATGGCAGATGTTAGGAGCAGCAGGAAGATGCAAGCGAAGAGCTGCCTTGAGAGATCTTAAAGCATACAAATAAGAGACAGCAGCTATCCCGCCTACACCACTAGGAGAACACTAACAACATCTTCAGATGTTACAGGCCCCATCACCCTTTAAGCAATGCTGTGGACAGCCTACAGAGCAGTTTTTTTCCAGCAGCTCCCCAGCCTGCACCGTGCCTTCTTCCTTCAGCTGGCCTCGACACACTCTTTTGGTAGGTATGTGCATACACACATACAGAGCTGGCAGGGCTGTACTGGTCCACCCTGACTTTGCCAGTGCAATACCTAGCGAACACGGAGCTTTCTAGTGTCCGTGGAGGTGGGAGTGGCAGACCTCGGACACAGAAAGCCATTCGCCTGAAGAGCTTCGTTTGCAGGGCAGTGCAGTGCTGCTGCACCCAGCGTTTCCCACAGCTGGTTCCTCCCTTTTCCCTGCACTTCAGTATTAGGTATACAGCATCCATTTTATCTTTTGTTCCTTGCACCATTTGACACCACTCGCTTCATTACCAAGACTTGCTACACTGCTTCTACTACTCGGTGACACTGTATTCCCCCCCCATCTCCCCCAGGGACTTCATCCCCTCCCGCCGCTTACCACGGGCAAGGAGCCTCTCGCCCGGCTGCATGTCCCCCCAGACAGCCAGCACGCGTCTTCTCCACGCTGTTACAGCTCCGTCCTGTGCTGGTACGTCTGCTCCATTCAGCCTCCATGTGCTCATGACACCCACCCAGCAGTAAAGGACCGTGCTCCCCTGGCATGAAGCTGTAAAAGTGCGGTAGAGCATGCCTTGGGATACTCTTGGTCAGCATCAGGGAAGAATAAAAAAGAAAAAAAAAATGCCTCAGAAGCAAAAACCATGTAGGAGAAAGTAAAAACTACAGAAAGAGAGAATGAAAGAACTGCTCATTATTATATTAGCAAACCTAAACTATTTATAAGCACTATATCTATCTATCTATCACTTCAATTACATGTTTCTAAATGAGGCTGAAGCAAGATATCCATAATTACTACTGAAATGCCATTTTTACATTTACATTGCCCAACAGTTGTGTGCGTTCTTTGCAAAATGCAATAAGCAAACCACCAATTTATTATTTTCCGTAAATTACAGACAGATAAATCAACCTAAATACCTCTTCTGCAACAGATTTGGTTTTTAACCCAGAATTCCTATTTCTTTTGAATAGCGTGAGCTCAGAAAGCATTCATTTCCCCTTCTCTCTCTTCTTCTCAGGAGCTTTTCCTCCCTCATTCTGCTTATTCTAAGGATGCTCAGAGAGAGAAGTGACATTAAAAAGGCTTGTTTAATTTGCTTGATAATTCTTCACTTCTCTTCCCCCCTTTTCTTCCACTTGTCCTTTTGTGAAGCTCTTTCATAAAACCTCTTAATACGATCCACTCCACTCTCCTCTTTCCTGTGACGTCGCCCTTTGCCTCGTGCTTCCTTAGCTTTGAGGAACGCTGCAGACGATGTTTGCAGCCCAGGGATGCACTTCCTTCATTTGGACAGAGGTGGCTGGCCAACTCCCACACCTTACCCAAACCTGGCTGTGTTGTGTGCTTGCAGGCACGTCCAGAGTTGGTGTGCACAGTGGCCAGGGGTCCACCCATACTACAGTCTTGTGCCCCCCCCTTCCATGTATCCCTGTTATCCTTCTCCTCATTCTCTCCCCCCCTTGCTGGTAAGACCAGCTTTCTTTCCTTTTCTATCTATTACTGCTGGAAATGCACTTCCATGCCCATAAAAGCATCAGGGAGCTCTACAGACCACAGACCTTGTCTTCAGACAACATGGAGAAGGAAATGGAGGCATGGAGAGGTGAGATACCTTCTCCGAAGTCAAGCAGACCACGCTGAACAGCCTGCGCGCAGATCCTTCGAGGTGCTGTTTTGCTACCATATGTTTCAGTTTGCCAGAGATGTGGTCTAAATATTTTCTCTTACCACATGTAATTTTGCTGCCTATGCTTTTAAAAGTTTAAGCCATGTACAAAGTATAATCTACTCTAGAACAAACTTTTTTTTTTTTAGAAGTTAAACTGTAACAGCAACAGAAGTTTTTAGAAATGGTTGTGCAGAAGCCCCTACAGACACTCCCCACTACAAAACACTTCTTTTCTATTACTGTCCATACAAAGAGCAGCAACAAATCCCTATATCAGATGATAACTTTTTAACAAAAACTGTATTAAAACTAATTATAAAAGTTGACGAAATTTTAATCTCTCAAAATAAAGACTAAAACCTCTACCTGAGGTGAGACAGTACCGTGATTTCCCGGTAGTTTAACGCGCAGCACTGGTTTAAGTCACAGAAGTGCAGAAATGTGTGTAACTGCCCCATGGTAAGGCTCCTGCAAGTATCCACCACTGCCCACAGCCTACGGGTAACCTAGCGGCGTCCTGCCCGCTTCCACCTGCCGATCCCCCAGCCCCTGTGCTGGAGGTGCACCATCCGGGGACGAGGAACCGCAGGTCAGCCTTGGCGCTGGCCCCTCTCCCGCAGCTTACCGCAGCCCTCTTCGGAGGGTCACAAGAACAAAGCACCTCAAAGCAGCAACCCCGCACCCTTTCTAATGAGCTCAGAGGAGACGGACTGGCCCCCCACTTTGGCCCCCCGCAGCCGCTTCTCTTGCCGTACCCCAGACCAGCCGGGAGCCTCAGTGGCCCTGTACCCCTTCACATGCTCATCCTTACAAAGCACCCGCAGGCTGCGTCCCAAGCTTGGTGCTCTGCTCCCATGGAGGATGCTCGGCAAAGCACGGAGACAACGGGAGAGGCATCCCACACTGGCGGCAGCCTCCTGCTCATCCAGCCAGGATCCTGCAGCAGCTCAAGTCTCCTCTCGGGCGGGATGGGGGACTTGAGCCCGCATTTAGTGATCACGAAATGATATTCTCTACGCTGCTCTTAAATGGAGAATTAACCTGTGATTCCTCTGGAAGGAATATGGCCTGTTAACCAAGCACAGGCAACGTTCAAGGTATGGTGTCGCTATGTATTTGAAAACATCTGAGCCCACAAGTGAGTAAACCTTCCACAGAGGAGCTGCTGAGAATGGGAGTCCTCTTCTTCCACCCCACAAAGCTGTATTTCTGCCTACAGCCTAAGTCCTGCCTTTCTTTACACCTCCATCCCTTGCTGTCTTCTACTTCAAAAAACAGTTCTGAAGATCTACTCGTGCTTTTTGTCCTGTTGCCAAAATCCTGCTCAAATCCTTCTCACCCCAACCTGACTTTGAAGACCTTGTCTGGATTCCAAGGTGTGTTCCACTGCAGCCACAAACACTTCCAACACCCTCTTGCACCCACTTTGAACTGTAGATGTTGTTTTAACTCTACTGAGCTACCAGCCTGTACTGCCAGAGGGGTGCCTGTACCACAGCTCTGTCCTCATTTCAGATTTACCTACTGCCGTTGCTGCCTGTTCCATGCAACATCCTTCCTCAGCTCATGACAGCACAGCATTTTGCTTGGTGTCTCATGACTAGAAAAGTCTTTGCAACTTAAGATACATGACCACACTCTCCCTGCATGTGAAACCATGCTTAATACTCTAATATTCTGCACCCTTGATTATATTTCCATAGTTATCCATTCTCTTCTCACCTCTTGCCTACAAGGAAACACATACAATTTAAAAGAAACTATTATTAAAGGTAAAGTAAAATAAGAAAGCCCTGTGTTTACACAAGGGTTATCTACATATTTGCATGGCCTTTGACTATGACCAATCACCTGCACTTCTTGACTGACTGTAATTCAGATTGTCAGCTTTCTGGGGAAGGAAACTTGCCATCTTGGAGTTACCTTGAGAATACGATGCCATACAAAGCCCTGAATTACTATTAAGTTTTCAAAAAGAAAGACTAGGACCCAGACAGAGATCTCAGTTTTCACAGCAAACAGGTGTCATTACACAATCACTTTAACCCATTGCAAGACCATGTTGCTACGACGACAAGAGTCTGGGTTTTGTTTTTATTGGTTTATTTTCTGCTTAATCAGCTCTACCTGCCAGCTTACTGCGTGGCTGTACGAAATTTGGTGCTGGCATCAGGAGGCAGCAGGAACAAGAGTCCGTAAGTGGGACCCCCTCTGTAAGTGGGACCCCCACTACTGGCCGCTGTGCAGATTCGTGCTAGATGAAAGTGAGACAGCAACTTCAGCCAAAAGCCTGAGGAACCTGCCTTGTGGTTAAGGACACTGTTGTAAATCTATACTGAAGGACAGCAAAGTCTGACTGCAAATGTGAAGGGAGGGTAATCTAATTCTTACATAAATATTTTGAAACAGAGAATTATTTTAAAGTCATTTCCAGTGCTAGTATGTTTTAGCTCTCTGTGTGTCTACTTCTGCTGGGTCTTTTTTCACCTGATTTGACTAAATAATCAAGGATGATATTTGCTCATGGTGAGCTTACTGAAGATGTGATCAGTGCTTCCCAAGGACAGGCGCTTGCACGTTATTCCAAGAGCGTTCAGTATTTGGCGTGGGCGCGCAGAGCACAGAACCCTGTCCTATGGCACCCGCAGGTCCTACAGATGTTCTGTTAATGTAAATACATCAAAATCAAGCCGCTGATGAACTTACTTTCAAATCAAAACTTGATCCAGTACAAGCTGGACACAGTGAAATAAATAGCAGAGCTAACAGGTCTGAATCACACCTCAAATGTCTCAAAGAGGACATGGACAGAAAATACACACAATTAAGAACTGCAAGACACACACACACACACAAAGTGAAAACTATTACATCCCCGTTAGGGCAAGCAGGAAGTACGTGGCAACAGGTACCTCTGCCTCAGCACTACATCTCTTAATTCAATCTCGGTAACTCTCGGGCAACAATCCCCTGGGTGCCCGGTGGGCGAGACGCTCACTGCAGAGCTGCCGCAGCACCCTGCGGCCACCGCGGGCCGGAGCTCCAGCTCCGAGAGGCTGGGCAGGCGTGCCGTTTCGCCTGAGGAGAGCGACCCATCACACGGACGTTTGGGCAGCTTGTGACTTACGATCTCATGGCAGACTCATGCCATGAAGCCTTGAATAAGTCTTCACACACGGCATAATCCTGTCTACGACGAAGGGCTACACGTGTTAGAATCAAGCCAGGCTGGACAGAAACTTGCAATAAAACTTTTTAAATAAAATTCAAAATAAAAGAAAAAAAAGCTGGGATGGTTCACACACAACAATGAGAAGCAGATGTTCACAATGCATAAAAGGCCACTTCAGCTGGCTGTGGCTAGCATGTGGGAAATCACATGCTATTAGCAGGTGAATGAAGCAAATGTATACTTCTCTGCTGACTACAATTTCAGCCTTGGTCCAAATGGTCCCTTTTCCTTGCCCAGGAGCGCAGCTATTGCATCCTGGGTTGCATCTTTTAATACAACACAGCTTTTAAAAGACAGCACAATTCTTTACCTTTAGGGAATGCCTGGGAAGTATTTTCATTAAAATGCTAATAGAACAATAAAGTTACACCAAATTTCCCCCGTTTGAGTTTGAAAGCAAATGCTTTGGTCTAATTCTGATCAGAACATTATTTTTTTCATTGAAGTTTTATTCTGAGGTATTTATTATTGAGGAGCCTATGAGGAGCTGCATTATATTCAAGAATGAACTGAAATGAACTTTGAAGCAAGAAACAAAGCCTGTCTATGCAAGGGAACGAACTGCATAAGAAATTAAGAGATGAGGTTTACTGCATTGCTAAGTGGTTTGTCACTGTGATATAGCAGTATTTTGTTGTTCTTGGGGCTACTAACTGCACCTACCCTTTGGTCTACTTTATTTGGCATATTCATTAAACAACAAAGCATCAACACTTAGCATACACATTCATGATGTTTCATAGACTGGCTCCCGATTAATCTACATACTAATGCAAGAGGACACATTCTGCAATACAAACAAGCCCTGTGTCACGTCGAGTTACATGTTCCCTGGCTTTCACCAGTGTGTGGGAGGGTGCAGACTCGATACAAAGCTAGTGCTACCCAAAAAACGGAGCAAGAATGCTTACAGCTTCCATCGTCCTTGTCAGTCAGTAACAAATGAGGATGAAAGAAATGCTTAGCTTCAAACTTGTCTTGCTCAAAATAGCTGCAGATCAGCAGTGGCCAGTGCTTCTTTTGCTTTAGTATTGCAGCAGCCCAAAGATATAATTTATGGGCCAGCCAGGCAGAGACAGAGTACATGAGGAGATTTAAAGAAGATTCAATGCTCCAACACTTTTTCCCTTCACTCCACTCAGCCCTCTTGGAGTGCTCTTTAAGAGCATCGGGTTATACGCTCTCAATAACCAAACACTTAACGAAACCACAATCCATGCACTTGCACGCACGCAGCCACCTGATTTTCTGACGGTAACCCTCTCCTTTCTTTCCCTCTGCCCTTTCACCCATTTCCCTTTTCTCCCAATCCCTTCAGATTACCAACTCCTTGGGACGGAGCCCAGACTCTACCTGACATCCTCTGTGATCCTTTGTGAAGGAGCAAGGATCTACTATGAGGTAGGGAAAAACGGGAATACAGCGCACATGTGCTTTCTGGTTTGTATAAGGAAAGGAAGCCAAACCCTCCAGTGTCAAATGCCCTTATTTGAGAAATTTCTTTTTTTCTGGTTCTCATTATAGTTTTAATGAAGCACAGAAAGCTTATTTAAAATCATTCTGCTACAAATGAGCAGTTTTTTTTTAAAAAAAAAAAGACACTGCGGCCCTGGAGGGCTGCAGGGCTGGACAGGGAGAGGGAGAGGGCCTCCGCACGAAAGCTCCCCCCAGCACTGCGGCAGCAAGGCCATGCATGGCCCTCCTGGCACCGTCTGTCCTGGCCATGGATGCTCACCGGCCCTCACGCTCTCCTCTTCAGCCTTTTAAATCAAAATTCCTACAGAAGTGGCCAAAAGGCAAGTGCACGACAGATCCTTTTCTCTGATAAGCTGGGGGCACCGCGATTAAGGCGAGGACTGCCAGGCACAGCACCGTGCTGCTCCCCGCCTGGCCTTGCCGGCGGCGGGTGCTGCCCACCCCTGCTGAGGAGCACGTCCAGAGCCCCGGCCGATAGCCAGTGGATCCCAGCTTTGCTGCTGGTGCTGGAAAAATAGTCAACGTTCCCAAAGTTCTGGGAGAGAATTGCACAATGCGTTCTTCCCTTTCTGCAGAAAACTGCCTTCTCATTTCAAGACTTCAGAAATAAAAGCGCTAACTACAAAGAAAACACTTTCCATCTCAATTACTGCACAAACATTCCTTCAGAACTGTTAGAGCTACATGAAAGGAAAAATAAGCACAAAAAGAATTTGAATAATGCCCCGTGTCTAAGGGTTGCTATCTAAATAGCGCATACCCGGCAGGTTACGAATCACAAGGCTCCTTCAGGTATAAATCTCTCCAGAGCGATGTCTGTTAACACCTCGTGATGCCTCCATTTGTTTGTAACCCTACACACCCAACTCACGTCAGGTCACAATGTCAAAGCACCAACAACACAACCCAGTATCAGTACAGGGTTTGCCTGACTTGCAGAGCTTTCAAGGCATTCTCAACTGTGCTTTCCAAAAATTAAAAAATAAAAAATAAAAAAATCATTTAATAGTTTAACAAAATCCCAGCTGGCACTGACTAGACATAATCTTATAAGGGTCTTTTGTCTCTGCCTGAACTCTTCGGGTATATAGCACTCTTTGCTGTGATAATTGGTTTGGCTGTCCATTCCACCCATCAGGTGATAGAAAACTATCAATCAGGCTAAACGCAATGTGAGAGAAGTCTCTTTAGCCAATTAGCTGGTAATGAGAACATTAGCCACAGTATCTTCTGCAGAGGGCACCTTAGCAATTCTGGTGGAGCCCACGAAGATGACAGTCCTATCTGTGTGATTAATAGAGACCCTGTGACACTACAGGAATTCTGCACAGTTGTGTAAAGTCGGGCAGGAATGATCCACTTTACACTGTTAAATATTTTAAGAGCCACAGATAATTTTATATTACATACACTTATTTTGTGTCTTGAAATTAACCCTCTTGCAGCAAGGACAGTTTTTCAAGCACTGGAATTTGCTGGACGAGAGGAATTGTATAAATTCAAGTAATCCTGAGCAGCAGTTACAGAATGATAGACTCTTAGACACAGGGGGGTGTTTGAACGACAGGAGGGCAAAACTAAGTGAGCCTGTTTCTCTACTTGCTTTCACCCTAAGTATGTTCTTTTGAACCTATATAAAGTGGCTTAACTTCCAACCTGGCAGGTCAGAAACACCTGTGTAATGTGCAAGGCAAAGGGAAGTCAATATTTGTTTTTCCCAGAAAGATTTTTGGAACAGAGAGTACTTTTAGCGCAAACACGTGCCCACACATACAAGAATATATTTGGATGTGCTCTGATCTCAATGGGATCGCGCCCCAAAGTCCTTCATATCCATTGTGAAGCAAGGGCAACCGCAAAACCTCAGATCATCTGGAGCGTGGCACCGGCAAGGAGGGGACTCGAGGACGCCTGCACACAAACTGTCCCGCCAGCCACCGCTGAGCTGCTCGATGTCTTCCAAGCACCAGGAGGGTCGCTGCCAAACGCCTGCGCCCCGGGCTCACTGGCCAAGTGACCTGATGCTACTTTTCAAAGCCCACATCTTTGTATTGCTGTATTGCACAACAGCTTATCGACGCTACAAAAAGGGAAAAAAAAAAAAAATACTGGTATCTGAATTTACTGGTATCTGAATTGATTTAGTTATTTTAAGTTACACTAGAGAAAATCTTTAAATTGGCACATTGCAAGGTTATATTCCAGATTAGCTGAATTTGAGTTAATTGCCAAATCAACTTAAACAATTTGAGCTTCCTGTTGTGCTTGTAGGAGATGACTACAATGGGGCAGCTATTGATAGGACAATTTATTTACACTGCACGCTTGCCTAACACAAACAAAGCCTGAGTGAGCTGTGTTGGAGGGGGAAAAAGAGGGGAAAGGCAGAAGAGATTAGTGGATGGTGCAATTATGGGAAGTGACAGGGCAATCAATAAATTCCAGGTTCAGAGGGTAAACTGAACTGGCAAAAGTCAGCCTTCGTTTGCATACCAAAATTTCATTGGTGCAAATCCTTTGTGGAGAAGGAAGGACAGCAGTAACGTAACCACTCAGATGATCTAAAGCTATTTTTCTTTTCTAACTACTATTCCAAACTGTTATTTCTTCCTTAGTCCTTGCTCATATTCAAGTTTTGTTAAGCTTGAGCCTGAAACATGCGGCGAATTTCAGATGGAATGTATGAAGAAGTGCTTAGATACCATGGTGATAGGCACATTGGGAACAGCACACAACACGACAGCTGAGATAGACAAATGGGTTTGAACACAGTGAATTCTGAACAAGAGAATTAAAATAAATCTGCAAAAGGAGGGAAAAAAGTCTTCATGGGAATTTTACAAAGAGTAAAACATAACAGGTCTGTCAGGCAAACTCGCACCTTTGGTGAGTGAGCAAGCCAAAGTAATAAGAAATACGCTCGCACTGCGTTATAGAGAGATCTACAAGACTTAGAGCACGAAAAGCAGCCCCTCAGAACCGCGGGGACTTCCCTGGCAGAGCCCTACATCTCCAGCGATGTTCGCTCTGGGGCAGGGCGCTAGCGATCAGCACCGATGGCCTTGCTGCCCGGCCACGCGAGGGACAGAGCTCCCTCCACGGAGCGAGCCCCCCGCCTTTGCTGCGGGCTCAGGGACCCACGACACCCTCGCAGTTCGCTGAAGCTTTGCACGAGGGGAGACAGATACTTCAGAGGGCGAGCCTCTGAGCAGACACACCAACGGGAATTTATCTAGAGGGTTTTTGTTCGTTTTCTTGAAACTAACAGATCAGAACTATTTTTTAAATGAAGTACACTTCTGTGCTTTTATATAAATTATTTTTTATGTAAGGGCAGTTAATCTGGTAACGTTGCAAAGGGAGTTGTGCACAACTGGGAATTAAAATTGGATTGACAATTGTGGATTGACAATGTGTCATCTGTTAATTAAAGGTAAGTGACAGCTGTAACATTATATTTCATTGTACAATGCAAAATTATTGACTGTGGCAAGATCTTCAAAGTTTTATCACTCTTTTTGCGGTAGTCAGCAGGGTTAAAGAGGCAAGCACGCTATTAGCTCTGCAAAGCACTAAACAAATTTGCCAGCCACTTTCTAACAGACGGTTTCTGTGGGCTTGAAAAGGCCAGTGTCACGTCGCTGCTCTGCGGCAGCTGTGACATGCCAAGGCAAGAGACACAAGCGGTTCACACGGTTCCCAACTGTAGCAGAACAACCTTTGGTTTGAGGAAATGCCCAGCGAAGCACTGCTGGCGCTTTGTAAAACTGTTGCATCACATGGACTGATTCACGTTTCAGGCTTCTCTTCCTCAGCAGACAGGAGACCGGCCTTTGCCCCACATCCCTGCCTTGACGTTGACATCCTCACCAAACACTGCCCTGCCTGCCCTTTCCTGCTCCAGGCAGCGATGCTTGAGCACAGCCACTCCAGCCCCACATGGAAACCTCCACCCTCCTTTGGTCCAATCCACGTGTTTTATTACACTACCTACAATCTATAGGTTACATTATACGCTGCGACATGTTGTGGACTTTGCCGTTTGCTCATCTTCTGCTAACAGCCAAAGAAAAGAGAGGCCTACGTTCGTCCTTTCAGACTATCAGGAAACCCTTCACCGCTACTGATCAGAGCCATCAACAAACTGTCTGTTAATGGTCACGATGTGGCTTAAGCAGATCAATTTAAGGGTACAATCTTTGTACAAGTTCTCATTTATTTAATGGCATATTTCAGCTTCACAGGCTTACGCTGCTCACCAGCTGCAACCACTAGCTCTGAGGGGCCACTCACCCCACCCGGCCGTTCCCCTCGGCCGCGGCGGTCTGCCTGCCCACCGTCTCGTCTCTCCTGAGATTCGCAGCTGGGGAAGCTCGGTGGCTGCGGCACCCAAACAAGTCGCTGAACATGAACGTGCTGCCTCTCATTTGCACTTTAACACGAAGGTTGCGTCCTTCCCTTCCAGACCCAGAACTAACTGCAACCATCTGCCTAAACGCAGCAGGTACTTCACACCAGCCCTTTGTCACTGGCACTGATGGTTTACAGATAAAATGTACACGCTTCTTTGCTGTGCCTAGAGAGCTGTGATCAAGATGCAAATATATTTAAGTAGGGAGAACTTCAAATACAAGAAAAATAGCCTACAAGAAGACTCCACAGTAGGTTAACACTGAACATTAAGCTACCAAGCACATGCTTTAGCTTAGCACTTGAATCACAAAAATCCTGTGCTCTGTTTGTAAGCAAGTGAGCCATAACCTATTTCTTTTTACAAAATATGGCTACAGGGTGGCCAATTCCTATAGCTACTGACCATGTGGCTGCCTGCTCATCGGGATTGCAAGAATCTCACAAGTGCCTGGAGGGCACTGCGCAACCTCCCCCTCCCCAAATACTCATAAAGGGGAACAGGGAAGCAATAATTGTAAGGTGATAAACGTGTCATAATTAGTGAGGGGAAGGATGAAACCCACTCAGTGTTTCTCTGGCTGAGGGAAAGACGAGTCTCACAACATATTCCAGTATCAGTGATTAGTAGAAGATTAACAGCAATGAAGACCACAGCAAAACAACTTCACTGTGTTAACTCATTTCTTAATCACAGCTTAGAGCTCACACCACACAGAAAAACATTTTTGCCTGTGTGTGCCTATAAATACACAGGAGCATCATATTGTCTTTCTTTCCCCAGGTATACTGCATTTATCTCCAGAACATGAATGGCTATTATGAATTATCTCCACCATCCTGTGTTCTCCCTCCCCCTTCCCAGTGAACGGGGGGCGGGTGGAGAGCAAAGAAAAGACAGCACCATTGGATTCCCTTTCTTCGGCTTTTACCAGCCGGTGGAGGTCAGGATGCTATTGGCTCCGCTCTGTGTGCGAGCTAGGGCTGTTCACTTAGCAACAGAAAGCAGAAGCGGCAGAGAGTAAAACTATCCAGCGACGCGCGCGTGCGCCCGTGCGAGACGGAGAGGGAGAGTGAGTGAGGTGTGCAGGATGTGCTCCGCTGCTGCCTGCGGAGGGTCCCTCAGCAGAAGTGCTGCGGGCCTCCCGCAATGGCAGCAACAGGCGCGGGTGCTCTGCGTCCCGCCGGCTCCTGCCCGCAGCAAGCAGCTTCGGCTCGGCACGTTGCGTTTTTAATATAGGGGCTTCATTAGAGCCTAACGGCAACAGACAATCTCAATAAAGCCTGTATTTAACGCAAGTGGTAAAGAGAGTCTTCTGTGCCTGAAATAATAAGAATATAAAATGTGACATTGTTAGAAGAAAAGAGATGAGATAGGAATGAAACCATTCTAAGGTTACATAGAAAGGACAAATGAGTTGTTTACTTTCATCTACCTTTTCTGCTGATTATTAGGGCAAAAGAAAAAAAAATACAAAACTTTACCAACTCCAGTAAGACACTGTCTGTAGTGCTATTCAGCCTCCAGGAGGACAAGCTTGTGTCTCAGCTACTTCTAAACAACAGTGTTCTTCCTGAGAAGGGAAAGAAGTGGCAGAGAAAGGTGTAGATGAGAAATATGTATTTCACAGGTCTTAGTCCCTTTATGAGACACAAGAGACCTGTGTTGGGAGATTACTGAGCAGAGAGATTACTTCACGCTGCCATTCAGAGTGACATAGGAGACTTCATGTAGATCCATCCATGGGGAACATCCAGACCACAGCTCTCCCACGTCACTGGCATTGGGTGTTTTCCTTCCCACCACTGCTATGGAAGAGCTCTGAGCGCATACCGCGGAAAGCAGCATTTTCTTATATGTAGGGCATCTCTCCCTCTTCCCCATCCCATCCCCAAATAAATTAGTTCTGGAGCCAATATAACTGACCCCATTTTTCTCCCCAGCTGCTCAGCATTTCTGTTCAACTTGAATTTTAAAACTAAATTTAACTTCCTCTATGTATGGAGCAGATCACTGCTGGTCTTTCCAAGTCTGAACACCTAACCTCTCAGATCACACCCACTCTGCAAAGTGCCACTGACCACTGAAATACAGCAGCTGAACAGCTTCTTCAGTTTTCTACAGCTCTAAAAAGACAAGGTAAAAAAACAACCAGGAGCCTCTTGCTATTGAGAATGGGAGGCTTAAGAGCAACCAAGTGTGTTGTTTTATCCTTTTCACCTCTTTTGTGTGACAATTCTATTACGTTTTCCTTATATTCAACAATACAATGGATATGTAATAAAGGAAAGGAAATGTGGTACTTCCTTAGATTCAATATATCCAAAATGTATATGTGATTGTTAAAGAGGAACCTATATTTTTCAAGGAATAGAACTACAACATGAGTTGCAGGCGCAGTTCTCCTATTATTTCCTTCCTCCATAGAAGGACCTCACCTTGCCAGCAAAACCTACGGCTTGCAGGAACTGGACAGAGCTGGGACAAGCTGGCTATCAGGAATAGCCCACTGGTACTAAGAGAAGCAGTCTGGCATCAAGACACGTGCACACACACACACAAAAGGATGACGGAGCAGTTTACCTGCCTAAGCAGGACCAAAGGAAACCGTGAAAAGCCAACAACTCAAATATGAGACAGAATCCAAACACTAGGCAGGAATCACAGCTAACTGAGGCTTGCTCTCGTACAGTTTCAAGAGATGGAAAATAAATAAAGTAGTAGAACTGGTCTCCACTGAAAAAGGGTGTCTAGGAATATGATCTGAAAGGTATGGCCCCAAATCCCCACCTGGATCAGGGGGAGAGGCACTCCTGGTGCCCCAGGCACACGCAGGGGAGCACGGGCCTCCTCGGGGAGCCCTGAGGAGAAACATCAACATGGGGCACAGCAGCTGCTCCCCTCACCATGGAGCAGCAAACGCTCGCCCTCCTTTCCGCACCTCCCGTAAACGCAAGGGAACAGCAAAATGGTTGATTTTCAGATGCTTTGGCTGAAAAGCAGGAGAAGGAGGCCACAAGGTGGAGCTTCCGCTGGCTGCCGAGGCCGACGTTGGGCACCCAGGACAGTGGCCGTCCCATCCCGCTCCTCTGCCTCACGAAACAAAGCCGTGCAGGAGGATGCTGCCTACACCTCACTGTGCAACTCGTTCCTGCGCGGAGCAACCTCTGCAACCTCCGTGCGCAGCCTCGGTTCCCTCAAGCTGGCAGGAAAGCCCAGGCAAAGGCTGGCACCAGCCGGCCGGGCTCTGCTGGCCTGGCCCTCCGGCCTCTCCCGGCTCCTGGATGAGGGACAGCAGGCGCCTGGCCGACCTGCTGGGTCACCTGCCTGGGCTCTCGCCCGCCGCTCCTCCGCACTCGCCTCTTTAGGCCTTACAGCACTTCCCATCAGACTCACCAGGTGCTTCCCCCCCGCCTTTAAAAAGTCTCTTCATCTCTTCTTTCAATTCAGATACACGTTTGTTTACTTTTTCTGCTTTATATTAGAATTTTCTTCATTCCTCCCATTCTTTTGCTTTTTCACTGCATCTTATCCTTGTACTAATGATGGTTTTTAACCTTTACTAGTTTTTGAATCATTGCTAATATACACAAAGAACTATAGTAAGAGATATGAACATTTGTCCTGAACATGCAAACATCAGCGACCCTTCCTGTTCTTAAAATTTACAGCTTTGCTTACATTAGACCCTTCTTTTCACGGCTCTTTGGGACTGAAAGAGCCTACCAGAAGTGAGGCCAAGGTGTGGTCACCTCTCCTGCGGCTCAGTCAAACTCTAACCAGAGCCAGTGGGAATATGAAAACACTGTTACTGAAAACAGGTTAATTGTTCGGATTCTGTAATTTGAAGAAAAAATATACTGATGTTCTTCACCAGTTATACAAAACGCTTAATATAGAAGTAAGTCAGATTAATGCTAACCCAAGACACAGACAAAACCAAGGAAAATACACAATATATTAAAAGCAGTTTGGATATTAAACAGAAGACGTTCTACGTGTCTAAAATTTGCTTTCTGTTGGTCTGCCATCACAAGAATGCAATGACCTGCATTCAAGGGACACCTTGAGGATTATCCTGTTTCCTCATACTCTCCTGGGCCCTCAGATCTGCAGCACCACCTACTCCTAGGACTGCAGCCTGTCACCATCTCACCGATGACGGTGGTAGCTGGTGATTTCACCAGGGGTTTGCCCGGCTTGCTCTCTGCGGAACTGCTCTGCGAATGCACGAATGCGCGGCACAAATGGCAAAGCTGCCCAGCTCCAGGGAAAGGATCAGGGATTTGAGGACTGGAAAAAGTCTATCTGTGAGTTAGAAGTACTCTTTAGAAGGTGCTTTTCAACACTTTTTGGCAGGGAAATTACTGAAGCATTTGAATTCACAGTCTTCTACTAAAGAACTGACTGAAGATGTAAACTTAGGTATTAGATGACTGAGGGTTTCTAGTCGGATACATTCATGAAGTCAAGGTCATCGTTATCATCATCTCACGAGCATGAAATCTGCTCACGAGATCAATGCAGCTAACAGATATGAAGGCCCAGACCCAATACCACCTTTGGGCTTCCAACATCACGTTTTCATGTCTGCATGTTGTACTTTAAGCAGAGAAGACAACAAAGAGACCCGAGATATTGGGGCTCCAAGCTCTGCAGCACTGGGACCCTCTGCCTGTCAGCATCTCTGAGGCCTTTTCTCCCGGCTCTCTGCAGAAGCAAGGAGGTGGAAGTACCTGCTTCTGCCAGAGACCAGGTGCTCACCTCAGACGGAGGTCCCAGGAGCTGGAGCCAACAGCAGCAGCCTCTGAGGAAGGCAAGGGTGCAGCTCTGCTGAAGGCATCGCCTCCTATTTGTTGCTGAGCTGTAAACTCGGTAAGAGCTGGTAGCCAAGAGTGGTATCCAGCTTGGTAAGAAGTAGCATCTCTCAAGGCGACCTGCTTCACAGTGCTGGGTTATTCTGGTAAGTCACGTCTGATTCCCGAACGTATTTCAAATGTAGCGGGGGTCATTCTCTCCCACTGGCCTCTAGTCGTCTCCTCAACCTCTGACAGTAGCAACTTTCAAAATAAAGAGAGGAGTCTGGCTGAACTACCCTCTCTGAACCGGCTGAAGTCAGGCAGCTGCGCTCAGAGAGGCTCTGAACCCACGAGGAGAGGCAGAGCCCACTCGCTGGGCCTGGGGACGGCGCTAACAGAGTGGGCATGGCTCCACGCAGGCGCGCAGCAGCTGCAGAGGAAGCTGCAAATAGCGGTATCCCACGGCCTCTGCGCAGACTCAGGGGTGTCCCACTACTTCCACATTACACAGTCACCATTCAAAAGCTTGCACTTTGAGGACTGAGTTGCATGCCTGGCTCTGAATTGGCATGACCTGAGGAAGAGCTGTGTCTGCTAACAGCCCATCTTTTAATTTGTACTTTAAGTTACCGGAATAAGCGGGGGGGAAGGGAGTCATTAAGTGATTTTTTTTTTTTTTTTAAACAACACAAACATCACATTTCCTATAAGCTTCAGCAATTTCACTCTAGGAGGCAAATCAATACTCTTCTCTTTGGAGTTAAAGATTCTCATTTGGTAAGGGAGAGTAAGGGATTTGCCTTAATGAAAACAATATATACTTCTCTAGAAGACAAAGAAAAAACTCTTCTTTTTGTCTAGTTTCTGTTTAGTTGATAAAACTAAGCACACTAAAAGGAAGGATTTTTCGTCATAGACAAGATTTTCATAAAGAAACTTGTTTCTTTCAACATATCGAAGGAAAAACAGAAATACATTCTGAGAACAAGAAAAACCTACAGGACAAAAGCATTTGGAAATGGCCTGGATTTCTCTCCCAAAACCCAGCTCTGTATCTTCTATTCTCCCTGAGCAGCAATGGAGGAACACAGGCCAACACGATGTCACATTAAAGCAACTGAAGTACACGTCCTCCCTTCCTTTGCACATGATCTGGCTTCAGTTGCATGGGTTGTTGGTTTCTTGTTTG
>VXAL01018761.1:168273-214318 GCA_013399475.1 Chauna torquata
TTTGGGGGGGGGGGGTAGAGTAAGAAAATGCCTACTGACCAACCCCTAGTCCTGTTCATGCCCATATCATACTGCCAATATCATCTTTCTCTGTACGTAACAGCTAGATCTAAGCTCCCACCTTTCCACGCCACTCATTTCAGCAACTCTTTTTGTAAACTAAATGGAAAGGTCTATGTAAAGATTTTCATAGTATTAATAATGTGGAATTCCTGCCAGTCAAAGGAATTTCCCACTGCTTCTAAAACTGAGGTTTACTTATTACTTATATTTTATACAGATTCTCTTTAAGCAACAGCCTGCTTTTAAAATGTCCATACTGTTTCTGATAACAGAAATTAAGCCAATACAAAGAACGACTGCATTTTGCTGAAAGACACACAGCCGGTAAGCAAAACATCACCGCGTGATCTTGCTGACTGGCACACACTACACAGTAGCACTGAGGACTTCTCAGTAAATACGACCTGGCACCAAAACAGCGCATTCTGGCTTTTTGCTTTTGTAACAGACTTGTTCATCTGAGCCTTTTCTCTGCCTCCTCACAGCAGAGCAGCTCTATACGTTTCAGTGGGGTCACACCCTTCTTTGAGTGTAGATCACCAGGCCCTGTGTACTCCGAAGTGTTTTACTGTGACTAATCCTCACAGCACGTTCATGGCACATGTAGGGCAGAGGACCTACAGGGATACTCCCTTTTCTCCTAGATATGAAATCCAAGGCAGCTGAGATAACTCTGCTAAATCAGACGGTATGTAAATAGCAGTGTAACAATGAAAAGCTCCACCAGCTGACCTCTGGCTTTAAACTCATATTAATTACACCATGAATTGTTTGTTAAAAAAAAAAAAAAAAAGTCCTATAAAATTATCATAAAAATCCATTCATTCACAAACAATTCTGAACCATTTGGTAAAACTGCTGCTTTATGTCACTCGCATCACTGGTAACAGAACACAAGCTGCGAAACTCGCTGCTGGTGTCAAGTGGTTCCACCAAAACCCAGACTTTCATTTCTTTTTCAAAGCCTCAGTGGAATGATGGCTCTTATCACGGAAAGAGAATTTCACAAGGCAGAAGAATAATGGCAAAATGCTCTGTGACTGGCAGAGTGAAATCCAGTTCCACAGACAGTCAGTAAGGCAGCAACAGTAGGTGGTTATCAAGACAGTTTCATCAGACAGTCGAAGGCCATGCAAAGCTTTATAAATCACTATGAAGAGTTTACAACTGACACACCGCTGAACAGAGAACACTAAAGACTTCCCCTGCTCTGAAAAGCTGATTTTTGGCATCAGCCTTCCTGCACCTTTTAGAGCTTGCTTACAGCAGTTAAAGAGTAGAAGCAGATAGAATGAAATAACCCAGTCTTAAACCCAAGAAAGCAGGAATTAAAAGCTGTCTCCATGACTGAAGGAAATTATCTGTTGCTGATAATAATCCTCAGATAATAAAAGTCAGGATGTGAAACAGCCTAAGTGCTGCCGGGGAACCAAAGCAGTAAATCGGGGCCCTAGACAAGCGTGGCATCCTCTGCCACCCGAGAGACGGCCGTGCCCACCTGAGGTTGGGTCTCGCTGCCAGGGTCCTACCCCCATGAGAAACCGGCTGCGGACTGGCCGCAGCTGCGGGGCCCCAGCCAGCCCTGACTCCCGGCACCCGCAGTGGCAGCGTGCAGACATGTGCCCCAAAGTCAGCTTCCAATGGAGCAAAACGATGGCTGCTCATGGCAAACTATTGCTGAAAGGTAAGGCTTACAACAAGCAGGCAGACATGGTATCTTCCTGCAAGCCCTAAATGTGGTTCTAGTGACAATCAAAAATCAAACTCCAGTGATTCAATAGTCCACCTTTTTAAGTTTGGAACGGCAAGAATTGACAAGGGCACCCAAAGAGCATTTACAACTACACATTTCACTAGTCTAAGTCTAGCGTTACTGATCAGTAATTGAAACTGGGATATCTAAAACTACTAATAGATATCAAAGTACACGGGAACAGCCGTACTCAAAAATACTAAAAAAATTAAACTTTAATCCCCCCATCCCCGACAACCTAACAGTATCATAGTCATAGCAGCTTACTGAAAGAGAAAGCTTCCTCTCCACTGTTTACAGTCAAATGGAGATAACACGGAGGCATGAACAAGAAATCTGCACTGACTAGGGATGCAGGAACTACTGATGGGCTCGAAGACCTCGCGTATATATCATTAGCTGACAACTGTCCCAGGTATGAAGAGGAGAGGACTTCACTGTCCAGCAAAAATACAACGAAGCAAGAGGAAAAACCATCCAGATAACACTCTTATATCCATTTTATCTATATGGGTAAAAACTTCTGTTTTTACATTTCCCCACAGGGAAATTCACACTATATTTTTGTACCTATAATTCAAAAACTGTTCCTCTACTTCAAACAATATACTGGATTTTTCATGCTCTCTTTTTTTTGGGGGGGGGGCAGGGAATGAGAGAGAGGATAAATATAGAGAGATATCTCATTTTAATAACCCGATTCTAGGAAAGACTGACCCTCCAGAGGAGATAATTAGCAGCCAGGCCTGTAATTCTCTTTAGCCACACAAGTACAGCTGTTAACCCTTTCTCTAAAACACTGAGATGAAGTACGACTGCAGCGTGGATCCTGCGTGTGAGATTCAAACAGCCCAACATTTTCTTATCAAGCTTGACTGGTCCTGAGAACCTTCTGCATCAAGCAGACGATGTGATGTAAGAGTTTAAAATGTCATCTACAAACACGGATGTCCAAATGAAGAAAAGAATGCAGTAATTAAGAAAAAAAACCATAAAATAAACCGATAAAAGTTTTTAAAATGTTTGGAAGAAGGAACATTTTCCCTGTACAACAAATCCTTAGGACAGTTTGGAAGCAAACCACAACAGATATCCACCTTAATTAGCTAATCACTTGGCACCAAGAAACAGAGCCATCCCAGTAGCAAATCTATGATAAAACCATTAGAAATCTGAAAGAAAATCTGAAACGGGACTAGGAGGGCAATAAATGGCCAGAATTAAAAAAGGATTTATGGTGTCACAAGAAACGGTAATGTGTTCAAGAGAATCATTGTGAACTGAGTGCCAAATGGAACAATTTAGAGAACAGAGACCTAACAGAAGTGTTACCGTTGTACCTAAGAAGCAGAGATTTATGGGCAGCATAGACATCAGTGGGAGTATGTTTTGGCTATTATAAATCATTGCCTGTTCACCATTTAAGAAGCATTCTGGATTTCACAGTGGTCTAAAACACTCTCAGGGCCAAGGGAGCTCTGCTGATTTACATCTCTGAAGATAAAGGTGTATGATGTTGATGAAGCTAGAGCAGCTAGTGCCAGCAAAGGGCATGCTCCAGTGACTTTGGAGGAGCTCGGTTAGGTCCAGGCCACTTGAGGAACTCCCTCTCCACTCCGCCCTTCCCACTCAGTTTGCTGTTTTGGACCATGGGACTTCCTGAATATCAAGCAGTTCAGTGTCCTGCAGGAAGCCATACAAACACACTACTTGCAGGGGGAAGAAATTAACAGAACCTTTTTTCCACAGTCAAACTGGTCCCCACCCTCCACGAGGGTCCAAATTTTGTCCAGTAAACAGAGGCTTCCAGCAAGAAAAGTTATTTCCACTAGACTTGAGAGAAACAACTTCTAAAACACACTGACAAAAGTAGCAGTAACTCGATGACACATGCTCTTACCCAATTTAACCAGAAGAAGAGACAAGACACGCTCCGCTGCACACCACACCACGTGCCCGCAGCATATCTCCATATCCAGCCGGAGACTTTCAACCAGAAACAAACATACTGACCCATCCTAAGTTACTCAGGCATTAACAACATTCTGGTCCTAACTTTTACTGACAGCTTCCACATTATGCGGCAGCTCTCATGAAGGACTGGATGGTGGAACCATTTGTTACTAAGTGGTTGTTTTAGACCCTGGCACCTGGTTAACCTTCAGTGACAACACTCATTCCACCAGGAGAGTTTTGTGGTTCATTAACTAATCTTTTTATTCGGACCCCTTTGAGAGCTAAATGTCCCCTCTAGTGCTGTTTTACTAGCAAAGAGCATCTCTGCTAAATAGCTGGATCAAATCCAGAAAAAACGCACAGTAACTGAAAGCCATTGCCATCTGGTGACTGTTCAACATCCTGTGTGGACGCCAGCCTGCATCCAGCACTGGGTGAACAGGTGTCCCCATAACAACAGCCATCACAGTTGTCACTGGCTTGTAATCCCATTTGCAGCCTTGACACTCGGTCAGCATGCTGAAAGCCCGTCCTCCTTCAGCCGATCCCTCGCAGCATGCTTGTGAGTCAGCTTCCTCACTGCTCCTCCTCCTCACGCTACCGAGCGCCTGGCAGTGGATTCTGCACTGGATGTCATCCCCCAGTCCTTCCATTCTTGTTCGTTTAAAAAGGACGAGCAAACAGCACCACCAGAAAGAAACACCACTGGAAATCCAGTGCTGTGCAAATATACAGGGGCTAAGACTCCTCTCTCTGCCATTTAGACTCCAGAAACACCAATACTCCCCACTGAATGGGACTCCTTCATGCAAGCAGTAGTGAAACCAGCTATTATTTATGCCCAGCAGAAAAAGCATTTGCTACCTATGACTTTAGAGAAGAGAAATAACAGACTCCTTCCTGGGGTTCAGCAAGTCCCTAAGAAAAATAATCATTTTCTCTGAAAACAGCTGATCCAACAGTAAAGTGTTCTTACTAGCTTAAAAATGTATCCATTTGATTAACAGGCAGATGTCAAATCGGTTAAAATAAATAATAATAATAGTAACAAAGATACATAGAAAAGGGCAGGCTTTGGATTTCACTAGTGTCTGCAAGCTCACAAAAGTAGCCAAGTTTACAAGCATAACAAATTACCAGGACTCAGATGAGCCACAGTAAGTAATTGTTTGTGCTTTCCTAGATCATGGCAAATATGAGGTAAAGCCTCATTAACTTACAACTTTCCCACTGAGGTATAAACTAGCACATTGTACCTGGTATTTTCTAAGAGCTTGCACATAGCCGTTTAACTGTTCAGCTGAGGCCGGGTAACATGCAAACCACGAATCTCCCTGAGGCACAGGACCCCTAGGTGCTAATAACTAACCCTATGTCCGCAGGCAAAAGCATCCTCTGCATGAAAATCCCTTGCTGGTAGCCACTGCCGCACAGCGTGGCAGAGGGGCGAAGGCTGCCCGCGCAGCTCTGGGACCAGCAACTTCCTTACGGTCATTTGAATCCCCCCGTTCCAACCAGCAGAAGCACTCTGAACCTCTGATGGCCAGGCTGGCTGCAGCAGACTTGGACAGGCACCGAGCTCACAATGTCTTGCTTTGCCGGGTGGGTGCTGGTGTTCCCCAACAATTTGGCAGAGGCGAATGCCCAGTTTCTAACCGGTTTTGTTTGTTCCCTCAAGAGCCTGCAGAGAACAAGAGCAATGAAGAAACTACACTCCAAAGCCTGTGTGTTGAGCTTTTTATAACCAGCAAAATCAACCACAAAAACTATAGTCTCCTGTGGACTTAAATCATTAACCTGATCCGCAATTAGCAAATTAGGGACATCCCTCAGATCCTGGCAAAGTTTCCAAAGCACCCTCCTCTGAGCAAAGAATGGACACCCAGATCACACTTTTTTTGGCAAGTGATCCACAGCGTCTAAATATTTGCCAGCTACCATGCCACTAACTCAATAACTCCTTTTTTTTTTCTTAACGCCCACCATAAAGGCTAGCTACTTTCCTTGTGCTATATGAACTTAACCAACCTTTCCATGTCCAGAAAAGCATAGCCACTCTATACGTGATCAAAGTGAAGCCTTCCAATTAATGAAAAAGCACTATGAAGCTTGCTGGAGCTAAAATACGGTTACACACTAAATGCCAAGAGGAAACCAGCTTCAGAAGTGTTTTGCAAGGTCTAGAAAGTGAGATTCTTAAAGTGAATCTGGAATGACCAAACTTAGCAATTATTTATTTCACCATGGAATACACCATATGTATATCTTAGTCTGTGTGTGCAAACAGATGGGGCTTTGCCATGCTGTTGCTCCAACCTTATACCAAAATTACTTCCTTTACATCATGAAAGTTAATTACACCAACACCCAGCTACAGAAACAGGGTAGAATATCCGCATCGGTTTTTATCCTGTGTTTGTCAACTCATGTTAATGTATGGCTGTATGCACACACACCCATGCACACAAACATGACAGTCACACTGAGATAAAACATGAACAGAACAATGAGGATTTTGTCTTCTTTAATACCGTCCTGTTATATATAGCCTTGCAGCTTAAATATAAGCTTAAACCTGAACATCGCACACATAAAGATATATACTTATATATAGCTACAGCAATAGGGAGGCCACTGAGCAACGTAGAACATCTTTGGAAGCAGTGGGTGGTGGTAATGCTAAACAGAACCCCCACTTTTCAACTTCACATGCATCCCTGGTCTATGAAAGCTGTGAACTTGGGCCCCCTTTTTCTGCCCAGTGTGATTTCTATGAATCGTCTAACACAACCCTATCCTAGGGATTTCCTATCTGCCCTGTCCCCACAATTGCACTTCAGGAGTTTGGCTGCATTCTGGCCAACAGAAAATTGTGGAAGGAATGGAAACAGACTCCATCACACTTTGTGGCTGTGTTTTTTGTTTTTTGGGTTTTTTTTGCATGCTAAAAAGCAACAGAAAGCCAGCAGTAGTGGGCATGAAGACAAGTGGGGTTCAGTTACCTTGACCACACTGAGTGAAGGTCTCCAAACTCTGCTATCACTGTTGGAAATACTGGGGCACCGTCTCAGAGCTGAGGGTGCCTTACAAAACACAAAACTGCTCAGCCTCCTCCACTCCTTAGTATTTGTGTCACAAACTTTGCTCTTGTTCCCTTCCCCTGAATTACAAAACAAGTCCACTACTGGGAAAGTCAGTCACCTGAAAGACTGGTGACTCGGTTTATTACTCACTGAAAGGGAAGTAAATGGTTCAGAACAGGTCATATGTTGCTGGGCTGTACCTAGAAGCTGTGTCGCGTGTACCAGCATGGCAGTATCAGAGCACAGGACATGGTCTGCCTGCAATAAAGCTACACTTGACTGGACTTGGGTAAAGTTGAATGGCAAACGCATTGTGGTGTGTGGCCTATTCAGCTCCATCTTCACCCTCTTTTTTTTTTTTCCTTCCCTCTAGCCGGTAGTCTGCAGGAGTCTTCAAGGAAAACTCGTGCTCTGTACTACAAGCTTTAAGCAGAGTAATTGTTTATGTTATATACAGCTACACAGTCTCCACTAGCTGGTAACCCATCATAGGCTTTGGTTTAAAGTGTAAACCATGCATCTGCTGTGATTATTTTGCATGTTATATCATATCGCTACATATAACTGCACAGACTAGCACAGGCTCTTTCCAGATCCCCAGCCCTCTGTTTCTCTCAGCTAACAGTAACCACAAGAAAAATGAAGCTGCATCTGCCTGCTCGCAATGAAGGGGGCAGGAAATGGGAAGCAACGAAGGGCCCCGACCTGATTCTCCACTTGTTAAACGCTGCGGGTGAAAGGCACCACGAGGCCTGCCACTTCCATCAGTAGCACTGGCATTCCACCTATGTGCACGTCGCCTCGGCTTTCTCCAGGCACTTGCATCATACCAGCGCTACTAGCGTCAAGTACAGCTTTAAAATACTGAAAGCTAACTTCGATATGTAACGCTACATTAGAAAGGTTCACGTTACGAACACAGACCAGGCCTCTCGCCCCTGCCTCGTGTAGGCAGAGACGTGGTAAGGACAGCGTATAGCTGGGCAGGCTGCGCCAGCCATTCCGCTGCGAAGCTGCCAACCTCTTGCTTAAGCCAACTGAAGACTTACGGGGCGATTTGTAAAACATCGTGGCTTCTGATATGTTCAGTTTATATTCGAAAAACTTGTTCATAGCTCACCCAAATCAGTCAGGCATGAAATGTTTCCTGTGGACAAGACATAAAACAGTCGCACTCACTCCCATTCCCTGACCCTGGCTGGACTGTTGGGATTTCGCACGTTGAGTCAGGCAGAGAGCACCCCTGAGGACCTGGGTTCAAACGAAGCCAACCCTTTCTGTTCTCTCAGTGATTCTGGATCGATTCCAGCCTCTGCTGCTTTCAGCTCCGCACAGACCCACTGTGGGGCCTGCTTCCCTCTGCCTCTCGTATCACGGCCACTGCCCAGGACTGTGCCATGATAGAAGCACCGGACAATTTCATTCAGGCAAAAGAGACTCAGCATTGCTGCTGCAACGTAGGGATGTTAATGGGAGAAAAATATTGGTTGTGTCATTGAAATGAGTAGTAAGGACTTGCTGGATGTGCCAGGAAAAAATCTGCTGAAATGGAGGGAATCGACGAGGTAGTTTCACCTTGGGAGCAGCTGTATGCCAGACTGGAAACCTTGCATGTTGTACTGATGCTCTGATGTACTGATTTGTGAGGCCTTGGATACATACAGGAGAAGAAAAAGAGCCTTAAACATAAATATGGCACAATGGTGGTTGGCTTTTGCCACAGCAAATACAGGAGGAGGTGCTCCCACAGCCTCTGGAAGAAGCGGGGGTGCTAGAGAAGCACCCTATGGGTATAGTGCAACCCACAGACCAGCAGCTGAAATGTTTCGTCTACAGCAACAGACTGGCAGCGTGACATATTGTGTTATCATGACTGTGGGGATGGAAATATATCCGGGCGATCCATGAGTTATGTCCTGCTATCTGAAATCTCTGCAGGCCCAGTAACTGAGCAGCCTCTAAACCTTTGTATTCCTCATTAGAGTAACGCAAGCCCACAAACCTCGCTTGGACCAATAAGGGTCAGGATTTAACCCAGTATTTCCAAGTTGGCTATCTTTTCCCAGTGCTGCCAAAAGTCACACATGATTACCCCAGAGGGTACCAACATCCAAGTGAACACCCAAAGGAATCCAATACTAAAAGAGACTCAGCTTTTCATGACTCCCATCCGTACGGGAACTAACATAGCAGTGATCTTTACTTTGGATTTAAAAGAAAAAAAAAAAACTTAGGAAATGCTGATTTCCATTCACAGCTCTGCTATTCCCTTGCAGAATGGCCTTGGGTAAGTCATCTGTATCACCCTTTTGCTCCCTCAGTCTTCCCTATGCCACTGGTGCTATGACTCCAAGGCCTCCGTCCAGCCCCATCCTGCCCACTAAACACTAAAAATTGAATCAATTAAAACAAAATAGAATATCAAGTGAAAAGGAAGCAGCAAAATGCTTGCCAGGCATCAGCAGGTGTTTAACACACAGTCTATACCTTGTCTTCAGTTTGCCTGTGGCAGCCCCATTCAACAAAGCATCCTTATTAGGATACAATCCAAACGTACTTAAATGCCTACTTAACTGCTGTCATTAATACACATGGTTTAAATACTTTTCTGAATGAAACCCTTTAACTGTAAGCTCTTCAGGACAGAAAGCACGCTTTAGTTTTGGCTTAGGCAGATTGAAAAATCAGACAGAAGATTGCTCTTCACAGAGCAGACAACAGAAAACACTTACAAATCTCATCAGACAGACCACTAAGCATATGCACAGAGAAAATCCATGGAGCTGCCACTTCTGGACCAGAATTACAATCATTCAACATCAGCGTCTTCACTTGTAGACCAGGAAAAGTGCTGCTCAATCCATTCAGAAAGACATTAATACGATTTCTGGCTTGCCCAACGCTTTGAGATAAAGAGTTCTCTATATCCCTATACTAAAGTTACCAGAACCAATTTTTTCCTGAGCCTCCCAATGCTGTTCACGGCCTCCTGCTGTGGGTGGACCACCTCCTCCTAACAACAGCTGAGTGCAACTTCCACCAACGCCCGTGAGCCGCACTCCTACAGAAGGTAAAGGGCTCCCCACAAAGCAACCACAGACGATCCAGAAGGGCTGTGGGGACCCTGCAGCACCTCTGAGCCCTGCTGCCCTTAAAGGGGAGTGTGCTCAAGTCAGCAGTTTTTGTGTTAGGAATTGCGGTTTCACTCCCCTTCCTTTCAATCACTTAATTAAATCATTTGTAAAACAACAACAAGCAACAAAAAGCACCCCCCCCACCTGCCGCTTCCACGGCAGAAAGCAGAGCTCACATTTTGATTAGGCTGCCTCCCTCCCAGCTGTGAAACGAGTGAACTGAAATTCATGAATGCTGCAAGGCTGTGAAGAATATGTGCGGATCGTACAGACTTAAGCACACGCAGGACTCTGATCGTGGTGCATGTTTTGTGTCATTTTAATGATGCACAGCCCTGCTAGCTTCCCCCCCTCTAAAGCTTTATGTAGGAGGCATAATTATGTAATAAAATTCCTGTTTCTGCAGCATTCTCCCTGTACCAACACAGAAATGCAGGCTTTATTATTCTTCCCAGCTGGTAGGCACTGAATTACCGGTGTTTTAACCCTCTTTGCACTAAACCCTCAGTTTGATTTCTGACTCCCAACAGGAGGGGAAACAGCCACTGATCATTTCTGTTCTCTCTGCTTGTGAGGTTGATTCCTGGCCTTTGAGATCATTTTTATCAGCTCATAAAACACCTGCTTGTTAAGGATCCAATCTGTTTCCTGGGGAAACTTTTAGTCATCGTGGTTGAGTTGTTTCCAGGGCTAGTATACCACAGCCTCAGGACAGAATTGCTTGACCCGCTTCTACACGTCGCCGGCACCAAGAAGGATAGCACACGTCCTGCAGAGGGGCAAAGGTACCACCGAGCGGTATGTTCTGCTGCTCTGCTGATTACGAGGCCTCCTTAAAGGTGCGACCCACGGTATGTGATTGATACTGAAAGGGCAACTTCCTTTGACAGCTTAGTTTCATTCCTTGAAAGAGCACGGGCCACACACTCGCACGATGCTTCTCTCCTTGCTGCGAGGAGCCCGGTTGCTAGGCGGGCTTTGCTTCTGAATAGCAGAGCACGCTTTTGCTTTTCAGTACCCTATTTGTTGTTACTCTGGGGTGCAGTAATTTTGGGAGAGCTGTTAAGCAGAATCTGGGCTGAAACCTCACTGAAACATGAGCTAGTGGCCAACTTTATTGTCTTTTCAAGAAAACGGACTGCACTTGGTATCACAGGGCGGGCATCCACGCACAGACAAGAGGTAAATACAGCAAGGTGGCCATCACCCAGAAAGAGGCCTGTTACATTCCCAGAGTTATGTCCTTACAGCCAACACATTAAAGACGCTTGATGATGAAGGTTTCCGAGCCAAATGGTGCCGAGCTTGTGTCTGAACATGCAAGTGTTCACAGTTAGTTACCAAATAACCCCTCATGCGGCACTGGAACTCCCACGGATGATTTGGCAGGGGATGAGGTACCTGGGAGCATGGGCACTGCTGGAGCGGCCTCACACAAGATCACGTCTTCACATCTCCCTCCAGTGCCTAGCTCCAGAGACCGAGGCACCCCTCGGGACGGCCTGGCTGCGGGGTGCCGGGGTGCACGCTCGCTCACGCGGCCCCTGCCTGCTGCCAGGCTGGTAACGCTGCCCTGGAGCCCCCGTCCCCGCGTGCCTGGGAAAGCAAACTGCCATGCCTGTCCCATCCTTCCAGCCCTCCTCCCTGCAGCGCGGCGACTCCCACGGCAAACGGGCTCCTAGACCCTTCCCGCCGCTCCCCCTCGTCATAGCAATTCGGCCAGGTCAGCTAGCAGGAGGGGACAGGATCTGGTCCCCTGATAAGGTGCTTGTTAGAGAGAAAACGAGCCACCAGCAGCAGCATGCCCGCGAGCAGAACCTGCGTTCCATGGACTTCAGAGCAGATTTATGCCCCAGCGCTGTGTCTGTATGTCATTTCCACAATTATGATTCACAGCAGCTTTCGTACTAGGGAACATGGCTGTCTCCACTTCAACAATACTCGTTCATCAGCCCTGCCTGACCTTCATTCGCAATCTCCCTCAGCAAGTATTTCCTGCTACCTGCGTGTGGTTGACTTGGAACACCCAGCAGCCTAATTCTGGGATACAGATCCCTCTCTAGCAGCTTATTCACATGGAGCTGCGAACATGATACATAATCTTCCCAATAATCTGTACTGAGTAAGGCCTGCTGAGTCACTATCTTAATTTTTCTGTAGGCATAGATTTTCACAAGCCATCATGAGCAGAGGGCAAGCACAGGAACACAGACCAAAAGAACAACCTTAGCGCAGAGGAAGGAGGGGAGCTTTATCATTGTCTTAATGCCCAAAAACAACGTGGAGTTGAGGACAAGACCACCTTCCCCCAGTCCTGGCCCACTGCACGCTGACTGGCCTGGTCAGCCTTACTGCCTCCACAAGCTCTCCTCCAGGAGAGCTGATGAGGAAGATGACCCCTCGTTGGTCACTGGTGTCACAGGCAATTTATGCTGCAAGTTAATGGAGCCATCATCTGTTCAGCCTGCATCAGGTGCTATAAATGCACTTTCATCAGCAACCTCAGTTAACAAAGTTCTCCACGGCACGAAACTCCGAAGAAATTCTGCACTCTGAAGTATAGACTGAATTGCAAAATCTTCAGCTCACCTCTTTCCATTCCTATCACCATCTGTTTTGTTGTGTAAAAGTGTTTAATTTAAGCAGGAGGGAGAGGAAAGAAAACATTTTTTAAAAGTTCAGAAAACAAATTCTGCCCTTTCTCATTCCACAGCTTCCCCTATAAACACACTCCAGGTTTACACACTTAAATAAAAGTTTGGCGGGGGGGGGGGGTTCTTTTTTCTTTTTTTTCTCCAGAGCTGAGAGCCAGAAGAGACAGTGTGAGACTGGGGAACAGGCAAGAGAAGAAAAGATGATCTGACCTTTGCCTATGAGGAGGTGGGGGAAGCTCAAGAAGGTTTTTCCTCCTGTGAAGCTTCAGGCAGCCACAGGAATGTATCTCTAGGAAAAGGCTGGCTGTGTAAACTGGCCAGAACAAGTTCAGAGCAGCGTTGCAGCTTGCTCTGATGCCGTTACAGAGGGGGAGAGGGAGGGAGAGTTTCAGCTACGAAGACGAACCGCTGCTGCGGGGGGGCCACCTGGACCCTCGACGACAGCAAGGCACAGGGCAAACTTCGGTGGAGTCAGCAGCAGAAAGGGGGCAGCCACAGGAAGCAGAATCACCGGCTTTTGTTTCTCTAGCTGCTGCACCTAGAAGTGTTGCGCTGGAGCTGCGCTTGTTGCCAAGGTTTGGCTGTGGTCACGAAGAAGCCTGGGTAGGGCTGGGATCAGGCTGAGACATGAAGCTCTGTCCCTCCACAAGCAGCGCTGGGATAGCAACGTTTCCACTTTCTAATAAGTCTTACGAACTTTGTATAACAGGAAGATGTGTGTGGGTGTATTTATGTTGAAATTAACTGAAGTTTAATCACATAGACCAAATAGCTGGTTTTCTGTCTACTTTAACACAGTGTTTCCTCTAATGAAAGGACTTGCCTGAACTTGAACATTAATTCAGATTAAGGTAGGACGTGAAACTAAAGCACAGCCGCTGATCCTGAACAGCAGCAGTTGTGGGTACCCTCCACTGCGGAACAAGAATATCTTGATCCGGCTCAGTTTAGCTTCACTAAACTGGATGATGGTTTGGGGGAACTTCTTAGTAGCGTGACTTAAACTAACAGTTCCTTGCATGGCTGAATTCTTATTAGAAGATGTAATTTCCATTACATACAGTTACTGATGAAGGAATATATATATATTTTTGCTTTTGAAGTGGTAAAGAAAAATGAGATTTTACTACTCTAACATTTTACTTGAGTAGCCTAGATTTACTTTGTTGGTTTTCGTTTTCTCTTGGTGTGGGTTACTTTTTGGCTGGGGAACTGCCCAGGCTTGCGAGTGCAGTCTGACCTGCTAGGAGGATGCAGTTTTCACCGAGTTTGGTCAGGGCTGGGACCGCTGCGCAAGGGCGGACGTCGACACCCACAGCTCTGCTCCGGCACGCCCAGCCTCAGCGCTCGCTGGCCAGCCCGGAGCACACGTACGTACTGCCTGTCGGCAGTGGCGTATGGCACTGAGCTCCTCTTGCAACGCTGCTTTCACACTGCCTTTACCTGACTAGCTTGCGTGGGGTAAGTAATAAAATAGATTCTGTGCAAGGAGAACCAACTCCAGCAGTTCTATGACACAGCCCGGCGGATCCATTTTTCCTCTACCACACTGCAGTAGCTCTGGAGCATCTCTGCACGGGCCCCTGCGGATATGGACTTACACTGGTACAAATGACTTTTAACTTAGTCTAGATGTTTAAAGCACCCTCCGGGAAGATAAATCTTGTATTCATTCTACAGATCACATTGACCATATGACCTGATGCACCAAGAACTGAAACGACTTGCCCAAACCTTCAAAAGTTAGTAGATACCGAGCCTCTTAGGGAAGACAAGAGAAGTTACCTAAACTCTTCGCCATCAGTTCCATGCATATTCCATACAAAAATTCGAAACAAACCCACCAAATTATTTATATTATTTCTTCCCTATTTGGAAAGCAAATCTAGCAGTTCAAACTTTTTCTTTCAATTCACAAATGTTAAAGATCTGATTAAATAGTATGCGTCCATAGTTGTAAGAAATGCTTAGCTTTTTCATTGAACAGAACTATAAATATACTTACAATATAAAAACTTTGATTATGCGCAAATACATTTCCCCTGTAATGGTTAACTTGCAGGGAAGAAGAAGGGAACGTGTAATTAACACAAATATAATCAGCATAAAATGACAGGAAGGGAAGACAAATGAAAGTGTTTCAGAAAGGCTGTTGGTAATGGTGTACTATTTCAGATAAAGATTTTTCCATGCTTCCCTTCCCAGTTAGATTGCAATTTCAAAAAGTATAGAAAGCCTGGACCAAATTCATCCTCAGCATGATTCCACTAGGATTATATCAGGATGAATTTAGCCTAGTGCTTCAAAATTACGCTTCATTTACTTTCCAGGTAAATCTGAATCTGAATTATGAAACTGAAAAATGAGATACAGCAGAGCTAAGTAACTTGGAAAACAATGCTTCTCAGCTTTCTAGCTTTAATCAAGCAGAACTCTGACACGAGTTGTACCTAATTAGAGGTAAGCTTTTCTTCCCCTTTTAGAAGCCATGAGCCATGTTCCCTGTTTTTTTCCTTCCATTTCACACTTGCTATTCATACAATTAATATTTATAAGCACCATAATGGAAATACATTAGAGATGGAAAAAAAAAATCTTTTTCAGAATGCCTTTTTTTTTGAGAACTGCCAGTTTCACTGTGGTAACACATTCAACTTCTACTATGACTGCAGACTCATTGCACAGAAACAGACAGCTATAACATAGTGACACTGTGGTTACAAAACGCTAACTGGCAGGCAGGTTTGGGCAAAGTGCAGTCTCCAAAATAACTATTTATTATTACTCTTTTTAATTTAATTCACAAGATTTCACATCAACTCTGTTCTCTTGAGGGCCATGGTTGTCAGCTTGTCTTCTCCTTTTGACTTATTTATTTGACATGCTCTGGCTTCACAATTTCTACAGTGACCACTTAAGTAGCTGGAGTCTACTTTGTTACCAGAACTGCAAAAAAAAATTAAGAAGGCTATTTACATTAGGACTGAATTTTCTTCCCAGTTGCGTGAGAGATACTACTGACAGGCATGCATTAAAACAAAAAACCGACCTCCCCCCAGAAAACACTCATTAAAATATTTAGATTGAAGAACAGTTCAGAATTGAAGGGTACACCATCCCATTTTTTATTTATTTATTTTTCAATTCTGTTCATTATCTGGCTGTACATCAGCCAGAATTCAAAACGCCTACGATAAGTGTTAAGTTTTTAAGGAATGGTGGTGAAATAAAATCACTTCCGAAAACCTTTTCCTAAGTCTTTTAAGTTCGTTTTCAGTGCTATGTAGTATTTTTCCCTTCCACTAAGAACAAATATACACATGCACAAACTCACACATGAAAAAGTGACCTCTGCAGAAATTGAGACGCAAGCTGAGACTGCAGGAGGTGCGGCAATAACACAGTCAACGCCACAGAGAAATGAACCGGGCTAACTGTTGTCCTCTCCTCCAATGCAGACCGGTGGCTCCTCGCTCAGAGGCCACATTTTGGTACTTGGACTGAGGTGGGTAGAGCCACATGCGTGCACACCCAGTGCACGTTCCCCCAGGGCCCGCGAGCCGCAGCGGGGCAGTGCACGGGACAGGGATCAAGTCAACACTGCTTCTGCCGCGTGGCTGTGCACACCGAGTTCTGGCAGATGGGATTGCATCACTGCTCTAGCGAGCAGAGCCTGTATTTGCCAATTCACCTAGACAGAAGTCTAAAATACAGGAACTACATTCCACAGTCCCAGGGATGCACAGCGTGCCCCCTTCTCCACCTCCACTAACAGGGCACATCACCATCAAAGGTCCTCTGGAATGGGGCTGAAGTTCTTTAAACTATTGCTCCTTCTATTAGATTTATGTTTCCCACACTAACCCTCACCTAATTTATTGCCAGGTGCCTTTCTCCAGAATGGGAAGTCTTGCTTTGAAGGCCCACTCCAACAAATCGAGAGGGGCAGTAAAGTTAAAGCACAAGCCATGGCAACAAAGGGATAAACCAAAGTGACTGCTCCCACAGGAAAAAAAAAAAATAGCCTGAGAGTAGCTGGCCAATGGGATTTCCTGCGCAGGTGTAAGGAGCAGACTGGGGAGCTGCAGAATATAAAGAATTCCTGCTGCGTTTCCCCAAATGCATCTCCTTTATATTCAAGAGTATTCACTAAAACAGTTTCTGAATGCATTAGCTTTTCACATCTGGAGGCATGGGTTCAGTCGCACATTAGCCTCTAAGTCCTCGTTTCTTGCCTAAAGAAAAAAGCAGACCCATGGACAAGCAGGTATCCAGAGGAACCCCACTGTAACAGGCAGGGAAAACCATGCAGCTGAACTGCCAAACAGAGAGAATCTTGCTATGGGCTTTCGGCATCTCACATTTTCTTATGGACTGCACACAAGCTTTGGAAATGCTCTACTTTTTGGAACAAATCTCTTGATCGTGACAGTGTGCGACCATAGAGATGTATGGATGAATATTTAGGACACTTAAGAGTCACAGTTTGGACATGAGGGCATGAAACCCCTTACCAGCTCACAGCTATTGAAAAGAGGAGCTCCCACCTTCTCTTGCCATCTCCCGTCCCTCACTCCTCCCAGCCATAGCTCATAAAGTTTACTGCGTTGCACTGATTCTTGTCATACCTGTCAATGAGCCATTTTAACTTTTTTAAATGGTGGAAATTGTTTTAGGGAGTTAAAAAAAAAAAAAAAGATTAGAAGAAAAGCTCATGAGATGGCCTAACAATTGACAAAAAGGCAAGGATACAGATACCAGGCAAGGGAGAAGCTGGAAATGGTGTGGAGAGAAACTTGCGCACAGAAAAAGTATTTTTCTTGCCACATTTTTCAGCAAGCCATCTCTGAGCCTTTCTGAGAAAGTTTGAAGACAACAGAAAAGGCTGCTTACTGTGCAACTTCACAGCTGTGGAAAACTGGGTAAATGTGGGTGCAGACCAAAACCAGAAGTGGGCTCAGGCAGGGATTAAAACAAGTTAATAGACAGAAAATCCATCAATTGTTTTTAAACAAGAAGTTCTTCAGCTGAAAAAAATCCTTGACCATTGACTACCAGAAACTGGAAGGTTATAAGCCAGGATGCAAGGAGGATCACTCTCTGCCCCCTTTTGGCAGATACTGATCTGCCAATGGCCACTACTGAAATCAGAAGGCTGGACTAAATACAACTTCTACAGGAAGCAGCACGGCACAAAATAACACCAGAAGACACTGGTTTTAACCTGTTGTGTCTACCCAGAAAGGCCAACAGACCTGCATTCGCTGAAGCTGTTTTCAGAACAAGGCTATCTTCCGAGCATGGATCAGATCCAGACATAACCACTATTGACTTTTTAATGCAAAGGTGACAGTTTCACCACTGAGCCTCTTGAAAAGGCCTTCACACAACTATACCGCAAATACCTGAACCTACTGTCAAATATTTGTAATACACCTGGTTTTACTTTATCTTTGGGCACCACCGTCAAAGTCCTTCCACTTTGGTGGAAGTTTCCCCACACTGAGGGTTCAGCAGGACTCAGCTCTTTGGAAACTCTCAGAAGGTTTCTCAGCTCTTCTTTACAGGCTTGATGGACAAAAAACACGTTGTATCCCTTTTAAGTGCTGGTAATCAGGCTGCTTAGCCCCTCGTCCAAATCATTAGTGCTGTCGTCATTCAGTGCAGTAGTACAGCCCGCAGGGTGCTTTGCTGTTTTCCCAGAATGTCAAACTAGCCTTTTCCCCGGTATGAATTTGCACTTTCCTTGTTTCCCATCTAAAATAGCCTTTAAACCTGTAATATGGCGGCAAGACTCACCTCACCTTCTGATCACCAGCTTTCCCCAAGCCTCTTCCAAGAAACTTCAACAAAACCCTTTTAGGAGTCTAAGTTACAGTGTATCTAACATTTCTCCATTATTCACTATTTTAGCTTTTTTCAAAGAATTCTAATACATTAGACAAAGTTTACAATTATGTAAAGCTACAGCGGCTTGTGCCTCAGGTACTTCTTAATGACATCTGTAATGACTTTCTCAACAATTTTCTTAGTTACTTAAATGAGGGTCACGAGTTTATAATTCCCTGGATCACCCTTATCGTCCTTCTCACCTCCATGAGAATATTGGCTATCTTCCAGATTCTTCTTATTGTAGCTGTAATGATAAATTAAATCACATTTATTTGCGGGTTGTTTTTTTTTCTTGGGAGGTAATTCAGCTAAAGAAATTAACTACCAACTTCATACACTAATGCAGTCCAAATAGTAAAAATAGTAATAATCTCTATATTTACATATACATATTGCCTAATCTTAAAGTGCTTTAAAAAGAAAGCTATTAAAAAGAAGCTCCATTTTGAAGACAGGGAAAATGAAGCATAGACCAGGGCATAACGGGGCAAAAGTACCAGAGTTCAATTTTCCATACTTCTATTATTGTCTGCTAAATCATGTGATTCAATGAGATCTTATTAAAAATAAGATATCTCTACTCCTGCTACCTCTTTACCTGTACCAAAAGTAATGTTAAGCTCAAGAGGTATCCTCTGTGTGCAAGACCAGTGTAAAAAATATTTTACATTCTAATTTTCTCTTCTTGATCGTCCCTTGAGCCTCCTGAGCTATTCAGGCTCATCAGTTCTCCAGTGGATTTCCTAATATAACTCTAGAAGAAATTGCTCTCTTCCTGGGGAAAAAAAAAAAAAAAATTGTTCTTAACTTCCTTTCATCCATCTTGGTCTCTAGTTTTCCTACAAAAGCATGTACTTCACTCTACTAGCATGACTTGTGCTGAGTTTACTTCCCCGTCCCCAAGCTATTTCTCAAGCCTGCATGAATATTTGTCCCTTATCATTTAAGCATATTTTTTATTTTCCTCTCCTTTCTCTCTCATTTTCCATAAAGATGTGTCATCATTCTGCATGAGGCTTTTCTTCATAGAAACACCTAATCGCATCCAGTAGTACCAAACTGACGGATGCAGAGATACCCTGCAGCCATGGAGTAAACAACTAGGTTCTTAACTTTTTTTTTTCTTTTTCCTGGGCCAGATCCTCAGAATGGGATAAAACAGTGCAACCAAACACTAAGAGAAAAGCTGGCCTTCCTTGTATTAATAGTCAATGGATGACCTCATCTCAACTTCATTTCAGGTTCTTTTCAATTAGTTTCTGCAGTCTTCTATTCTGGTACTGGCAACCTGATATTCTTTCATTTGTTTCCTGAAAAAACCCTTCTTGATGCCAGGCATCATGTTAACATTAATAACTTTTAGATAAAAGATGCTGTGTACACTGAAGGATCCCAAAGAGCTTTGGAAACTATACACAGTTTCATTCACTGAAGTGAATCATCCATGAACGGAAGAAGGATATGCAGCAGCTGTTTATCAGCACATGGAAACACAGTGCACAGTAGGATGGGAGTTGCAAACTGGTAGTATGGAGAGAATTTAGTTGAACAAAATGCAATTATTGCATCTGGAATTGGGCTGGACTTCATTGTTAACACCCTTTTTCTAGGAAAAGCATCACAGGCTAGCTACTACCTGAGCCATTGGCACAGCAGAAGTGCAGCAGATAGCTCAGGGCCAGGTAGGGCAGGATAGCTCAGGATCTTGGCCAGTTATCCTAACGTAAGTCATCTCTACTTGCACATCGTGCCACTTCAAGCTGCAGGTCAGCCCAAGATCAGATGCACACAAGAGCAGTTTTATTCTGCTCCACCCTGTACCTTTCTTAAAAACAGCAGCTCTGTGTAAACTATCCTTTTCCTCTATTCCTCATGGTGAAGTTAATGCTACAACACTTGGACATGGACACAAGGCGTTTAAGCCACAGGTACCCAAGTGTTAAGCTTTGTAACAGTGTCATGTTTTTCAGTAAAATTATCACTTCTCCCTCTCCCCCTACAATTAGTCGGATTAGCAATCTCCCACCAACAGTGACCTGCCCAGCCTAGCAATGAAAAGATGAGATGAGACAGCCCTTGACAGGACCATGTAACCACATCCCTTTCTGAAGACAGCTACTGTAAGACATAAACCATAGAAAGGGGCAAGGCATACGAACTTCTAGAATGAAATCCTGCATTAAAACTCAAGCCTTTCCCTTGAATACTTCAGAAAACAAAAACAAACCCAATCCAAAAGGTCATTGCTTGGAGTTCTGAAAGATTCCTTACCCACCCCTACAAGCTATGTCCTGTGTCATTTACAACCTGTTTACGTTAGTAGGCGGATGGAGCCATTATTGCCCTTCTGGCTGGTTTTGCTGGCTCTTTACACTCTTCTTAAGATGCTGCACTTGCTGTCACCGCTTTGATCCAGAGACTGACAGCACACTACTTACTGCTGCAGCTTTATTGTCTGTCCTGGAACTTTTATCCCTGCCATTTCTCTGTTTTATGACCCTTCATGCTGAAGCACTCCTGCAAGGGAGCTCCTGGAATCTTTTATGCAATGCATCACTTTTCCACGTGTAAACCCAACCTGCGTTTTCTATAGAGTTTGTTATGAGCCAGTCCTAGAGCATTGACTGCTCACACTGGCTGCGTCTCAGACGTGCCAGCTCAGTCTACCCTGCAATAGCACCAGTCTCTTGCTCATGGACTCTCTTCCTTAGATTCAGTCTTTAAGATCTAGTCAACAAAAGTTTTGGTTGCCACTTACGACCATAGTGAACTAAGCATTTTCACTTGTTCACACTGCAAGCCAGGATGGAAATGCACCGAGGAAACCCAGTCGGTCTTCCACACTATGCCCAGTGTTAGTCAGAGCTATATAAATCTATTGACTCTCTAGCAACAAAAATAATTGCCAAATTAATGATAAATTAATACATTATTAATTAAATAATAAATACACAGGAAAATAGAAGATATACGTGTAGAGTCTGAGTAGTCTATCAATGTAACTTATTACTGCCTCAATTTCTCTTCAGATATTCAGGAAATATGTCATCCCCTATACTGGTCAGTGTGAAGTTTACATTTTTAGTTTGAAAGCATCACGATCTACAGCTTATCAGGAATACTAAAACCTATTTCTAACTTGCAACTAATGCTACATCTACCTTGTATCATTTCTCTCCTAACAGCTCCTACATTTGGGGGGGTGGGGGGGGTGGGGGAGAAAAAGAAGAAAAGAAAAAAGAAAAAAAAAAGAAAAAAGCAGCTAGTCAATCCTAGGAGAAGACATGACAAATGACACACATTTCAATAGGATTTAACAACAAACAGCCACCTCGACAAAGAGAAGCCTTCCACCACCTCCCCACTAACGCAGAATCAGACAAGAAACTAAGTGCGACGCGTTAACAGAGAAGCACTCCAATTAACGTGCTACAGCTCCTTGAAAGCAGAGACCAAAGGGGGCTGCTGCTCGGGATGCTGGCGGACGCCGCGCAGTAATTGTCACTTAGGCTCTCCACTCCCAGCCACCCCACTCCCGCGCAGCCCGGTCGCTCTTTCGCCAATTACTGCTGGCATTTGCGTTGCCCTGCGTGCCATCAGGGGCCCAGGACCCCCAGCGGTGCCAGCATGCTGTGCTCAAGGGAGGCTCCAGCAGACCAGATCGTGGATTTTCTACTCAAAATTCACTCACACTGCAAGGCTGCACATCAGGCGGGCACTTCAGTGCCGCTGTCCTTCGGTACTTGCGCTCCTGCAGCGCACATGGGCACCGGCCGTGCATTCGGGCCCCGTGACGCCGGGCGCTGCACGGAAGCAGAACAGAAGCAGCCTGGCTCACAACCCCTGGTACAAGAGTGACAGCAGAGGCGTACAGGTAATGGTCCGACAGCGCTCTCCACAGAGGAGAGCAGCAGGTTGGCTTTGCCACTATGAGGACAATCCCAGAGGGTGACAACAAAAGGCGCTTTCTTGGAAATGCAACAAGCAAGGAGCGGAGCCTGCAGTGTGGGTCCTGTAAATGGAGGACACAGCTTTGGAGATGACAAGGACAAGGCTGGGAAGGACCCTAGCCATAAAAGCAACTATTTTGTGCCGGATGCAAATAGCAAAGGGAGCACACAGTGAAGGTATTCAAACAACGTGAATCGCATGTTCAAAGAAACAGGATGAAAAACCTGTATGTATCTATTCCTGCTGCTGCATTCTGCATGGGAAGAGGAAAAGGCAGGGAAAAAAGTATGTCACAAAAATTTACAAATGACCTTATGAGAGACTCAACAATATCTCAACTTTTTCAGATGTCCAGAAACACACCCAGTGTCTTCAGTAGGTGATAATACATCGGCTCAGTTGTCCTAAAGGGAAACTGCAGGCTGCGGCTAAGCCACTGCCATGAAAGATGCCAGAACTAAAGGCCAAAATTTTAACTTGGAAGAAAAGGAGATGGGTCTATCACAAACAAGCAGACGTGCAAGTCGTGCTCTAGGGACAGTGGCTCAGTTTTGTTTTCCTGCACTCGTTATTGCCCTGATACGAAGTACAGAAGGAGATAAAGGATAGCTCCACAGGAAGCTCGAGTGGAATGAAGAGGTTTTGCTAAAGCTCAGGTTCAAAAAAGCAGTCACAGAGGGAGAAAGAATGAGGAGTGGACAGTGTCATGGGAGATGAAGGAAGTCCTACTGGGAAACGAAAAGCACACTTCAGTATGTTGGAGGTACTTGCTTGGTCAAGGAGGAACGGGGATGGAACAACGGGTCTAGGGTGCAACTGCTGAGGCTGGAAATCCAGAGGGCAACAGCTGACTCAGCAGAGGAGACGAGAGCACAGCACTTACACTTACTCATACCTGTTGCTTTGCTTCCTGGACTGTGCAGCTCAAGCCAGTATCACACAAGTTCATCAGTACTTAACGGATTCCCTTCCCTAAAGGTTTAACCCTGCCTATTTGCAAAGTATCACAACTGAAATTTCCCACCCGATTTTAGAGGAGTTTCAGCTCTTCAAACAGCCCACACGCTTACTAGCATCTGGAGCTCAGGGATCAGTCTTCCTAGCTGACAGGGCAGTCAGCGATGCCTCCATTCGTCAGCCCGCTCTGTGACACCTCATCACCACGCGAGGCACAGCAGCTACCCCTGAGGAGAGGGAAGAACCACTCTAGCTAGATCTAATTCAGCATGGCCTCTGTAACTGAGATAGGATTTCTTCTCATTTCTGCAGCCAGAAAGAACCAGATGTATAGAACCATCGGTTTTATTTGCTGACAAGATGCATTTCCATGGCTTTTCCCATGAGTGAGAGAAAAAATAATTCTGTGGGCAACTCAGACTGTCCACCCACTGCACAAATGAAGTGGGATACAAATAGCCAGCAAGTGCAGAACAAATGCTACCTCCTACTTGAGAGTGTGTCAAGGAAAGGTTGTTTGTCACTGATGAGCTGCAATCATAGGGCTATAAACTCTCCATAGTGCATCTGAGGAGCATTTTGCTCAATGCTAACCAAAGGAAGTCAGAAATAAAAACACAGCAAAGCAAAAACACGTTGCGTGTCTTTTCTTCCTAACTAGACACCAGACAAAACGGTGGAAGACACAGATTTACTCCCACCTAGATCGCTGTTCCCAATAAGGAAAAGCACGCACATGTAAGGCTTGCACACACACACAGCTTACTTTCCCACTGCCATCAGGACCTCTCTCCTTGGAGAAAAAGGAAAGGATACTTAACTAAGTAAGCCAAAGCAGCTTCCAAATTGTAAGTAGCCGGAGCATGCACCACAGTTAATTGAGGGCCAACACAAAAGTAATTTGCCCTTTCTTTTGTTTCTTTTTAAGTGTTTTAATTTTTTTTTTTTTTTTTTGGCTGACTGTATTATTTGAAACCCTCTGTATTAATAAGCTGATCAGTTACTGGCTCCCTATCTGCTAAACTGAGCCAGCAGACTGCTCTTTTTTTTTTTTTTTTTTTGTCTCCAAGCCAAAAGAAACTTTTATGGGGAATAAGTTCTCCCCTCCCCCTGCACTAACTCACAAAACAGTGATGATTTGGAAACCTTCCATTTAGCACCAGGAACAAAAATGTTAAGCCAGACGGCAAATCAGGCTTTGAAACAGGGTCTCTGGAACAAAACCTCCCACCACCACAGTCCACACTACTACTGACTCAGGCGTTCTTTTTCTGAACGGCACCACCAGGCAGAGCATGCTAGCCCTTCTATTCCACTTCACATGGGCTTGGCTGACCTCGTCTTCTGCAATTCTATATCATTAAAGTATAGCTTATTCTGCTACAAAATGTAACATAGCCTTTTGTTTCTTCATTTACCAGTCTGGTTCTGCCAAACTCTAAATCTGCACTTGCGAAATACGCGTTTCCTCTGCGCTTTCAGAAGTGGAACAGCGGTCTGATCCAGGCATCAAAGCTGTTAGGTGGAGGAGAAGTTCCACAAAGGGAATTTCTTAAGAAAGGTTGAATGACAGCTGGGGAAGAAAAGCCTTCTGGAATCATCTGGGATGAATGTGCTGACTGCTACTGCTTCTCAAAGTGGCACAGCACGACAGTCTGGACAGGAGCTGAAGACCACAGCTGGCTCTAGGTGACTTTGCCCGAATGCTCCACTCCAGGCTTACCCTGTTAACCCTGCCTCTAGCAACTCGCCCAGCCAGCTCCCAGATAGCCAAAAGGTCTTGGTCATGGCGGGCATCAGCAGAGCACCTGAATTAGTGCACAGTCTGGCAGCCTCTGTCGCATCTTCTGGAGCTTTGACTAAAACCTGCAGCTGCTGCTCCCCCTTTTCAGCATCCCTGCCATACAAACTGAGGGGTGTACATGCTCCCATCCTAGCCAGAGATGACCACTCCCTTAACAACACAGCATCTACCCATCACGTACCAGCAGACATGAAAAACCCTCCATGTGTAGTTTTCTGCAAGGATGTTAGGTCTTCTCTAAACCAGCCTAATTCATTGTTTCAGTATCTAGCACCACCATCTTCACATACACAGTCCCGCTTTAGTGGGAACTCTCTGAGAATTCAGTATTATATCTGAACACCAGACAGCATGAACAATAGACAAAACAATTGCTTGACTGGTTAGGTTACGAGGGCTGTGCTGGGTACTCCCAACTGAGATAGACTTTGGCCTTGGCTGAGTGGCACTAATTATTTTAATGCTAAACTAAAAAAAGCAAGACAAACTCCACTGAAATCCTGGACCACTTTGAAGCAGAATGCACAACAAATACAGCCAGTTTCCCTTCTGCCTGCTCCACGTCCCCAAACAAATACAAGTCAGACAGCACGAAACACCCAGCTCTTGGTTGAAAAATGAATATAGTCTTCTTGAAATCCAAAATAAGAAAAACACAGGCAGAACTGCAAAAAACAACTACAGTTTATTTTTTGTTTTATTTTTTTAAACTCACACAGGACAAAACACTGTTCTTTTGGGACTGTAATTTAGCGTTGCATCAGAGGCAGAGCTCATTCTCACGCATGCACGTATCATCTGAAACAGAATGCATACATTTCAGTTTTCCTCCCACTGGTCAGTTAATTTAATTAACAGTAATCAATAATTGTTCCAGCAGGCAGAAGTAACCTGCCTATAATTTACATCTTGACAGTAAGCAATCAGCTGGATTTCCAGAGGCAGACAGCACTCACCTATCTTGGAACTTAATTGAAGCTTGGGCACCTGGCACCTACTGGGTTATATTTCAATTTCAGACTTGACCTGTTTTCCAGGACTTCCCCCCGACACATACCATCAGACTCTTGTTTTGTGGGTTACCAGCTTCTTCTTTTGCTTGAAGTTCCCCACCACCATTTTCTGTTCTTCTACATCTGCTCTTCATTTCCCACCTCCCATCTACTGTTGAAACCTTCAGCTACACTACAATGAAGATAAGCGGTAAGGTGTAACTAAAATAGCTTGATTATATATGATTGATGTAGGACCCTAGCTTGAGCAAACTGCTTCTTTACCCAAGCTATCTGGACCAAAGTCGCAGGCTGGTGTGTCTGTTAAAAACCTTTAGACTAAACGTGCAATGACGATCTAGCTATCCAGTGCTATTACTCTACACACTTCGATGGACTGAAATAACATTTTGCAATGCAGCCCTGACAAGAGCTAGCCCACCCTTCGAGGAGTCAGCAACTCAGAATACGGATATGGTGACCTCCACTGCAACGAAGACAGCGTCTGAATATTGATCTCTAATTAAACGCTTCTTTCACACGTTATTCCAGTTCTGCAGAAACAGGGTTAGATGGAGGTGGAAGACAGTGTGCTCCATAAGCATCATCAAGGCTGTGAAGGCAAGAGAGGCACCAAACGGAAGTCTCTGCTGCATGCTTCAACGCCCTCACTGCCCATGTGTTCAACTCAAGCAATGCTTATTACGCACAGAGGATAAAACGTTTCTTAAAACCCAGTAGTTCACGCATACTCACAAATGAAGAAGAGATGCCTTAACAACTCTGATTCCCAAAAGCAAAGAAGCACTATACTGTACACTGCAAACTCTCTTAAAAGAAAGTTAAGGATGTAAAGTCAAACCCTGGGAAAGGCTCACTGTAAGTTTTTGTCTGCGTGTACAAACTGGCTACTGCATCTACGAAGCTGTAAATACAGCGAGTACACCTTTTTAAAGATTCTCATTTTTGTTGTCCCAAAACATACAATTCAGAGACGATGCTCCTGGTTTTTTATCATCTACTGTCTCAAGGGAACTCAGTTATTTTTTCCTAGCAAATAGAAGTCTGTAAGAATTTCCATACCTACCACGTATGGTACACGAACTTGCTTCTATTGTGGAAGAGCAATTCCAGCACTGTTATTCTGTTTTAAAATACTTCATTCATTCATTTTCAGACCTGGTGCCTAAAAGTTAGGCTTCCAGAAGTTCCCAGAAATGTCCTTAGTCACTTAAACAAAAGTATTTGCCTGGAGAAGTGTCCTGCACCTTTGGCAATGGAGAGGCAATGCAGCGCAGCATTCTTTTCCCTTGCCTTGCCAAACAGTCCAGCTCTACTACACTCATCCCAAATGCATTGCAAAGCGGTGGTGTGTTTTTGTTTGTTTTGACTGTATCACAGACCATATTCACTCTTCTCCACCGCTCCTCTCTCTAGGAAGCTACTTCTCTTCGCACCGAAGGCTATTCATAGCCTCTCGCTTCCTCCCATCTCACACTCAGACTCTCACCTCTAATCTGCCCATGGCAGACACAGACCCTCGCTCCGCTTGCTATACTGTCAAACACATCTCGTCAAGCTCTTCCACATGCTCTCCTTCATGTCTGTCTGTCTCCCCATAAACTTTCATAATCTTCCTTCCAATTCCTGCAACTTTGGGATGGCTCTGAAAGCTAAGGTGCCAATGCACCGAGACCACTGCTATAATGTTGTTCAAGGTCCCGTCACTGCCACTTTGCTCTCTGCCTGCTATCCATCTGTGATCTCTTTCTGTACCTGGAACAACCATCTTTTTGTACAGCCCCTAACAGAAGACAGTCTTGGGCTTTGGCTAAGCTCTTGATGCTCTAATAATACAAGAAAGTTAAGAGCAGCAGTAACAGGGAAACTGCAGAAAGGTTTAATAGATTTGAACGGTTAGAGCGTTAGCTTGTGGGAGCATATATGAGCCCCACTATCTGTGCCGGCCTTCATCAAAAAGTAGTTGCACAAAAGCTTCAGAACTCATCACCATCCCCTCCTCCACCACCTGGCAGCAGCCTTTTTACCTTTCTTCTGTTGCCGCTAGAAGGAATGGGGAAACTCTGCTGCCAGATTTCTTCACCCTGGTCCCTGAGGGCAGGTGCATTTTCTTCTTCTTCAGCATATTTATTATTTCCTGTACTGTGCAATGGTTATTTCCAAACAGATAGAAAGGAAGAGTTGCTGACCCTAGCAGATGATAATCCAAATGCATACGGAGGATCCATCAGGCTAGTACGACAGTGACGGCCTACTGAAGCCCAAGCTTCAGCACGTGCGTTTGAAGAGAGCAGAAACTCTCAGACACAGAACGAGCATCAGCCCTGGCAACAGACTGTGTAACTACACAGTCTACACATGGCATTGTATCTTCATTGCAATTTTTACCTTTGCTACCTATATTAAAGCCAGAATAAATCTTGCTAGCCTGTACCACAACAACTTCTTGTTAACATGGGAGTAGCTCTGGTTTTCCTCTGGCTGGCCCAGCGCCCACGCTGACCAGCAGGAGCACGCACTTGTAAGCACACGCTCCCATCCCCTTTGTTTCGTGGCAAGGCCGCACTCTAGCTGACAGCGTGTCCACGTTGGCATCGCCGGTGGAACACAGGAGACAAAGGCTGACACAGGAGACGGAGACCTTGCTGGGCATCTGAAGATGCAAAGTGGAAAAAAATAAAATCAAATTTTCAGAAAGGATGCAACTGGACCAGGAGTAATTTTGAAAGAAGTCTGCCCATCTGGCATCTGTGAAATTGAGGGCTCACCATTCATAAAAGCCAGTCTTGCCTTACTATTTCGCTCAAGAGAGCATGGATCTGGTTGATGGAGACAGACCCAGTGGCTCATTTCCACGTCAGTACAGCCCTAGCAATGCACGCATTGCCTTATCTCTTTGTAAACAAGCTAAACTAGGCTGAGCTATGTGTGCAAGAAAGAACACTAACCATGAGTGGATTTAAGGCTCTTGGCACTAGGCACAGTCACTTGGTTTAAGTGGCACGTGTCTTAATACTCAGGCTCATGCTAAACAGCTGCAAATGGACGTGGCAGGCACACTACAAACGACACTGTGTTTAACGCAGGAAATCATGTCTGCTCCAATACAGCAATGTACTAAATTATCTCAGAGGCTAAAAATGCATACTAGGGAATTAAATCTCTGATCTTATCCTCCCTCCCCCCGAATGCCCAGAATGGCCTTTGTAAAGCCTCATCTTCAAACACACCTGATCTGCCCTTATTTCCAGCACTATCTAACACACAAGGGGCATTTCCAGGCAGACAAAAGGCTGTATCTTCATTCCAAGCAGTGCACAAACTAAGGATGTGCAGAGAGAGGACCGATGTGCCACTTCAGTCTCTCAGTTTGCACAGCATCAGAGCCAAAACTTACTTCTACCCACCCAACTGAAACAGGTGTAACGCCGCATTTATTTGGGTGCTACTAGAGCAAGAGACGTCTTCATCAGCTGAACTAAAACTGCGCACATAACTCTTGCAAATGCCATTGTTCTTCGACACATGATTTCATTACACAAAGCCTGCCCACTGAGGAGTGTGTTTGGGGGTGGCAGGAAGGAGGGGGAGGGAGGCTTTAAACAGAGCGGGGGAAAGAAACCCTCAGAGATCCAAAATAAATGATTCTTGATTCACAGGGAGGCAGGAAACACAGCTCACACCCAAACACAGACACTCCTCCATGGCAGACAAGCATCCTGATGATTGTTGGCTTTGTTGTTACAACAGGAAACTCCCCCACCCCACTCTGCAGCACTGGATTGTCTGAGGCAGCCACCCGTATTTTTCTTGCCTGCTTTCCTCGCAGGAGCTAGCGGCTAGCGGTTACTGGAACGTGCTGCACAGCAGTCGACATGAGAAACATCTCAGAGATGCAGCATCTTTCAACTCACTAAGCAAGTATCTCTTTTAATTCAAAGGACTGACAGTGAACACGGTATTACAAAAAATATTTCCTGTGGGTTAACGCAGCAAACGGTATAGCACAAAACTTATGATACACCACCATACGGCTTCTTTCTTTTTTGTTTTTTTTTTTGTTTTGTTTTACTAATAATGTAAAACAACGTGTAGTGTTGTAACTGCAAGAGCCACAATACTGCTACAGCTTGTTTGTGCTGGGATTAATGTTAGAGTGGTTTAATTATTTACATCTAGCATTGTATCCAAAAACCTGAGGATGGAATAATAGTATTTTTATTTAGTTATTTTGACCTAGAGTACGTTTAAACTGTTTTCAAGAGACAGGACTCCAATTTTTCAGAAAAAAACTGGGATGTGAAAACACTGCTTACTTAAAAAACAGAAAGCAACCCAACAAACGCCTTTTAAAAGGCAATTTTTATACCAAGCAGTAGCTGCAGTCACTATTCTGAGCTGAAAAGATGACAGAAAACCCGAGGAATCTGTCATTCTGCAATGAACTGCAAACTTGATCAGGATCCCTATCAGACTGAAATATGTAATCTGTATTGTCCACTTCCCTCCTCCTCTCTGCATGAGCACAGATGGTCAAAACCTCACAGCTAACCCTGAGCAATGGATAATGAGGTAATAACTCTGCCCAGCCTACAGCCTCTGTGGTTACCTCCAAATTAACATCCAAACTGCATTATCAGATTCACAACACCAGAAACAAGAGTCTAGTTCACCAGCCAGACCATCTTGTTTGTCAGGAAATGGTTATAGCAGCTACATTTCTGCACCTATTTTTGCTCTTTAAAGTTGTGTGCAGCTACTGTAAACATACACATCAACCCCTCTCTATGTTCCAGCTTCAAGAGAAAAAGAACAACAAAAACCACTGAAAAAAAAAAAAAACAACCCCCTCCTACCCAGACTTTTCCTGAATACTAATGCTAAAACTATTACAAATGCTAATTTGGCACCAACAACCTATGATTAAAAAAAACAATGAAGCACCTCAAGCACATGAATTAAGGCATCATCTTAAAATACACTCTTTTCTTCCCAAGCTAGAAACCCCTTGCACATACATCTGGGGCTTTTTTTTTTTTCCCTCTCGATGATCTCAAAACTATATTAAAGATGTAAGTCTTTATGCAAGATAATCTAATGCATTTGGGGCATGAATGAAGGTTAAAGACACCACAGTACTTTTGAAGAGAACCACAGATGAGGCCAAAATCTCAGTTAAAACGTTCTCTATCAGTAAACACCTGCTGAAGGCAATCTCACGGATTACTGGGATGCCTATTGAGTTACTCAGGTACCATTACCTAACGTTCAGCACTTGCTAAAGAACATCTCTACTTTAAATATGCTTTCAGTCCATAAACTACTGAAGCAGTGGCAAGGACGCATCTCCACAACACTTCTGAGGCAAGGATCTCAGAGTTTTAGTAACATTAATTCATCTTTACAGTCCTTGCTTTATCTCAGTTTTAAAGTACAGGAAACCAAAGCTCAAAGGGCCGGTTTCTTTCTCCATGTTGCACTGCTCGTCAGTGGCAAAGCTGGAAATAGAAACCTTAGTGCTCAATTCCTTTTCATGTGCTTGAACCGTTAAGAGTAATCCCTCAAAAATATATTTGGGAAAAAAAAAAAAAAAACAACCAACCTCTTGCAAACATACTAGCCAAGATTAGAGGGAAGGAAGAACACATTGCTTGCCCAGAGCCATGTGTTAAACCGAAGGACCTCCCTGTGCCACCCCATCCTTCACTTCTGTCTAGAAAACTGAAACCCCTAGAACAGAGGCACAGACCTAACCTCGGTCAAGTAACACACATGGTGAAAAAATCAGTTACCAAAAAGGGAAAGAACCCAAAAGGTCCTCCAATCTCATCCAGGTCAGCACGTTCCTTTATACAACACATCTTTGCCAGACCTTGCCTTTCTCTTTGCAAATTCTTTGTAAGTATTAAATAACTCCCTACATCAACACTGTCCTTGATAGATACATAAGTCGTTATTTGATTCTAGTTAAACTCTCTGTAGGTATCTTTGGTGAAAAATAAAAGTTCCTATTATCAACAAAAATGGTTGTATCATCTAAAAACTCAGTGACGCATCAAACCAAAACACGTAATGCTGGGTTCTGGAGTGTGGAGAAGCTGAATACTAGATCAGAAAGCACCAAGCCAGGAAGTTTGTTTATTTATTCACTTTTTTAAACTTGAAAATTACAGCCACATCAGACTGATCATGCTTTCCAACTGATAAAACCAAGATATTTACATTGCTTGGCTGACGTTTTCCAGTTCACAATTCCATGCCTCAGCAATACAAACCTCACTGCTGACCATTAGGTTTACAGTAAGAACTGTTCATCTTGATTATGCTGTTTTCAGTGCTTTTCTGTTCACGATATTGCAAAAGGTGATGTGATTCCAAAGGTGATGGTACAAAAAACCACAATGTTTCGTAGCCAAGTGCAAAATCAGAAGCATTCTTTCAAATGCCTGCCTTACTTTCAACTCTACTTTTTCTAGCAGTTTTAGTCTTAATACTTCCAGTATCAGAGAGGTTTGGGTTCTTTTTCCTCACAAATGCTTCCCACTGCATTTGCAATAGTGAGACGTACCTTGCTGGAGCAGGATGAGTAGATGACTGGGGCTTGTCAAGTATTTGCTACCTCTGAGAGACGAAGTCTCTTCCTTTCCTCCTCCCTGTGTTTGTTACCAGCTGCTGACTAGCAGTCTACCAGAGCAAATGAATTGTAGGATATAACGTTGGAAAACAAACTACTCTGTGTGCTCTCTGAAGCAATGCTGATTTTCCTATGTACAGTTTAGCCAAAAGAGAGAAGAGGACACAAATTTATTCTCTGGATAGACCACCAGTGGCATATCTGAACTAATACACAGATTTCAATAAACAATGGAGAAAGGCAGGCAAATCTTCCATAGGATCTCCCATAACTAGACAAAGTAGTATTTCCACCTCAGATCAGAATAAACTACCTGAAAGCCACCCAAAATCACCTCAAAGCCACCCAACTAAGTTCCCACAGACCCAGTATTGCAGGCAACAAATACTTCACACCTGATTAGAGTACGAGTTTAACTTTTTTTTTTTTTTTAAAAAACCACCATTTTCATTATTCTCTTTGCAAAGACTTTGTCTCCATTAGAGAGTGAAGGAAGGTCAATATCTAGTACAAGGCAGAAATACTTAGCAAAATTACACAGATTAACTAATTTGAATGTCAGGAACTACTACAAATCTCAGCACTTGGAGAGGTGCTAGGAGCTGGAGAGGGAAGGGGATGAGAGTCAGAATCTATGTGGAACTTCATGGAACGAGACTACAAACCCATTAGACAGATAACTGCTCTGAAAAAGAAATTACTTCATAGCAAATCTAATAGACATTTTCTATGAGACATCCTGACTTTAAGATGCAATTTCACAGTTTAAGTTTTCATATCCCTTTAACATCTCTACATCTGGTCAACCTTCCATTAGCAGTTACATCCTGAGATGCAGCAGTGAATGCATCACACTTTCCTCAGTTACCGCTGAGGTTCTAGAGTTTACTCCAGCTGTCAGCTGGAAGTATTTGCCTTTCTTCCCATTTTTTTCCATCTAAGCCTAACACTATCATCATCTTGACTTTGAGAAAGAGGCAGAGACATAATAAAGACATATATTTGTATATATTTTCCCCTTTAAAATTGTTTTTGCTCATATGAAGGCATAAACACTCCAAAGAACCATCCCCGAGCCATCTACGGCGCTCACAAAAAGCTGCTTTTAAAGCTGCCTAGCTCTCTCCCACCTGATCCTATAAACACGGCTGGCAATTCCCCCCCCGTGCCTCCAACATATTTTCACTTAGCACCAGTTTGATGTATAAGATCTGACAGCCAGGCAGTTATAGGCCACCTGCATCACTGTCGCCATGACAACAGTGAAAGACAATCCATGATCCCATGCCCTGGTCACACGTCTCAATACAGCTTATCTGTCCAAAGCCACTGAGTCTAATGGAAGAGAGTAATTACAATCTTCCACTCATTGTCAAAATTCTCACCACATAATGCTCTTCAAAATTATTTTATTCCTCTCACATGGCTGCTTAAAAAAAAAAAAAAACACACACACAGACACACACCCAAACCATAACGAAAGAAACCTTAAGTGGGTTTGGGAGGGAGCGAGGGGTGGAGGGAGAGGAGGATCTCAGAGAGGCTGCGACTGATACAAAAATGTAGCAGTGTGAGCAAACCGTCCCTGTGCAGTGTTAAAGGGCTAATCAGAAACAGGGGAATGTACCAACCACTGAGAGGGATAAATGAAAATTTCTCTTCTATTCGTAGAGCATCACTTAAGATCCTTTCAGCTTCACACTGAAGGTGAAGGGAAGATATCAGCTGCCCTCTTCTTCCCCTCCCCTTCCTGGAAAACTTCTTCCTATCAAAACGAACAAGCCCCACGCTGCACCGTGCAGCAGCAACAGCTTCACAGAGCCGCGTGGCTCTTCAGATGAGTGTCACTATAAACAGGACAGGGAACCCTGTGCCAGGGACAGCTGAGTAGCAGCTCCTCCTCTCCATTTCACCCCCTCTGACAAAGTTCCTGGCTATCCCCACATTTTCATTTCAAAAGCAGAGATGCAGGGAATAGCTTCACAATTGTATCCCTTCCGACACCATCCCTAAAAGATCACTGTGTGCTTTCCATTTCCGTCGGAAAATGCCAAAATGTTATTCTGTTGTCCATGGCCACATCCGTAATTAGGATGCACTGACTGAGCGCTTTGCCCCAGCACAGGAGGTCAGGGGAAAACGAGCCTCAGTTTGCACCTGCAGAACGGGCACATTGCTGCCCTGCCTCGCAGGGAACTGAGAGGACAGCCACATTAAAGACTGCTACACAGCAGTGACAAAGGCCAGCAGCACCTATTTTGTACCATGGCAAATGTCGGACAGCACGTGCCCCGGACCCTCACCCTGTAGCGGACATGAATACAACCCCTTCTGGCACAGAATTTATCACAGGAGGATCAGGTCATAATCGTAATCAATGAGAGAAAGTTTGCCTTGTGCCTGACACTCCCTGCCCCAATCCTTCCTTCTCCTCCAAGCACCTCAACGCAAATTGGTCAAAGCGTCACAGCCCCAATTCACTAGGCATGCAATACCTCTTGGATTCACAAAATGCTATAAATCAGAAACAGACAAAAACATGCAGTAACTTATTAGAATGCTTCATCCACCAATGTCCAAACCACACTAGTAAATAAAAACGTCAGACGACTGCCCATTTTAGAGACATATTTTCAGTTGGATGCTTTAGGCCACAGTGTCAGCACCAGGACCTGAATGCTCCATTCACAGCACGCGGTGTGCGTTTGCTGTACGCTGTTACCATGGACCAGCTGACACACAGTAACTCGACTGTGTGCTTGGGCCCCAGCGTCCTAACTCTCAGCTCCCAAGCCACAAGGTAAATAAAAAGCCAGCCTTTTTTGGTCTGTACTTACAAGAACACAAAGAGGTCTGAGGACCTTCAGCCCTAGTGTAGTCCAAGCATGGCTCCGGATACTTGCGTTACCTCGAGCATTCATGGCAAAATTACTTGAAGGAGAAGCAATGCTGAGACTTAACGAGCACCTTCTTCATGCATGATCTAAACAAAATGTTACAACCAACACACATCATAGTATCTCTATGCTTCCATATGCCTCCCTGCCAAAGCATGATACGAATGTGGGGCCCACACGCGTCACTCTACCCAGCCCAGAAGCCCGGCCATCCTGCGGCTGGGCACGAGACAGCCAACGCTGTCCACGCCAACCACATGGACGCTTTGGAAGGGGCAGTAGGCATGGCCCGGCAGGGGGCTCAGCCCACACAGCAGATCCCATGGAGCATGGGCCATGCAATCTCTGCTAACGACACGGAGCCAAAGCCCAGCTTTCAAGACAGCTTTTAAGACACCAGGACAGACTTTTCTGCTGGTGTAAGTCAGGCACCTCAGCGGACTTGCACCAGCAGAGCCTCTGGTCCGGGGCTGCTATCGGCAGTGCCCCCTACCCCGTCCTTCTGGCACTGGTTCAGCACTATCTCAAAGGGAAGGGTGCCACCTACAGCACTGCGAACAACTCTTCCTCCAGCACCATGGCTTTTCTTGGACTTCTCCCAACGAAGAATTAAGCAGATCCAGCTACCTGAAATGGAAGCTGGGTGATTCTTCCATGACTAAGAGGTAGACAATGTTCTCAAACACTTTTTTTTTTTTTTTTTTTTTTAAGTTTACAGATACAGAGGTACAGCCTCTCAAATGGATTCCTCAACTTTATCCCCTTTACGTCTTGCTGTTGCAGCATATTTTCTCCTACTACTATACTTGCATGTCAGTACTATCAAAAACACCTCATTACCTTAAAAAAACAGCAGTTAGATAGAGCATCAAATGTGCTTTACTTCAGAACTTCTTCAAAGAAGATTTGGTCCCTGCCCCTCGAACTTATGCCCCAAATTCCTTTTCCTCCCTTCCATGGGAAGGATCAAGGCAAGCAACAATTTCACTCTTTTATGAGCCAGAAACTTGCATCTTTTGGAGTTCCTGCGTGTGACATCTGACCTCTGAAGAGGTATTAGAAGTGAGGTGCTGCTTTCTGTTTTCAATCTCGCTAAAGCCCTATTAATTCATACAGGAGATGCATAACCAATAGGTAGAGCCTGAAAACCAATTCTCTTTCTTACAGAAGCACACTGGCTCTATCTGTCAATGCTAATCTGAGATAAATATCCCTGTGCAGAATAGACAACAGGCAAGCTGTCCAGAAAGAAGACAAAGAAGTTGAATTTGTCTGACAGAACCCACCTGCCCTTGTTAATGAAACGGTCAGTAAATGAATAGGTATCCATAGCCATGGCAAAAACTAGAAGAATAATCCAGTAAATCACCCTAGCAGTTTACCTAAATACAAGGATTAGGTTCTCCTCTTCTCTTCATGCTCCAGTTTTTATTATGCAAGAATTTTTCTACTTACTACAAATTTGCAATGAAATGCAAGCTCTGGTCACAGTTAAGAATCTAATTCTGATTTCTTTCCTGTTTTCTGACTGTAATGTCCTTGAACAGCTTGAAACAACAGCTTGAAAGGAGTCCCTAATTCATTCATAACTACCTGAGCGCTCTCCCTACTGGGGGTGACTTGAGGAATGACCAGCAAGCCAAGGGCCACACCAGCATGCTTCACCGAGGCTTGATGTGGTCAGCAAACATCTTGTCTAGCAAATTCTAGCAGAGCCTGGAAACCAAAGACACCACGAGGCGAAATGCACTGCTGAAGCACCAGGCGGTACATCTGCATGCTTACAGGCCTGTGCCTGGGGACAGGCTAGAAGGCAGTCGCAGAGGGATGGCCACACACCGCCACCAGACAGCATCTTTGCCAGCACTTTCTACAACTGGTCTGCAGTGAGAAATCGCACTGGGAACAGCCCAGGAAAGGTCACAAGTCTACCCCCGCACCGGTCCTGCCATCTTGGTGCTCTGTGCCTCTGCTATAGTCTGGCTGCCGGCCGGAGCAGCAGCTAGGAAGGCCTGCTTTCCCTCCCCGCCTTCCCTGCCTTCCACTCGCCCGCTGCCCAAGCGCCGGGCCTCCGCACCCTGAGGCGGCTTTTGCTCCCCAGGGCTCGCTCTCACCTGCGGCCGCCGCAAGGACCTGGTTCCTTGTCAGCTGTGGCACAGGGGAGGGGAGGAGGACAGCAGGACGCACCGCTTCTGCTGGGATCTCGCGCACGCACGCCAGAGACACGGCCCTCGCTAACGAATTCGCACCGTGGCTCGTTGGCAAGGAGCCAGCTGGAACGGCCAGATGGAGAAGGAAGTCTGGTGGCCTGGCAGCAGGAACGCAGCGCAAAAGCACGGGGGCAGAAAAACGAACGCCTGACAGCAGAACTCAGCTCTTCTGCTCCTCTCATACCCTTCTGAGGCATTCGGCCTGTTAATACCCTTACTCTTACTCCTACGGCTAACAGCCAAAGACTCTAAACCCTTGTGGAAAACACTATGGCCCCATGAACCTCTAGCCTTCACAAGAGCAAAATCCTACCAGTGAAAGCAGGGGAACGTATTGGTCTGAAAATCTTACATAGCATCTCATCTATCTGGCTTTACATTTACACATACATACATATATATATATATATATAAAATATTTATATCTATTTATATATAAAGGCTACTGGAAGACAAAATGTGATGAACATAGTAGGCAGGAGAAAAAAAAAAAGAAATGTGAATCACACTAAAAAGTGAGGGGAACCATCACAGAAACGCCAAAACCAATACTCAAAGAGACTGACACCTACACATTGGGCACCTCCTCATCTATTGTGCATCTTCCCTGTAAGTACGGGCACCCTCAGCCAGCAGTTCCAAGCAGCTGAAGCTGCAGGCCACTGCTGTAGCTGGCAGCATGCTGAAGAGGAGAGAGATGGTACTCGGCACCTGCTTTGCCAGATGAGGTGTCTTCAGACAAATACACCAGATGCGGATGTATCTGCACACTACTTGCACGCAGTTACTGCTTCTGTATTAACAGGTCACCGTGCTCACAAACAGTACGTCATATGTTCAACTGGACAGTCACGTTCAGCTGGACACGTCGGTTAGACATCTCCAGGTTCATTGTCAATGCACGTGTTAATAAGTACCTAACTGCATTTTTGTTCTGGTATTTACTTATTAGCCTCCCAGGCCTAATTTATTCAGATTCATTTCCATACAGATGCAGCATGCTGTGCTCATAACCACACTTGTCTGCTAGGCATTACATCAACCCAACATCAACCTTAACTTGTGTTGTCTGAAACTTATTGTTAAAAAAAAAAAAAAAAGTCCCTAACTAAATTTAACCTCTTACCCCGCAGATTCCTGTATGTTTCGAAACCTCCCAAGTCCAAGGTGTGTGCTTGCCAGCTTGATGCAACATGTAGAACCAATGCTTTACAGCAGCTGGGACTAATCCCACCAATACTTTCCTAGTTCATTTCACCACAGGCATGTGCTTCTCACACTGCTGGCTTCCTGCTAAAGCCAAGAAACTCAGCTACCTCGGCAAGACCTGTTGTAAGAAGGCTTCTTTTGTTGTATGACTAATAGATAAGGACTTACAGGAGTGAAATTCCCTTTTACTACTTCTTTCTCAAATGTGTATGAAGGATGGTTTTGCCAATTGCAAGAAAAAAAGTGTATTCATTAAACTACTGCTTTGGAGATCTAGTGCTTATACGCAGTCTGGTGAGCCTCCAAGCCCATGTAACTTTAAATCAACGCTCAGCCTTTCCACAGAAATAAACAAAAGAAATCCCCTAACAGATCTTCACCTTCCTGAAAGGCAAGCCACAACATTCCTTCCCTATCTCCCCACGGCAGACATCAGATGAATCCTAAAGAACACGTGCCGCAGAGGATTAATAAAAATGTTTCCTTTTCTAAGATACATCAATTAACAGATCTGACTGATGAAAACAGACACTATTTCACAATCAAAAATTCTCAGCAGTGACCATTCCTGTACGTCAACAAGTAAACTAACATTACTTCTAAAGAAAGCCACAAATCACAATCAACTGTGTCTTTTGAAGTGTAGCCTGTCTAAAGGGAAACACCTACGATGTGAACCTGGATGCCTTTGCTAATGAGTAATGAGAGGTATTAAATTACAGGCTGCCGCAGACACCTCCCCTGGAAAAGGCCAGCTTTTACCAAAGGTGAAGACTTATGCAACAAGCTACTGACTATGGAGAAACCAACAAAACCTTCTCTGTAAATCAGTACTACTTCAGCCTCCTCTAGAAGTATACCCTGTGTTTTTATTCTTACTTAGTAAGCCACAATTTGTAAAACTATGGACCCTAAATGTTCTTAAATAATTCTGCTTGTTTAATTTCTCTTTCCACCCTGGCTTAATGAACAGTTAGACACTACTGACACAGGAGCCATTACTTTCCTCTTCTCCCTCCCCTTCTGTAATAGATTGCCCTCTTAGTGAATTTTCCTATTTCTCACTAACATTTCTTATATTAAAACCTAATCCTGCCTACAGGTGTGAGAGTACTGAAACTAATCTCTGCCTAGAACACATTCTGCTGGCCCATACAACCTGTTCCAGGTCTTTGCTGGATCACGTCCTTAGACCAGATTAGCTGGGAGTTACAGTGCCTACCACTGTCAACAGAAAATTCTATGTTTAACTGAAGTTTCATTTTTTAGCAAAAATGGCAATAATTTTTCACCAGGGTGGAGAAGGGGCAATTTTTTTCCATTACTGTCTCTCAGCTACAGCAACCACATAAAGATAATTAAGATTAGATAGGTATCGATTTTTTTTTCCTCAGTTATGATGGGAGTAAATCCGGTACAGATTCTATAGAAAGACAAGATCTTTGAACACCAGTTGCATTTGGACCACAAGCATTCCAGATGTCGTTAAATAGAGAAATAAACTCTACAGGTATTTCTTAACAACTGTGATGCTTGGCAGACCAAGCTACTTTCTTGTGCTACTCCATTACATATACATTTTTATTCCCACAAAAGAACCAACGGCACCTCATTTTTCTGGACTTCATTTTATGCAGAATATCGTGCCATGCAAGTCTGCAAAGAGACAGTCTAGATGTCTACATTCTAATACAAATGTAACCAGGAAAAAGAGCCCAAGCCACACGAATGTCTCTACATCAATCTGTTGCATGTCATCATTTTCCCATTTTTCCCACAGTCCACTTTTAGAAATTCTATATTTAGTCTATTAGATTTTGATCTTTTTCCATGGTCTGAAAGGAAAGGTTGGTCACAGCTGATATTTGCTAATTTTTTTCCTAATCATAGAATCTGGGGGAAAAAAAATGTATGCAAAGAGATATTAAGTGCAAACCAAGAAAATATAACACCAAAGAGAAAAAATGTCCTCTCTTACACACATGTTTACAAATTAAAAGTGTTCATGGCATTCCAGCAATCTCCAGCTAAGCACTTTCCAATATGGTCCACGAGATTACATTTAGCAATCCAACCCGATATTATTCCCAAAATACAAAGGTTGGTTTTGTCCACAGAAAACAGCACTTGCTACATTTGCTAGATGATCTCTATGGAGTGCTGAACTGGCAGCAGTACCAATTATATTTTCATTAGATAAACATAGACTTAACATTAGCATTTTTGGCAAAACTGCATATCATGCTATATATCATTGTATAACCTTTAAACTAACTGTTCATTTCAGTCACTTCTGTTAAATGCAATCTCAGATTTTGTTTCATCTTTGTCTCTGCACAACTCCACTCAGTGCAATGAAAATCTTGTTAATTAAAACCACAACGAACTGTGCTTCTTATTCACTCTGATTAACATTGCATCCCAGGTGTACGAGGTATTTCCCAAACTTGGTCACAGACCCCTTGTACCTGAAATTACTCAAAAGGTAAAAACCTCATCAGTTCCCCTCTGCCTTCTACTGTAGCAAGAACTATACAATCAGAAAAGCAAAACATCTGCCAAACAATTTCTCTCTTTTAATCCCCACATATAGGCATTTCCTCAAGGAATTTTACTACCAAACACACTCACATTTCTCACCCATGTCCATCTAAGGATAGAGAACTATTGGAATAAGGTCTCCAGCAAATCCAACACAGATTTTAAACTCATTGGTGAAGGAAAAACATCTGAATCTGTACCGATAATTTTATTGTAATATACAGCCAAATAGAGAAGATAGTAACAATGAGACTAGATAAAAAGATGCATTTCAAAAAAACTGCTGAAGAGTAGCCGAACAATGCAACTTGGAAGCTTGAGCTCACCTCTACTAGTACTTTAAACTTTCCTAATTACATTTGATTTTTTCCCCTTTAAATGGCTAGTTTTCATGTTCTTAACAGTCTAGGCACTGAAACTAAGACTTTGGAGATGACATCAGCATTTCACAACCCTCCAACCCACCTGCTAATTAACTCTAAACTAAACATTGTGGAATGAAATCTGGGGCATTATTCCTGAATTTAAACACAAATACGTCTTTTGTCGCAATGTCTGCACAACAGCTATTCAGCAGGTGAAAAAAAAAAAAAGTGCTTTTCAGAATCCTCCACCGAAGCAACTTTGTATTTAACACCTACTAAAATAGCAGACCACCAGTTCACAATTCAGATTTCAACTTCTGTGTTTTACTTAAACATTCTATCTTTCTTCCTTGTTGTTGATATGTAAAATAACAAATGATTCTGAAATTGCAGTTGGCAAGTAAAATTCTTTTCATTATGATCGCTCACAAAACACAGTTAACTTAGCTAAATAAAAGCAATCAATTTACCCTAGTCAGCAGAACAGAGCATTCATTAAGTCTGTTTGCTCTAGAGACCACTATGCACACCTTCGCCACAAAGCCCATCTGATCTGCAGGCTGGAGTATGAAAGGCACCATTTGCTCCTATGACTTCATGGTGAAGGAAACGGGACAGTGAGGGCGAGATCTTGGTGTCCTTAGGAAGGAAAAAAATGTCAGCGTGGTCTCCCTGAATATTAGCCTAGGAAACGAACAGAGCTGAAAATGGTAAAAACTTAAAAGAAATTAGCCATACAGAAATAAGTTCCCTTACAATACAAAATATTTACATCTGCAGAAATTACATATTGGTGCTGCATTACAATCCAAATTACACTGTTAAACTCCTCAACTCTTTCCTTATCCTGATATAAGGTTCACGCTAAAAAAACCCTCAAAGGTAGATGCTTGAACAGATGAGCACTGAAAAGGAAGCACAGATAGATATCAGATAGTCTGGGTAAATGACTCAAGATAGAAGCATGGAATAAGTGCAGTTCTAAATGGTAGAGGCTTTAAAGCCCCATCCTGTTCCCACTTAGTTTGAAGACAGAATGCCTGATATAAATCAAGGTGATTTAAATTGCTGATTTTAATCAGGATTGAAATTACCAGGCAGGAAACCCTGATCTGAATAAATCAGTCTTTTCACATTTCTTTTATTTATTTTTTATATATATATATATATATATAAAAATATAATTATATTTCTGGGGAATGGTCAATACTTACTGGCTGGTAACTATTAAAGCATGTAACTTGACAACTCCATATGTCCTTTACATTAAATGATACATTTTCTTGAAATGTGGAAGGACTATACAGCTGTACAAGGGCTATACTTCTTGCAAGACAGTTTCTCTTTTGAGCTTCCTGATGGTGATTGCTACAAAGCTACATTTAGATACAAAGTGAAATTCTATTAACACACAAAACCACTTTTTTAAAATTAATTTTTGAAATACCTTCAGTGTACCTGTTATGTAAGAAAAAAGTTTATCAAACTGCTTTTCTCTGTATTTAAAAAAAATGTAAATTAGTAGATAACTTGTATTTTGCCCTATTCCTAAACATAAATGGGAAGCAGAAGTCTCCCCCTGCTCTCCCAACAATCAGTTTTCAGCCTTAAAAGAACTAATTGAACTGTGTAAACTCGCAAAGACACCGTATCAGCACAGAAGGCTCCTATTGTCTTGCTTAGGAATTTTAGGACACACTTGTTCCAGATTTTTTCCTAAATGTTAAACTTTTGCTAGTTTGATTTCCTTTAAAAATTCAGTATAAATACAGCACTTAGCTGCTTTTTTATGATTGAATTATTTTAACAGGTGACAGTAAATTTAAGCATAAGCTCTCTTATTTTCACATCTAAATTGTGTTCAAAAGTTTTTTTTTAAATTACTAACTGACCTCACAAATATAAATTATTAAGAACTGGGTAAAAATAAGTGCCTCAGGTTACCAATTTTTATCCACTCTCATTTGATGGAAACGAAAAAAAAAGAACACCCCTACACACATGCGAAAGAAGGGCCTGAGCGGAGAAGTAGAAATGGACCCTCTTCCAGATGAATGTAAACACGACAACTCATGAAAGAGTAACTGTAGTTGACATGTGAAACAATAATCCCTATCCATCAGTTTATTCTGGTCAGAACTGATTTATCCTTCTGGAATGCAGACTGCAAGTAACCAGAGGGACAACAGCATAACCTCAGAAACCGAGGGCAGAAGAGTGCTGTATGGACCTGAGGAGGAGCATCAGGGTACAACACTCTATAGCCCACAACCTTGTTTCAAAACGTCTCGTCTTACTATCCTCATTCCTTCTAAGAAGGTGCACTGCATGAAAATCCAGACAGAAAGCACGTGCGAGACGGAGGGATGGGGCCAGCACTGTTTCCTCACCATGACAGGGACTATGCTACTGGAAGTACGAAAGAAACCCTTCAGACAACTCTGTAGCGATCAACAGATATGACTCAATTTTAGCCGCCCTGTCTCCTTCTTCAGCTTGCAAGGAATAGGATCGTTCATGTCTGCAGAAAAAGAAGGCAGATTTTTCCTTTACCTGGTCTAATCTATTTTACCAAGTATGGCAGCAGTTCTTCAGAAAAAGGCGCAGAGTAATTGCCACTATTACCAGCACAATCCCTTCCTCTGCCTTAGATGTGAATTCTTCACTCACTGCTTCTGTCAGTCTACTTTCTGGAGCAGAAGCTGAGCGAACAGGGCATCGTGCACTGTGGTCAGTAATAGATGCACACAAAAAGGAATCTGCAAGACTACGTCACATGTCAGTCTGCGCCAAAATATGAAAAACAAGCAAATACTATATTACGTTGTTTGTTTTAAAGCTGTTGTTGAATCTCTCTCTCACTGCACAAAGTGTTGCCTACTGAAAGAAGCCACCCCAGAAAATTAATAAGTGAAAAAAATAAAATCAGAATATACCAGGTGGAATACGAAAGGAACATGCATTTTGTACAAATGTTTTGTACAGTATTTTATTTAAAAAAAAAAAAAAAAGCAACATTTGCTCCCCTGCCACAAAGCAGTTCACAGAACAGCTGAATTTTAGCCCCAGAAGGAATTACTAGTACTTTGACCATTACTTTGATTTTACAGATTACATTTTAACACCTGGATCAGCTCTCAGCTTGACGGTCACCAACAGCATATGTTGTCTTACAAAATAATAATGAAAAAGAAATTTCTATCATTAATCCCAAGTTTGAAAAGTTACGCATTACAAACCATCTCATGCTCTACAGAAACACGCAAAAGCAAGGCAATTCACATAAAATCACCACGCTCTTGATGTGAAGGTGGAGTCGGAAGACACTTCGGGGCTCAGCCCCAGCAGGACCCCTAGGGAAGTCCAGGGAACCACGGCCAGCGCGGCAGCTCTCCCCGCTGCCCCGCGCCGCAGCCGGGCTCCCGCGACACAACCGCACGAGCGGCAGCAAACGGGCACGAAGGAAAGAGGTCCGGGCTGAGGCGGAGCGGATCTACCCGGCGGCCATCAGCACCGGTGGTTACACAACTTTGCTCACTACCGGTAGCTTCACAGGACTCCCACAGGCTGGACGGCAGCCAGAATGACCTCTCGGCTATTTGCCGTTTCCTTTAGCTCTCGGAGAAGTTTGCACTCTCTCTCTTGACCGACTGGATTTCTAGCAGCGGGTAAAGGCTAAATAAATACCCAATCTAAAGAACAAAAAAAAGAGTTAATATAAAACCTTCCTTCAAGTTAAAACGACTTCCTTCTACGTAAAGCTCTTGCTCGTGGGCTGCTGCCCAGCACAGCGCGAGAGCAGTAAGGCAGGCAGCGCGCACCTCCTCCCGCAGCCTGTTCCTGTGCCCCCGCGGTGTGGGAGCCCAGAGCTTCTCACCCAGGCTTCCCCCTGCACACGGTAGTGATCCCGGGGATTTTTTTTTTTTTTT
>VXAL01018761.1:214464-228744 GCA_013399475.1 Chauna torquata
CCCACTTTTTTTTTTTTTTTTTTAAATCATGGTCCCAAATGTTATCCATTACATCTTACACTTTGCAAGAGACTTAATTCCAGACCAGTAATTCCAGATCAGACTTCCCTGAGCAGCAGCAGTATTTTAAGAATAGACTTTTAATTTTCAGTTTACATAACTGTTTTGGTTAACTCTTTAAGGCATTGAGCACACTTGCTCATACCAACGTGTTGAACTAGCAGGTGCTTTTAATATTAAGTACGGAATGAAACAGCTTTTTGATGTTCTTGTCCTCCAGAAAAAAACAAAAACCTGAAACCACACAAGTGAGCGGGACCAACCTTGAGCTCAGCACAGGCCGGTCGGGGACTCTCGTGACTTGAGGGATCTCGCCTCTCCGCGTCATCCTTCTCTAGCCTGACCAGCAAAGCAGGGTGCTGGCAGGGCTCTGAGGGGGGGTTTATGCCCACCTGGAACGAGCCGACAGCACAGCCTTCTGATTCCTTTCTACCTCGTGCTGCTGGCAGCACGAAGGTGGCAGATTAATTACTCACTCGCTAGAGTAACACAGACTGGTGTTACTGCCCAAAAAATACACAGCTGGCATTGCTGTGCCCAAGGACCCCTAGGTGACCGAGATCAGCGGGCTGCTCTGCAGAAGTGAGCTGGGCCGAAACTCACCCAGAAGTGGAAGTCCCTACCCGCTCCTGGAGCCCTTCAGCAGCCGTTCTAACAAAGCAGCTTCTTGGGGCTTGCCCTCATGGCAAGAAGGAGCTGAATTATGCAATGAATGACAAACTCTCCGGAATCCATACTAAAGTTGCCTGGGGTGGGGGGAAAAATCCCCTCGGGTGTTCTGGCTCAGGTTTATCAACCACCATAGGATCAAGTCACTTTATTGAAGAGGGCTCTGTCTCCTCTATTAAATAGTCAAGATTTAATCCTCTTCCAGCAGGACATCTTGTCCCAGAGAGTTCACTGAAAATGTCCATCACCTTGAGAAAAGAGTCAAATGAAAAAGCCTCCTGTTTTTCCCCATTATGGCCTCTAGTCCCTGACAGATTGTGCTGAACTAGCCTTCCACAGTCAGCAGCTATTTGCTACCAAAATTCAGGATTTACATTTTTGGCTTGTCTTAAAGAAAACTGGCAGCCTTCACTAGTGTGTGGTTCAGAATATACTTCTCCTAACATCACACCAAATGAAAATAGCTTCATGAGCTACCACTGGAAAGAGATCGCCGTTCCTCCATTCCCACACGTTCTGCTCAACGGGGTGTCTAGATCACAACCCGGTATTCACAAAAGCAATGGTCCACCTCACAGAGGTTTCAGCCAGAGAGAATAAAGCCAACACTAAAAATATTTAAAATGTAGCCTAGTTCTGAGATTCCGCCTCCTGCATGCAATTGAGCCATTACTGAGATAAATCCACACGGCGGTAACAAGCAGGTACGGAACTGAAGCAGCCAGGAAAACCCTGTTGCATAAACAGTGAGAGTTGTGCTGGTTCCCCCCACACACACTTCCTTTGGAGGAGTTAAACTAACTTAGTTGTGCCAGGATGAAAGGCCTTTGCAGAAAAACGATTTTGGAGGAAATGAAGACTTTTTCCAATCACATAATTTTCTTGAAGTGACAGAGCCCTCCAATTCTTCAAATTTCCACCTCACAAACGGAAATTAAAAATATGGTCCCAGTTGTCAAAACACACATTTGCCATAAATAAAGCCATTAGTCACTACAAGGTTCTCTCTATATGAATTATACTGTCTTATGAGCAATTTTAGTTTGAGGCTACTGAACTGTAAAGACTAGCTAGCTGTATGTCTCTTCCCCAATACTTAAAAAACAAATGCAACATCCTCTGCTACAGAGAATGATAGCCTTCGAGCAACGTGACATACTTATTATTGTAAAGCACTTGTGAAAATATGTTTTCTTTATAAAAACTGAACCATCAGTGGACATCGTCTATGCCCAATGAAACCAATCATACAGTGGCTGCACACAAACATACACGCATTTATGAAGTGCACACACAGTTTTACTGTGAGGAATTAGAAATGCAATATCTATGTGCTTTTTTGGCAGTTATACAGCAAATAACATTCACATGCAGACACCCAGAACTCCAAAGATTTGGGTCTCCTCCCCTTGCAAGACAGACACAGGCCTCTGACACTGGAGGTAAAAGAGGTGTTTGTTTGCACTCCTAAATCCTTTATCCTCTTTCTTTCAGTCAGATCCCAGTCCACACATGTCAACAGCTATTTGAACCTAATCTTCCCTAAACTTGCAATACTACCTTACATTTGCCACGCAGCTTTTAGTGCCTGTATCAGTAGTTCTGAACAGCTTACAATTCGCTGATCTGCAGTGTTCAGGGAGGGAGTCGGGGGTTTCCCAGCAAAGACACAGACATCTTTCAGAGATTTCCCTTGCTCAAATTGCTTTTCTTAATTGCCATTCACAGTGTTGCATGATCCCAGAAGCGTGCAGACTATATGTTAGAAATGACAGCTCTGGATTTCTAAATTCTAAAATAAAAACTATGGATAGGGAGTTTTGGAAAACAGAGCCAGCAATTGTTGACATCGGATCAAGAAAAAAGCGTTATGAATAAAATAGTCTTTATAAACACTCAAATATAAGCAATTAACCTGTATTTTTTGTGCAGCTTCCCAAAAATGAATTTATTACAAGAACTAACGTAGTTCTTTATGCAAGTATCGGGTTCTGCCTGTCAGCAGTAACTTTCCAAGACATCCCCCGAAATTTGTTCCAAATATTACCACAATGCTTGCACTTCCGTAATCTTCTCTGGACAGAACATCTCCATGGATTACTTTTACTCTCTCTTTTCTCGCAAGCTCCATCTCTCAAAGACGAGCTAAATGAAGTTAAATGACCTTTTTAATACCCCATTATACCAACAATCCCTTCACAACACAACGAAGAATAAGAGATTGACTTATATTGATACTTACAGAACAACAAAAGGAACAGAAGCAATACATAAAAACACAGCTATCAATAACAAGAGAAAAATAAGCACACCATTACTTACTATTGCCAAAATACATGAGAACCTCCGTTCATTTCTACAGTCCTGGGGGAAAGAAATGGGTCTCACTCGTAGGCTGGTACATCCTACATCCTGGGTAGGAAACTCAACATATTTTCCCATGCTCTTGCAACACTAAGCATCCATAGCTTTGTTTGTCTTTACCTCAAGGCCAAACTCCAATTCTCATGATGAAGGCGAATCAAATTTACCTAAATGGAGTACAGATGCTTCTCAGCCAGGTAACACGTTGTGCTGAAAATACACAGTCAGCTACGTATGTCCTTCTGCTACCCTCTCAGATGAGGAAAGGTAGCTCTAGGACATAAGGACCCTTACTGAAATTTCATTATTATGTAACTCAGTAATTACGTAATGTTGTCAGCCCGGTATTATGGCTGAAACATTGAAGTACCGCAGATACAACTTAGTGTTGTCATCTACCCAAACGCTAGTAAAGTTCTCTCTAAAACTGGAAAAGGCACCTTTTTTGGATCATACAAATCCTATTACAAAGCACTCTCTACAGGGTTTTTAAGACATTCTTATGGAAAAATTCAGTTCCTTTGCCTGAGATAGTAATGGCCCAAGTTGTGCAGGTGCCAAGTAAGTCTGATGAAACAGTATTAATTTTCAAGCTCACCTGTTTAACAGTATGCATCTAAATTAACCACCCCAACAATATGAAGTGCTAACCACCTGCTTCACACACCATGGCACAGACAGGATAGCTCAGCCAGCAAAAGGATGCGATTATGTCTATGACTTACTGTATTGTCAAATCTGTAAATCTTTCTGAAAACCCTCGCTGTTTGGTAGTGCAGTCTGACCTCAGGGACAGAAGCTCATTCCCTCCCTTCCAAAAACGTGAGGCACTACCACCCAAGGGAGAGGAAATCTCTCATAGCTGTTTATTAAAATAAGGCCTGCGGTGCACTCCTCAGCATTTCGCTCTAGATCCATCAAAAAACAGGAATACAGCCAGCCACTAAACCATTGTGAACTACCTAAAATACTTTCCACTTGTTTCTCTGGTTTGAGAAACATGCATTGCCTTCTACCTCCCACTGCAATCAAGTTTGGAAACTAGTTTATATTAGCAGTGAATGGATACATTGAGGGAGAAGAAAGTATTGAAATGTAGCTTGTTTTAGCAAGACAAAGCTAATCCACCAGGAAAAAAAAAAAAAGAAGGAAAACCACACCACTTAACCAACTTTAGAAGTGTGCAAATCGGATTTGGACATAAAAGACTTAAAATACACACATCTGTTTGTTACTAACGTGTAAGAGGTCACTTGGGCAACAGCCTTCACGTGAACTGTTGCAGACTGTTGGCAGCCTCCAAGACACGTGCAACAGGTAACTACAAAAAGCAAGCCTGCTGTCTGCAGGTTTACATGTGCTGAACAACTTTGTCACACAAATTCATTATCCGTGCCAGCGGAAAGCGTTCAGAACTCCTCAGATCAGAGCAAAACCAAAAAATCCACCACCACCTAATCTCACAACAGCGCAGAAAATCACAGAGCGCAGCGGACTGTAACGCCGTCGTGGATTTAAGACCCACCTCCTCGGGTCTCCTTCCCGTCTCTCCTTCCAAACGGGAAGGACCTTCGCCTCGCCACCCAAGGCAAAATTCTGTATCTACCACTCCTACAATGAACGAGGCAGCGGTCCTGGAAGCCTGGGAGGAGAAACCGGGGCAGAGACCGTGCCCCGGGCCCCCAGCGGCACTCTCCAGCCGGTGCACGAGGCTGCAAGGCGGCAGACCACGGTCAGCGTGGATGGAACCCCCAGCACACGTTAGCAAGCACTGACTAAGCACATGGGAAGTGTATCATTTTCAACAGGTAATAAAGTACTTAATTTCCCTGTCCTCTCCATTCCCACTGCTGCTGGAGAACTGCTGAGATCCGCCGCACATGGCAGATCACGGCGTGCAGTTCAAACGTACTGCAGTTCCTCATAGCAGTGGTTTCAAGAACTTTTCAAGAACAGTGTATTCTTCCCTAGTCTCATCCTCAGATTACGGAAGTAAACCACTTTAGGCAAATTTCTCCACGGGTTTCCAACTAAGAAAAACTGTTTTTGAAAGCATGATACAAGCAACTGAGAGCAGGAGATACACATATTTTTGAAAGCACTATACGGCCTTTACGGAAGGCAGCCTTATCGTGATCTACCTGTGAGCACAACTGCTGCGAGACGCAGCCCGCGGGGGTACTACCCGGATAGTTACAGAGCTCTGATGAACTGCAGCACCGGACACATTTGACTTTCTCATCTGCATTCAGGCTACTAATCCTTCTTCTCTAGGACAAGTGTAAGACAACGATACTTGATGTTCTACCTTTTTAAGCAGAAACAGGCAGCTCTGCTTAAAAAACAATACAACAACAACACACCACCTGCAACAAATTAAATCAAAAGCAAGAGAAAGAAGATGCTACCTAAAGTGAATTCTTGCAAAAATTCTGTCATTGTGTATTAGAATATTAAGAGTGTACAGATCTTGTCTAGTAAAGAAATTGTATTTGATATCACACTGATACAGTTGTAGCAAAACTGATTAGTTTTATACAACTGCAAACATTTAGTTTTCTTCCTTCACAACAGGAAGGACATTTGATTTTCAGCTTAAATATTGAATCTTAAGGCATGCAAGAACTGTATATTTAAAAAAAATGCATCTGAAATAATATGAAATATTTCATACGAGTTTATGCTACTTTCCTCTGCAGAGCCCTATGCATATGACAATCACCGTTTTTCACTTATTGGTCTCAGCTATCTTCCCGCCTCTACAAACATCTAAGTTTGTAAATGAAGAGCTCTGAAGCTTTTTTTAACCTTAAAAAACTAGATACATTGAAAGCATTCTAAAAATGGGGGAAAAAAATTTGAGGTGAAGTACGTTGGTGGAATTTCTTACATATTTTACTGTTACTTGAGATGACCGGCACAATTCGCTCCTGCCATTACCTTTGTGAGCAAGTTAGCCTGTCCAAATCTGTTCCGATAAACTCTTCACATGGCCTTATGATATCTGTTCGTTATGTGTTCACCATCCACAGCACATCACAGATTTGGGAGGTAAATAATTTTGAAACCAGAAACAACGCCTTCTCAAGTAACCACTAGTGAAACTTGACATTTGAAACGCACTGTGTCGGAAATACCACTATCCCTAACGCTGCTGTTTACCTGGTGTGCTAACCGCTGGATTCTTGTGAGCAAGTTAATTCTGAAATAAAACGTCTGAGAAAGGGGAAAGAAAAAAAAAAAAAAAAACCCACAATCTGAACAAACACAGCCCACGGCATCGCCCGTCCCTAACTTATTATAAAACCAAACCACCTATTCCAATCAGCATTCAAACTACAGTTTCACGAAAAATCCATTCAGAGAATTATAATTTACATCATCTTTACTAATTCTCACATTACAAAGCTACAGAAGTTGCTCTGTGATTTTTTTCCCCGGACTACTTGACTAAGAATCGTTATCATATTGCCCAGACCTGGATTCAGACAGAAGGCAGATAAAACCGTGCAAGAGGCTCTGCCTTGGACTCGGCAGCTCACATGAGTATTACCTTAAGGCCCACATGTACGTCAAGGCATCACATTCTACGAATGGTGATACCATCTACACGGGCCTTTCATAATTATTTTACCTGGTTTATTACTCTACATGAAACTAAAATGAGTGTAAACACATCTGAGTAGCCTGAAAGAAAATTCAATTATCATACTGTAAAGATAAACCAAAATACTATCTTTCCTTGTTTTATCAAATGAGCAAAGCTTATCAGTTTTGCAGGAGAAAACTAGGAAACAAAAGAAACACAAACACAACTACGTCCTCCCTCACAGGAAGAACGCGGACGCCCTACCCGATCCAAGTCCATGCTGTGGCCAGCACAACGTCTGCGTCGAACGAGGCGACATTCTCCTCAGCCCTCCCAGCACCCTGGGTCACCACCTCGTCCCTGCAGGCATCCGCGCTCCCAAAGACGCTTCTGCTCGCGCTCTGCCCGGTGTTCTACGCACTGCTGAAGCATTTCGCTCCCGGACCAACTACAGCCGTGCACGACCACCAGGTTTTCAACTGGGAGCTGACCAGAGAACTGGCAGAGGACCAGGGCACGGTCACCGGGGCGAGGCAGAGCTTAGCGAACAGCTCTGCTGACGCAGTGCCTCCCCGTCCTCTCGTCCCCAGCACCACGCCGTGCAGTTCCACCTTCCACCAAAAAGTAAACACTGCTCTTCCCCGGGGCAGGTGATTCCCCGGCTACCTTAGTACCACAGACTCACCCAGGGGTCAGGCCAGCACACGCGTGGGGACGGGACTGCAGCACGGAGGGCAGAGGAGGAAGCCACGCCGCGTACTGGCAGCAAACTGCTGAATTGCCTCAGCTGCCTCATCTAACTCACCCTAAGGCAGCAACGCAGGAAAAGACCAGAAAGAGGTTAGCTGGATAGATTTTCCAGAGATTGTGATGTTTTCAGTACCTGCTTAACAAAATTCTTGTGTCGTGTGCTGTGCGCCGTGCGAACGCAGACATTTCATTCGGATAAACTACTTTAAAGATAGGTAAACATACACGTTCTTACCACTGCCTTTAAGCAGCACGGAACTGCACGGCAAAAACGAAACACGAGACAAATTTGCTGTCCCCAGGGAATCACTTCCTCAAGATAGCGGGTATTTGGACACAAAATGAAAGAACAAGCAGTGTATTTCATGTATTCAAATACTCATAGCAACTCTGAAGGAAGACGGTCTATGCCAACTTCCCAGAGCCCCTCTCTGGCTGTTACAAGACTGCCATACACTTAACCACAGTAATGGGCGAGAGGAAGGGAGAGGTGAAGCTTTTAACTTCAGTAGTCAAAATCTGTTTTGGTTTTGCTATTCTTCACTCACAAATCCCCATTATCACTTCCCACTGCTGACGTTTCCCACAACAAAAGTGTTACTGAGATAGGTAGGAAACCCCAGTGTAAATATAAAGGTAGAAAGTTTTTAAAAAATGAAATGGAGAGAAAATAGCTGGATTTTTTTTTCTGTTTTGCATTATCTAGAATATATATTAAAATGTGTTGGGAAAAAAAAAAAAAAAAAAAACAAGCTCCAGGTAACTCCTCTAGTTGAAGAAAATGTAAAGCCAAATTCTCTAAGGTGAATTTTCAGAACTGCAGCAATCCAGACTTTAAATAATCTTTCAGCCTGCAAACTTGTTAGCACAAATTATTTATGTCATCAAAGTAGGAAAATAGATAGCACTGTAACCTCAGCATGGCATCTCCACTTTTACTGGAATGCAAAGACCACAGGCTCAGCCCAGAAATTCTCCGTAATAGAAGGACCTACAGATTATTTTGAACTGTTACTTCATATCCAGTCATGGATCAGATGCCAGAACACTTCAGCCACTTTAGAGCTCAAACAATGTGGCTGCCTTTCAGTTACAGATGCTAACAGCACGAGTTACAGAAACAAAAGTATGAGTCTGCTAAAGTCTTCAAAGCTACATTACCTGCTTCAACAAGAACTAAAACTATATATAATGAAGAAAGATACTGCCCGCCAAAAACATCGTTATTTAATGTTTGTAGCAGTTTTCCCTATGCTGCCTCACTTATGCAGTGGAATGCAACGCAGAGAAATCAGAACAGCCACCAGATCCAGAGACCAAAACGAACAATGGCAAAAAACACAGCTGAAATGTAGCAATCTTGAGCAGTCCAAAGACAACTACTGCCAGCTAGGATACATTTTAAAGTCATTTTCTCAAATACTAGAGCATCTGTAACCACAATATTATGCATAAACAGAAGTGGTAGGAAATGCTATAGTTTCTCTCTTGGCTAAGTGCTGCCCTATCCTCCTTAATGTAAGGAAACGTCTTAAATGATTAAAAAACTCCAATACTTTCCATAACTCTTCCAATCTCTCATCTGCCATAACCAACTCCCTTCCTCCCTTAGATTAAACACAGTGAAGAAGTGCCGAAATATCACTATGGATTAGGTATGAGCCAAAGGAAGGAGAAAGTGTACGTGCACGTGTACTGGTTTACATAAATACACACATGCGGCCACATTGGCTGCTTGTTGTGATAACGCCCAGCGTCAGAGTAAGGCTGGGGACCAATTCTCTGTTCCTTACCTAGGTATGCAGTATCCAAGGACTTTCTGAACAGGCCTGAGATTTTCAGAAGCAGCACAAAGACAGCTGGGGAAAGCTACACCCTCACCGCAGTATTTACGGCTGTTTGCCCAAACCTACGGGCCCGAGGAAAATGAAGCAGTAACTGTGTAATTAAGCCTCCCGTAGGGCAGGTAGTTAGAGCAATGCTGGGAGGAGCCCGTAGCTTGAAGCAGGGAGGAGGGCGAGAGGCAGAGCCCAACAGCCCCACCTGCAACCAGTTAAAAAGCAACTCCACCAAGCTCCAGCTGCTGAGAACCGGGACCTTACAGGACGCTACAGAGCCCTGTAGGAAAGCCTGATAAAAAATAGGGGAAGGAAAACACGAGAGTTGTTGGTCTTTCTGTTTATTAGCTTAGTTGTTCGGCAAGTCATGAATTCAAACCTCTTCTGTACTCCACGCGTGCGGTGGTTGCGCAGAACTGACGGCAAGCAAACAGCAACAGATCATCTCCGCTACCAACTGCACTTCGGTGTTAGCCTTATCAGTGACAGAAACCTACTGAAAACACAAGGAGACTACTGCTGGACTTCTCTCTCTCCTCTCAGGTCAACTAAACATTAAAGTATTCATATCTCCTTACCAATTAAACTGCATGTGGTGGCAAACAAAATCAATGTGAAAGAGGGAAGTCTTGAAAGAAAGCAGCTCAGCCCCTTCCTGTAGGCAAAAAAAAAAAATTCAGCAGCAGCTATCTTATTAACCACTACGAGTTTAAAAAGACATTTTCTCTCAAGCCCTGTAAAACTGGGTTTCAAGCATTCCGAAAGCAAGCAACAGCAGACTACGAACATTGTGGAACTGAAGTATGTGAGGGGGAAGCAAAAGAGTAATCCAAATTACACGATTTTATGATTCACCGTCTTAGACAAACTAGGAAAATAAATACTTCAGATTGCTAAGACTCCCAAATTCCCACCGAACGTGCAAGTATGCTGCTTATCTGAACAGCCTGTGAGATCCCAGACTGGAAAACTGATTACAGGTTCAAAACTTCAGCCTGAGACTGTACCTCACATTTCAATTCACAGAACAGTATACTTGAAGGATTCCAGTCAGCAGTTCCCAGCTGTCAGACCTGTCCTCAAACCTCTGCTAATCCAAGCGCATCTCTCACATGAATTATACATATTGGAGTAACACGCAAGCAAACGGCATATACATGCGAGTGTTTAAAAATGAACTCTGACTCCTTTGCAGACTCCTCACAGTCTTCCTGTTCCAGTGTCTGAAATAAGGGACACAACCATGTGCACCTACCCAGGTGTTACTTAGCTCAGGTAAAAAACGTACGCTAGCAGGTACGCATGTTTCAACTAACATGTCCCATGTGTTTGTCCTGGGATAAGGGTGAAGTTTCACAACAGGATTAAGGTGTTGTAAGACTGCGCTGCCCATGGGAGGGACAGTCAAACAAATCATGGACCCGGTCCAGCTGAAAACTAACTCAGAAGAAAAGAAAAAAAAAATGCTTCCGTCCTCCCTACCCGCCTGGTGAGCCAGCTGACAGTGGAGCCACATGAGCAAAGGCTAGCGTTAGCACAGGGAGGCAGCAAGAAAATATGGCCACTGACAAGGGCATGAAAGATGAGACTTCCTCAGTGGCGGCAGCTCAGATTTACACCAGCTTAAGCCACTCGTGAAACCTTAAGCTTTAGGTCAAGTTACCATAAATTTAGGTTAACCTAAACGCAACCAATTGTCCCAACACAATCATGTGTTAATATTTTTGGCTCTGTGTTAGCAGAACGAGTTTTGGATATGTTCCAGCCAAAGTCATTCTTCCTGAACTTCACAACTCCTACAACTTCACTGCAGGACTTACAACAGGTGCTGCTTGTCAAGCTGAAGCGTGGATTTCACTGTGACTGGCTACAGTATGTCAAAACACAACTTCTCCTGCTCCAGCTATGGCTCATAATGACCCAACCCACTATCTTTTAGAGACACACTTTCAATCACAGCATATAAAGGTCACTGGAGACTAGCAGTGCTTGAAGCGAAGAGTCTCTCCACTCCTTCCCATTTGCTAAGCTGAAATCTATTGTGCTGACTAGCTGCAAAAGGACATCAACACAAAACTCCTTGTCCTAAAGGACAGTAACCACAGAGGACCATCGAGCATGAGCTGGTATGAAAAGGAGAAGAAAAATGGGAGAGGCTGTGGAATAAGAAAGACGCAGAGACCCACCCTTAGAGGAAGAGCAAAATAAAAAGGGTTACATGATGACTCCCTCTATGAGGCACACGAAAAAGAAAGAGCATTGTTGGCCCGGGATTTAATTCTGGTATCATCCCAGTTTTGCATTTACTACTGACTTTACCCCAGTGTGAACAAGATCAGACACAGCTCACTAACTGAAGAGACGTTTAATCCTACTTAGTCATCAGGCATGAGTAAGGACTGCAGTATTTGACCTCTTGTGGCAAATAAAAACAAAAATCCAAAAAAAAATCATTCTTCCTTTTCATATTTGCAGTGCTAGAGAAATAGACGCTTCCTGTAGTGTAACTGATAAACTCCTGAGCACCTGCACAGTGAGTTACACCACGATAACACATGAGGAAGAGCACAAGAACTGTGCACAGGTGTATGAACACGCACGCAGGTACACAACAAATACAGCAAAGTGCACAATAAATGCAGCAGGTGTACGCTTTAAAAAACTGCTCACAAGACTGATGGCATTATCTGACATTCAATTTCGTTAATAAAATTAGCCATGAGTCACTAAGACAAACGAAGAAGTTATGCAATCTGCTGGGGATACCTTTTCCAACAAAAAGGAGAAACAAAGGGGGGAACTGCTTTCCTGTGCTGGAATATCTGCCAACAAGGAGATACAACCAGATTTCAGTAATTCTGAACACGTCGTTCTGTCCCTACGCAAAGCAAGCTGAAGGGACGGGCCTGCCCACCTCCCTTCCCGCAGGTAGAAGAGCAACGTGACCACTAACTTCCATGAGGCAGAGCATTAGCCCAGGACGGATAAAAAGCAGTATTGGGAAATACTGTGTTTGCCAGCCGTGTTTTCTCTAACTTTAAAGTAGTTCTGAACTGGCATAGTATGCCTTGGCAGAGGAAAAGAACAGATGATCTAATAGGTCATTTGACTTCCGTCACTAATTTCTATGATCTAAATAACATTTTATGGTGTTTAAAACTCAGTTTCCTAGGGGCTGGTTTTAGGGTTAGGAATGGTCAGTTTGACAGCAGCTATCAAGCCCACAATGGTGCTAAATGCGGAAAGTGTTGAAGAGCTTTTAAAATAGGAAAAAGTAGCTCCAGAGCCTTTATATGTTACAGCAGAGCTCTGATGCAAATAAATGTGCATTAGAAGGTCAATGTGGTAATTACAGAAGTCGTGTTTCACTGGACAAAAAATGACACGAATGCCCACTAAGAAGAGCAGTGTTAGGGATAAGACACAGAGGTGATTTAACTTGGCAATATATATATCTTATATACATTATTATATGCTAAACGTGTATTATTTATATAATATACACACATATATAACCTCCAAACCACACTCACACAACACCACGGATACAGAGGCAGAAAACTCTTGAACTTAAAGAGGGAAATGAGAAGGCAGATTAGCCCACAAAGAACCAAACCACTGAAATAATGCGTTGATGTTTCCTGGAACCAGGCCGAAGATGAGCAGCAGAGTTTTGGATGGCCTGCAAATTTTCCCAATACTTCCTCTGAAAACGTAGCTGGTACAGCATTCTAATAATCCAGCTCAAAAGCACGGAAAACAACTTTGGCTTTTGCCAGGGTGGACTGGAAAAAAAAAAAAGTCCTCCCAGCTATTCATAAACAATTTTAATTTTTGTGCACATCCCAATCAATGCCTGCATGGGAGGGAGCAAGCTAGTTTTGAAACGCACTGTTCCCCTCAAGTAGAACAGGCTAAAATAGCAATAAATTCAGATATTTCAAAATTTAGCCAGTGAAAACTCGGTCTATAACAAGACACAAATTCAGAGTAGATCAGCAATTCATGAAATACAGCCAAGCCTGTGCTCCTATGTGCCTCTTCAAAAAAAGGCTTCCATTGATAATGCTCGTCAGTTGACACAGAGTCCAAAACAGTGGAAACTGTGCAATCCCCTGCATGAACTCAGGGAGCGAGGGCGTGCACGGTGGGGCGGGTGACGGGGAGCACTGCACGCGCCGGACAGTTCGCTCTCCATCAAACGAAGAAAATCAGAGTGCGCGTCTTTAACCGACACTCGTCTTCTAAAGACGTTTTTTACCCAGCTTGCCCAGGGCACCTCAGCAGCGTGTCAGCACCACCTCCGGGGAGGGTTTGCTGGGTGACCCCTCCCGGCCCAGCGCCCCTGAACTGGGAGAGGGACGCGCGCACACTCCGATATCACCCTCTTGATGAAAAAGAATCGCAGACGGTAACTCTCCTTGCCCTCACCGCATCTGTTGTCATTTAGTCCTAACTGACTGCTTCATTTCCAGAACGGGCAGTTTAATAATCTCAGGGAAGAATTTAATAATGGTTTTGTGTGAAGAGTAAGGCACGAGCAGACCCATAGGATTGCTTCACTGAAAACCTCTCAGCTGGAGTTCACCAGAGAATAAAGAAAGGGAGAAAATCCCAAAATGTAATTCAGCGTTTTCTCAAGCCAAAAGAAAATATTGTACAGAGTTGAACTGTTTTGGTAAATAGAAATCACGATGCATTTAAACTATGAAACTTAGCCAACTTACGATCGCCAGAAACGAAGAACTTTTTTTTTTGTGCTGTTAAAATAAATAAATAAAGGTCTCAAAGAAAATACCTTTCAATTGCTTTGAAAGGAGCAATTTCCCTGGTCTTAAGTACAACTTTCATGTGCCCATGAGCGTACCCTGATGTTCTCAGACATAAGACAAAAATCATAACTAACGCTACAATTGAAACAAAGCACGTTATACTTTTAAACGTTTCTACAACAGCTCTTTGCACACTCTTAAAAAAAATATAGTGGTTGGCGCAAATGGGTCTTTTTTT
>VXAL01018761.1:231865-260586 GCA_013399475.1 Chauna torquata
GCCGGAGCCGTGCGGAGGGCCCGCAGGCAGGCGGCGGGGCCCGCGGCCGCCTGCAGGCTGTACCCCGCGCCGGAGCGGCGTGTGCCGCGTTTCCCCGCTGTGTAAACTGTTGCATAATTAATGCACGGGGAGCGAGGAGCCCCGTGCCTCCCGGGCGCGGGGCTGAACTTTCTGTTTCGAGCAGCAGAAGAAACGCGGCGCGTTGGGCAGGAGCATTTTTCCGAGCGGACGGTGGCTGCCTCCCTGTAGAGCGCGGGTGATTAATGGATCACGAATAACATCCCGGGAACCCAGCTTTAAACCATCTCGCAGACAAAGCTTTTGCACGCAAAATTTTAATTGTCGTCTTCCAACTAGCAACACGAGCTACGCACCTCCAATTCCTTTCTTAATATACATACATAGACCAGAACAATTATCTCGCGGAGACACCCTTCTTCTTTAACGTGCAGCTGGAAATAAAGAAAATTGGGAACTCATACATTAGTCATGAGATCTGATTCAAACCATCTTCATTTCTGCCATTGCAGATTAGCACAGGATACAATTTCTAAGCTACTGACAGCGGCGAAGAGCTGCCTTTGTCTTCTTTAACTGCTCAGCAATATGAAATTTGGTTTTCGCTCCGTTCCTATCGCGGCAATTCCTGACTATGATGAGACAGGAAACACTTAACGATAGGCAAATAGAATTGATTAGCGGTTAGCACCTTGCAGGGCCCACTGGGACAAACAAGCATGTCTGCCCCTCTCTCCCGCCTACAACTTTTCTGTAGCATCAGCTTGAGAACTACAGCAGAGTTACTTTTCCTCGTGAGCACCAGTCACTGCATTATCACAAAACAGCCAGGGGAACACGCCAGCTCCGCTCAGAAGCGGCCTGAGAGCACGGGGAACCTGCAAGTCCCGCCGGGCGTACAGAGATGCGCTGTCACACGGCAGCGCCTGCTGCTCTGCAGCGGGGCCGGGGGCCGTGGTGAAAACCCTCCCGCAGACCCCACAGGNNNNAGTGTCCGCAGGCCAGAGCCTGGGCCAGCTGCAAAGCAGGTCTAACCCCGGGAGCCCTCCTCGGCCGCCGCCGCAGTGCCCCCTGCAGCCCGCCGGCTGCCGTGCTGAGCGCGGCGGGGACGCGCCGCTGGCCCGGCCGGGCGCTCCGCGCGGGCCCGGAACGCTTCCCGCACCCGCGCCCCAGGGGTTGGCTGCTGCTTCGTTTACGGGCCGCTCCTTGGTGCCTTTTCCAGAAGTTGTCTCTTTTCCCCTATGGCTAAGGTAAGTACCATTTTTCAATCTGTATGGAGCAGCGCACATACATCTTAACTTTCAGTGTACCACTCCGGCAGCAAACGTGACGTGGTATTTTTAAGTGCATGCTGGATTGTTATAGAATTGAATTCCAGCGTGTTCAGAATTTAGGCTTCTTTTTTTAATCTCTCATCTACCTAGTTTGGTTCTGCCAGGCTGCATGGCCCAGGGACGATGACTTGAACGACAAAGTTTTGCAGTAGCCGGTGCTTAGTGTTTGAAGTTCTGCAAACAGATCCATCGTCAGCTCTGTGAAAAACATCTGAATACATTCTAAAAACGGTTGATTCTGATCAAAAGATATGTTTGAACTGGCTGAGGTTAAAACAAAGCCGAGCAAACGTATAGCGCTCTATTTCCCCATTCATTTTAACAGCAATAGTGGTGATTCTTGCATTAGTCTACAGCACAACCTTTTAGAAGACAGAGCACTATCCCCTGTATCTAAAGACAATCAATAGAATTAGCATTTCAAAAAAATGCCCATTATGCTATGTTATTTTGCAGTTGTCATTCAGAACCTAAGAGCTAAAACTAATAATTTTCATCCAACAGGAGAGTTTTCTTCTATAACCAAGTACTGAATGGCAATTGTAAAACAGCATAATAGCGATGAGATTTCACAGTTCATTTCTGCATCGCTTTTATTTTAAGGATACTTACACAAACAATTACCAGCTTCTGAAAAACTAGGGCCAAAATCTGCTATTTAGGGAACTATTTAAATTCAGTTTTTGTGAAGGACAACACTTCTGCTAAGCTAGTGAGTCTGAGTAAATAAAAACTGAAAAAAGACCTCAGGTGATAGCTTGGACAATGCAAGAAAGAGATTTCAGTGTTGTTCTACTGCTGACTATTGTCATTAAAACAGATGTTCTTCACAACCTTGACCAAACAACTCTGCTCTGTAATCAGACACAAGCACAGACTGACTCGTGATAGATGTGTGCTCTTGTATCTATGACCATGGACTTGCGCACGCTCACCTTTTTATGTAGTGATTTACCTTGCATGCAGAAATATGTGCACTTGCTCTACACTGTTTTCTTCCTGAGCATCAGCTTTAGAAAACTACCATCACAACTGGAATTTCACAAGAGTCAAATCTATCGGAATTCTAAGTGATATGAGATGAACCTGCTGATGCCAGCAGTTGAACACTAATGCCTACCAGTATCAGCTGACAGGACACTAATTGCTAGTTACAAGAGATGATTGCTCGGTAAAGGATCTATTCAGTGAGTTACGATTTTGAAAAATTATAAAGTACTGGCCTGATCTGTGAAAAAGATACGCAGTATGAAAATACAGCGTACGTTCTCAAGATGATTATCATGACAGAGATCTGTCTAATTAGGAAGAATCTATTTTAATGCTAAGATATGAAAGAGCCCAGCTGGGAGAGGAATTTAGAGGAAGACACAGAAACATGACTGTTAAGCTGACAGCAAATGCAGCCTAAGCATGTTCCAATGACAGCTTCTAAAAAAAATTCATCTCAGCATTTAATCAATAGTGGCTTCAGAACAAGTACAGCCTTACAGATAGTCTAGCTAGTCATATTAGTGGGAGGAGCTCCACAAATAATATAGAAAATGTCTTTGCAGAGCAACATAGTGAAACCACTTCCCTTTTGTCAGCTGAGCTAGGGGTTATCCAGTAGATGCACAACATTAAAAATACCATGAGGATAAACATGAATCCCACTGTACCAGAGATCAGAGGTTTAATTCCAGGTGCTGCCGCTCAGGTTGGTAACTGCAGTTTTTGTGGCAGAAAGTTTCAAACCATCTCAGGCAACAAATTAACCTTCAGAGTGGCCGCCTGGGTAGAAACCTTTCTGAAAGCTCCAACTATAATTAAATGGTTTTTGTCTGAATCAATGGATGATGTGGTGACACAGGTATCTGCTGGAAGGCGAACCTTGTTGCTGGAAGTCAACAGCGCAGTGTGTTCACTGAATATTTCTCTGAAAGCCAGTTAACACGCGCCTTTTGGGTCTGGACAAAGCTTTCTTACACAACAAAAAGGGTTTCAGAAGGTTTCTGCTGGAGGTTCTCTTGGGTACAGTGCTATGTAACTGAGCAAATCAGATGTACTTCAGTTACTACCATAAGCTATTTATGTGCATGTTGCCTAATACACCTGTAGTCAGAATAGTAATGTCGTCTCCAGAGTAGTTAAAAGAAAAACCATATAGCTGAGGGTTGATTTTAAACAAACAAACAAACAAACCACAACCTCCATGAATGCATCTGTGAAATCCAACTACAGCATGGCTGCATGGCTGAAATTCTCATGACAGCTGGGGTGGCCACCAGCTACGGTGGTCAGAAGATCCAGAGCTGCAGGAATTCTTCCAGTGACGAGCCAAGTCTGGAGCAAAAGAAGTTGCTCTAAATAGTTAAAGAAAAAGTCATCAAGGTTGAAAAGGAACAGAAGAGCAAAACAATGAAGGGAGGAAGGGGAAGCAACGAAGAAAATCAGAAAGCCAGTTAAAATTGCAGAAGTCAGAACTCCTAAGATAGACTGCAGGAAATGGAGTGATCACTATGTGTAAATACAAAAAAAAACTAAGACACTCTTAAAACTATGTGCCTGCCAGTCTATGCATTTCAAGTTGTAGAACATGGGGAATCCAAGTCAGAATTTTTGCAAAACCTCTCAAGTTGTGAACAACACTGAAAGCTCCAATTCAGCAGGCAGGAAAGTCACATGGATTGAGACACACGCACTCCACTGAATCAGGGCTGAAACATGGGGAAAGGACACAAAATGTGTGCTCATTCTCTCCTGTTATGATTACAGATAGGTCACAAGAAAGTAAAAATAGTAAGTTTGTGATTAAACACCTACACTTGCTTAAAGGAAGCCTCTTACCTCAATCCTCTTCTGTTTTGCATCATGCGCAACTCTTACAAGGAAAGTACAAGACAAATTCTAGAAGTTGGCACTCAGCAAGATCACTTGTTCCCCAAGTACATCAGTATCTAATCCTTCACAGTGGAGGCTATGCCTGCATAAGGTAGCCCCAGCTTTTGGGGAACCTAGTATTAGACTATACAATTATATGTAACACATGATTACGTGATTATAAATATGCATGCAAAATTCAGCAAAACAACTTGTATTGTGATTCATTGCATGTATGTTATCACAAGCTATATAAACAAACTTACATACGCAAGCAAGTTTCTGGGATACAAGCAAGAAGAAGTGAAGACAAACAAGTAAACAAAATGCTGCTAATATCACTGAGCAAAACCATTATTTAACATGTCTGATGTGAAGCTCATGAAACATATATATTTAGTTGAGACTAAGATCTTGAGCTGAAAACACAGCAAGGTCTGAGGGTGTTTAGAGGCGTATTTTCAAGTAAACGCACTTGCCTCATGTAGATTTCCCTTAACTTTTTCTCTTCAGTACTGTACTCAGTAATATATAAACAAGAGTTTCCGGGTTTAAAATACAAAACTAGTAACTGCTGTTGTGATACTTTACTGTGAGACACCAGTTAATGCAGAATAGCTGCATAAACTTTTAATTGTTACCATTTTTTAATGTTTCTGATGCAAGAGCAGTGGCCACAGCGTGCAGTGTCACATTTTGGACCTTTTTACGTAGCTGCTCTAGCCAGGGGCAAAAAGACCCTTTGTAGCAAAGCTTTTGCACGTGCTTTATGAGTAGAGGTTTCCAAATAAGGTTCCAGAATGCCTCTAAGTCCACAAAGTTAATCACTGCTAACAGACCTTCCCAAAGCTTTGAGAAGGCAGAGCTTAACCATAAGTTTTTCTCTTCAATAAATCTCACTGATGTGGTAGCTATAGGCTCAGCAGACAGCTTCATACAAAATACAAGAGAGAATTTTCCTCTCAACCTTCTAGCCCAAATTCGAAAACTACTTTTGACTTTACACTGAAGGTAACATTTATGTAATGGTCCTACAGAGAATATTAACTATGGGTCTGTGCTTAAAACACATGAACAGAAATATCAGGTGTTGTGTTCTGTTTGTTCATTGTATGTGCCCAGTGGGCAGCCTGTAGGCTTTCATTCGTCATTAACAGCAAAGCTAAATAGGTATGTACAAAATTTTGAGGGGCAATTCATCCCTTGTGCACCTATTCCTCCACCCAGCCTCTGGGCAGCTACCCTATGTACAATCGATGCAGAAATGTGAAGCAATTGTTAAAGTGGCATGAATTTACATGAATTAGCATTGTTATCCACTCACTACCCTGTCAGAGAAATGTTACTGAAACATACCCTAGTGTAGGAAGCAAAATTAAGATAAGCACACCACAGCATACCTTTCCATTATTTTGAGACTCTGGTTCTGGAGCTAACGGCTATAGAAGATACCCATGGAGAGAGCTAACAGAGCGTGAAGGGTGGGAGGGGGCAGAAAATCATTGCTCAGGCACAGGCCACATCTCAGCCTTTGACCTGTCATCACACTGATCTCAAGTGAATAACTGGGCTGGAATGAAGGAGCCGGGGAGAGAGAGGGAGGGAGAAGAAAGGACGCTAGGAAAAATCCCAGAGAGATGCTTGTGGGGGCTCCCTGTAGCTTACACTAGAAACATACATGAAGGAACTTCAATTTCTTTAGCCATTCTTATACTGTGTAGCCCACTGCTTCTCAGAAAAGGCTGCCCATTTCCATTTAGCTTGAATTAACAGGGCAACAAACAAAAAATTCTTCATCAATAAAAACAAATGCCAACTTTGGTGACGAGGAAACAGCTGGGGGATTTTTTTTTTTTCCTTTCTCCCAGGCAATTGCTGTTAAATGTCAGCAATTTATAAGAACTTCAGAGTCGATATGATCACTTTGAATCTTCTGAGCCAGAAGAGAGATTGAACCTATTGAAAACTACTGTTCATCCTTCTCCATGTGGGAGACTGATGATTGTTCTGCGATACTTGGCAGAACCGATCAAGTTTAATATTCAAACAAGAAAGTTTTTATAAGTTCTTAAATTACAGAGAAACAGAAAGAAAGGGTCATTTTCCGCAGTGGTATTTTTTTGTAAGATCCATGTAAGTCCAATTTTCAAGAAAGAGAAATACTTTATATTCCTCCCCTTGCCAATATGCTGACTGATATTGCCACTGTTTCATTCTACAAATATACATGATTTTTTAACATTTTTTATTGTTTCTGATAGACGAGCGGCGGCCATAGGTGCTGTGTTACATTTTGGACCATTTTAGATGGCTCCCCCGGCCAGGGGAACAGCTACAGTTTACAATCTACAAATATACATGTATCTAGCATACATAAAAGACTGTATTAGAAGTACATCACTGAGGTTGCAGTTTTGCAGTCAATGAGCTTAAAACCACCAAAATCAAAGCTCTTGTGCAATCTTTATGTGGCTTCCTTGTGTAATCCACAGTATGATGAAGTCTTCAAATACACCCTTACAAATTATTTTTCCACAGGATGTTTGCTTCATTCTGTACACAGAATTGTCAGTGCTCACCAGTGAACAGCTATTTAATACGTTTTCCTTTTTGTTCTGCATATGATCTCATGTCTATTTACTAATTCAAACCCCTGTTCGTACACATTCATTTCCTCAGAATGACCACCACTATTGCTCCTGAGTGCTTCACATACCGATAAACTGATTTTCACAATTTATTGCGAGTGAGAGGACAGTGCTCTTGTTCATGTTAGACACTGGAAACTGAAACAAAGAAATCAAGCTTAAATCTCTTGCTAAAATGCCTAATTTGAGCTGATTTTTTTAAAAACTTAACTTAAAGTACGGTGCTTATTGTAAAAGCAGCCCACACCAACTTCTGCTGGATTTGTAGGTGCCTACCATTTCTGTTAATCAAAGCCCCTTCTCAAGTCAGCTACCTAGAAAATGAGGAACAGAATTAGTGATCACCTACAAGAAGCAGAGTTTAAGTGAACTGAGTAGCATCACATAAGACAGTGCAAACATTTCATCTCAAACACATATGGTTCAATAAATTTATTGGCAAAACCAGAAATTAGACCTTACAGGAAAAAATAAAGAAAACACTACATGCTGTTTTTCCATAATCTTTTAAAAGAAGTCTTTTTGTCCCACTCTTTCTGTAGACACACCTTTCAAACAGCCTTTTCTGAAGTAAAGTCAAAACATGCTGTGTTTAGAAAGTACTGCTCAGAGAAAGTTTCCCTGAAGCCAGAAAAATGCTGAAGAGATAAGACATTAAAATAACCTGAAAAATCCCTAGAAGGATACAGAAAGGATCCCCATCATGCTTGGTCATATTAACCAAAGTACGACAAACCAGTAACTACTAGCTACATCAAAAATCAAGCCTGCTTCCAGGCTATTTCCAGAGTCACTGAGGTCACTAGACAACATTCATCAGAAGTCTAGGACGCCTCCCATCTTAGCTCAGGCTTGCAGTTAACTAATGGTTTACAGCAAACAACAGCTGATTAGATTCCAGTTAGACAGGAGAAAAATCCTTCTCATAGCATGAATAGTGAGACTTTAAATAGATTGCTCATGGAGGCTGTTGAGTCTCCATCACTGAAAGCTGTAGGAACAGGGTAAACAGATTTGTCAGTAAGGACACAAATGTAATTGATTTTGCCATCCATGGAACAGGGGGAGGGATTAGGTGACTCCTTAAGGTCCTTTCCAGCCCTAAATTTTTGAAACTTTATGATTACTTGGGGAGCTTGAAAGTTATAAACATATTTAAGCTGTTAATAACTTTAGTTATTTAATCCTGACTTCGGTATAAGAAATTTATGTATGAACTTCTGTGTTGGTTCAGACCACAGGTCCATCTATCACAGAGCTCTGAGTGGACGCTCAGGAAAATATGGACAGCATAAGTACATACTACCTCCCAACCTTCAACCATTTTCAGGTTAGGTTATGTGATCATCTAGTTAGTAGCCTTTACAGCATCTCTCCCAAGGTTTTACCCAGCCTCTCCTTGCATTCCCGTAAACTCCTTGATCCAGGAAGTTCTTTGAAAAGTACCACCCTTGATCCGCACAGGTTGTCTGAAGAATCAGTTCCTTTGGTTTGTTCTGAATAAAACCCTTACAAGCTTCTTTTGATATCCCTCATTCTTGTATCAGAAGAGGGTGAAAAGCCGAGCCCATTCCACAGTTCTCCAGGCCTCTCAGTTCTGTAAATATCTTCTTACATAACCCCTATCATGTATTTTCAGAATGAGGATTCTTGGCTATTCTATGCGTGGACTTCCTTGTATGTTGCATGGACATCACAGTATATGTCTGACCATCCTTGCCATCTCTGAATATTTTTCAGTTCTAGTATGTTCTTTATAAGATAAAACTGTGTGTGCAAACCTTGGATTTTTACAGCAGCATATGGACTTCAACAGTAGCATAATGATCTCTTCTGTTTTGTTCTGTATTTGCTTCTTAATAATTCCTAACCTATATATTTTTCTTCTTTTTCTTTTTACTAAGCCAATATTTTCATGGAACTGTCTACTGTAACCCAAAGGTCTTGCTCCTGAAGACCTTTGGGCCAGCTTAGAAATGACCCAAGATGCGAAGATAGCATTATTCTTCCCCAAGTGTATCACTGTACATTTATCTACACTGAGTTGCATCCATCATTTGATTGTGCAGTCAGTCCTATAAGATCTTCCTACAATCCACACAGTCTGCACTTGTCCTTACAACCTTGCATAACCTCCTATCATGAACAAAGCTTTGCCACCTCACTGATCACTTCCCTTCTCCAGGTCATCGATAGAACAAGGGGTAATGGTTTCAAACTAAAAAAGGGTAGGCTTAGATTAGATATAAGGAAGAAATTCTTCACCATGAGGGTGGTGATACACTAGAACATGTTGCTCACAGAGGTTGTGGATGCCCCATCCCTGGAGGTGTTCAAGGCCAGGCTAGATGGGGCTTTGAGCAACCTGATCTAGTGGAAGGTGTCCCTGCCCATGGCAGGGGGGTTGCAACTAGATGATCCTTAAGGTCCCTTCCAAGCCAAACCATTCTATGATTCTACGATTTAAGAGTATATTGAACAGTACAGGTCCCAACACAGACACCATATGGAACTTAGCAAGTGATCTCCTTCCTGTGCAGGAAGTGACCATTTACTTCTATCCAGTGACGGTCTACCTAATGTTCAAGTCTTTTAAATCACGTTCTCATCCACTCCAGGGCTTTCCTTCTTATGCAAGCAAGTCTTATGTTGCCTGGTTTTCTTGAAACACTTTGATAAGAAGTTCTGTCAGAAGGCTTTTAGAAATCTAAGTTGACTGTATCAGTCAGATGATTCTCATCTACATACATGTCACTGACCCTTTCAAAGAAATCTGAGAGCTTTGTTAACTCTCACTGATTAGGTAGATACTAATTCAACCTCTTATTACAATATCTCATTCACCTGGAACAAATGTCAAATTTTAGTTGCCTGGACACCCTGGGAACCTTTCTTAATGACTGACATCACATTTGACATCTTCTGATATTCATGTACAGAGGAATACTGAAGTGACAGATTACATGCTACTGTTAGATATTTCACCCCTGCGTTCTCTTAGAATTCGTGGGTGAATTCTTCAGATCCTGGAGATTCCTCTGTCTTTTCTATCATTAGCTCTTCCTGATACAATTTCAGAGGAATTCTCTGCTGAGTTCCCTGAATGCCCCCAGAAGAGCTCTTGTGGGAGAACTTCCCCAATTTCTTCCACAGTGAACAAGGATGCAAAGAGTTCAGCTTCTCCCCAGTGACTTTCTCCTCCCTGAGAGTTCACTTTATACCCTGCTCATACTCAGACTCGCTGACAATGTTTTCCCTCCTGATGCGTTGGAAGAAGGATACTGAAGTGCTTTTGATTCTCTTAGTAAGTTAGGTCTTGGCCTCACCTGTGGTCTGCCTAATAATATTTTTAATACTGTATCTGTCATTGCTTATGATCCTTTCAGTTTTCTTTATTTAGATGTGTCTTCAGCTATCAGGAGGACACCTTCTTCTTTCTAGTAGCCTCTCTTTGCTGTTTGGCCATGACCACTTCTTTTTACCCTCTCAGGGATGTTCAGTAAATCATGTGCATTAGCACTGTAATTCCTGTTTGGTGTCCTGTAGTCTTCATGACCCCTTTACAGATTTAATTGTCTTGGGTGCCACTCTTTCTTTATTCTTGGTAAGTTTCCTCATGTTGAAATGAGCACAACAGTGATGGATATTTTGGCCTCTACAGCTCTCTAAACATACTGAATCCAAGAGTGTTATGGTCATTCTTAAAGAGCAGCCTTAATGTTCAGCTAGATACATACCCACATATGGATATATACACACATACATATGTACTTGTGTGTATATATACGTACATGGATGTATTCATATATAATTGTGCAAATTGCAATATAGGGCAGATGTGGCTGGTAAACTGGGAAGCAACTGTGAAAGGACTTCTGGTTCTTCATGGATATAACCAGACATGAACAAGAGTTCATTTGGATTTGATCTCATTTCAGAGTCTGCCTGAAACATTTACTGATAATAATTGTCATTTATTGCATGCAGCTCTCAAACCCTTCTAAGCATTATTATCCCTCTTTGCAGAGGGATTATGAGCTACAGAACAATGAAGTGACAAAGAAAAGACAGTACCTATGACTCTTCATTTCACTCTGCTACCTATATTGGCATCTCCTTTATTTACCAGGAACCACTAGCTTTGCAAACTATGGGACGTATTACTTTCAAATCACGCTATTATAATTGTAGTTGATTTTATGATAGTAAGTGTGCCCAGATGAGGTGTTTGCATCCTTGTTTTCAGTCCCTTTTTCATCTACATATAACAAGTATTTTTACTGTAGCAATATAATACAGCATGATCTTCATGCAATAGATATTTTAAAATCACTTCTAAGTTTCTTCAGCTTGGTTTACATTTCTTAGCTCAACACCATGCTCTGATCAAGTAAGGTAATGCAGACACAAAGCCGGATGTTCCCATGATGTATGTGATAAATATCCTGGACAAATCTAGCACCACAGACCAAGAATACCAAGAATACCAAAACACCTTCTTTGCCTAAGTACACAGGGTATAAACAACAGCCCTTAAAATAAGAAACAAATAACATTGCATTTTTAACTTTTCTGTGGCGTAACATGGAAACCTATTACGCGTATAGATTTTTTTGGCCTATTCTTTGTCCTATGAGATATACAGTCACTCCTTTCCCACTTCACTTATGCCTGCTGACTCCCATTTCTTCTAGCAATCTATGTTACCCATCCAGAACTTAGTACAAAAGTTTTGCATGTCTCATTCACAGGGAAATAACCTGTTAGCATGTTCATTTTGCATATTGATCCACACTGATCTATGGTCTCCACCGTTTTTTCACAGTAACTTGCGTATTAGTTCTAGGGCAGTTTAAGTTCTAGGTCAGTACACTGACCACTGCTTAATTTTGGGGGGTAGAGTTACTTGCTTTAACAGCTACGCAATTTTCTTTTCAAGACCTGCAAGTGATAGCATATAGGAAGGTAGTACCCCTTTTTTTTTTTTTTTTAAATTAACATATCCTTTCTGGAAAAGGAAACACATGCTGCCTCAGCTAGTGTGGCACCAGAAGCTTGATGCTTTTTTGTCTAAATTGACCAGTATCAGACATTGTTAATTATCAGTTAAGGCAGTGTCACAGACTTTACCTCCATACAGAAGAAAGAGTTGAACTGTACACTATCCAGTGGGTCACATTTTATCAGCCCTTCCAGTTCTCTCACACACTAAGCAGAGCTTTTTTCAGTAATGCTTTGATACTAAGTCAAGCTCCACATTGCATATCATCTCAAGCTGGAATACCCAGAAGTTACTCCCTTTAACTCCATCTTACCTGTTCTGTCCCATATGTAGCTACACACATTGCCAAAACAGGGTTTTCTTTGGTGTTTAATAGTGTGCTTCTACTTCAATTTCTATGTTAGTTTCACAGCATTCAGTTGCTGTATGGATTAGGTACCTTTATGTGCATAAAGGCATCTCACGATCCATGAAAATTAATAAAGTTGAATACTGTATTTATGAAAGTATCTAACTTCATGCAGATAGGAAAAAGCCAAGGAAAGACCCAAAGAGGACTGACTATCACTCCATAAACAGCAAACATACCGAATGAGCACAGTTTATTATTCCTCAGGAGTCTGCATCATTTTGTTACTAAATGAACAGCCCACTAGAATGTATACTAGCTATATAGACTTAGTTATTCTTTCGTGGTCCTTCTACATCATTTTATAGCACTGACACCGAGAAACCAAAAACTGGATACACAGTTTCCCCATTTTTCTGTATCGTGACTTGGAAATAGGACTGTCATCACTCCCACGTCACCTGGTACAGTAACTTAATTGGAATTTTATCTCCAAGACACCGTAACAATAGAAGTTTGGTACTGTACCAATATTTAAAATTCCCTTACAGTCATTGCTAATTTACTGATTCTTAGCTCTGCTGAATCAGCATCTCTGAAAGCAACGTCTCCCCTTAATCACTGACAGAAAGCAGTGCCTCTGCAAGGGCAGATTCAACAAAGAACAGGATTACAGTAGACTGACAGTAGCTGTATCAACTCCTATCCAATCGTTTTAAAATTATCTAAAATCACTAACCTTTCACTTCTGGAGCACAAGGTTCAATTCTCTGTTTAGCCATGCATGAAAATGAGTTCAGCAATCTTGTTTCAGCCTTCACAGAATCATTCATGTAATTTGCCATGACCAGCAGATTTTACTGTGTAGAAAGAGTGAATATGAATTAAAAAATAAAAGTGAGTTTTTGTTAGGTTGAAAAAATCAAACATCAATAAATCTGAATGTCAGAATCATGGAGAGCAAATTCAGATTTGAAAGTCTGGACCTTTGTGCAACCCACACATGGACAGAATCAAAATTGGAACAGAAGGCAGGATCTACTGTAAGTACAATGTATGTAAGCATGGCAACGATGGAGCACTCACTGAAACAGTAGTGTGAATGGGACAGTTGCACACCAATAGACTGCTCCTGATCTCTGCTTCTCAAAATGCACCATGTCTTCTTACACACAGGAGGTGCTCTCATTACTGCTCACACGGGTAGAGCAGGCTGCTTTGTGTCTCAAACATGCCTTACATTTTGGGAAGGCGAAGCAGCAGCCCCACTTCACTTGTTGCCATGAATTCTGGGGTCCTGCTCAGAATCAAAAAGCTAACAGTCTGTTTCTGGACAGTGAGGAAGACCATGAGTCCCTCTTTGCCATGAAGGAACATTTCCTAACCAATAAGGGAATACAAATAAAAACCTATAAATACCCATGAAAGGGAAAAAAAAAATAGAAAAGGGTAAAAAAAAAAAAAAAGAGTGAGAGAGAAGTAAGAATGGCAACCCCTTGTCTGTCATAATTCTCTTCTCACTTGCTTTGGGTGACTACTGTTAGACCCAAAACTGAGCCTCCCATATGAAATGAACCAAGGTGAAATTCACTGGACTTCCTCAGTAAGGACAGTGAATAGCCTTTTGATTCAGCTTGTACATAAAACTGCTCTGTCATTAATTTTTGCACCTTACGTATCATTCAGTTTTTTTCTCTTTGACAAATACTAACCTTTGCATAGTTAGAATTCCTTGAAAGTAAGTATACCATGATGCACTGTCATTTCAAAGTGTAAACAGAACTGAAAAAAGACGGTATCTTTTCTCTCGTGACCCAAAATAAAGACACATGCCTGATGAAGATGCTTCTAGTATTGTACACGCTTTCAAGAAGAAACCATGTCCATGCATTTTGTGTATAACATCTGCTACAAAGGGATACAGATCCTGACTGGAGCCCTGTGCATTACTGTAATATAAATACTGTAAAACTCATTTATACCTGTCACCTACTGCTGTCTAAACTAAAGAGTCAAGGTGAAGAAAAAGAGAAAGAAACACAAGAGGTTGATTGGTTTCACATAAATATTAACCACAACCCTTTCTGTAAGGTTTAACTGGCTTACTTTAATAAAAGCAGTAACAGCACGCATACAGCAGACATTAACAAAGGTGAAGTCTAAAACACCCATCACCTCTGCAGCTCTTCAGATTATATTTAGCCCTCTGCAGTCATGTTGAGAACCCTGCAACTAAAACTCTAGCAAAGCTAACCATCTTTGATACTCAGCAAAGAAACTGCTTCTGATTCCAACAAATCCATGGCAAAACCTTGCATGAAATCCTGTCAGATTCACAGCATAAATCAACCTGTTGTATACTAAATCTAATGCACAGCACCTTGCCATCTTGCATAATGGTATTCTACATTTAAATCTCTAATAAAGATACTCTGAGCTGTGATTTGTATTCAGTTGTAGAAAAAAATTAACGACGCTTTTCCCTCCTCCTGGATGTGCCTTCCACATCCCAGGCTACGGAGCTAGGCTGGTGTTGGTGTATTTTTTCTTCACTGGGTTCTTGGACGATGCAGTCTGCTTTTGGGAAAAGACAGTGCCACTACCGCCAAGAATGAAATGCCTTTCCATACCCCTATGCTGTAACATAAATACAGTCTTTTAGCCCACTTCTTATTTTTCCTCAATACTAATTCTCAAACACCCATATAACAAGAAAGAAATAAACAAAGCAAAATAATGACAGCAAAACTTAATTTAACCATTCTTTGGTTAAATCAGCCAGGCACTGTAGAGCCTGATCCACCGTAGTCTTATTTAAAAATGGGTGGCTGAAAGGTGCCTCAGGATTTATAAAAAGAAAACAGACTGTCTCTGAGGCCGATGCCAAATAACTCACTGCCTGAGTTATCACTCTTCAATCAAAAAGTGTATGAAGAAATTACATAAGTCATTTAGACAGCAATCACCATGGAGTTATGCTGGCCTTTCATGTCAGTGATGAAACAGCCAAATTCCCTGTCAGTGGTGAGTTATTCCTTTTATCACTGGCAGAGCTGCCAGAAGAATCATCAAGGCTACAGGCATGGAAAACGTGTGGCCTCTCCAAATTCAAGAGATAAAAACACGGTGGGTTTTATTACTTTAATCTTTATAATTTAAGTTAAAAAAAAATACAACAGTGTTAATCATAGTTAGGCAATGACACGAATACTTTAAACTCAGTATTTAATTTCTGTAAGTAGGCTTTCTTCCAGAGCACAGTCTTTGGGATTCCGTCCCCACTGCTGTCTGCCCCAATCTCTCTCAGAACTAAGCACGTATCTTTTAGCCCTGACAAAGCCAGTATAAAATATTAGGTGTTTTATTACAAATTATAATTTGGTCACTTTGGAGGTGGATTTTCTTTCTCTCTCTAGTTATAGTAATGACTCAGTACAGGAAATCGATAAATTTTTGTTGCACTTTGACATCGCTAGAAAGAAGTCGCATATAAGCAAGAGTACATGTGTTTAGAAATACATCTCTACCTAGCCTGATTGCCTTTAAAAATCCTAAACAGAGTAAGAACACACTAATTCTCCTGTATAGTTTTAAAAACTTGTTTTAAAAACCTAGCAAGTACTGAAAGAAAGCAAGGTTTGTGGGCCTGATTTCAATTTGAGCAGAATTTCAGTTAATAATGTTGCACACATAAAACGCCTTTTAACAGTCCATAATATTAAACTGAAGACAGGATTGCTAAAGAACTTTGTTATTTTTTCTCCCTATTAAATCAGCATTACAGACTTTCAGCAGATGTCTTTAATAGACATTGTTATTAAAAAAAAGTATTACATAAAATAAATTCAGACCATTTCTCCAGTATTACTACTCCTGCCATTAAGAGAATTTCTCCTGTATCTTCAGTTATCACATTCATTTCTAAACAGAAACTCATCCCCAGACATTATAAACTTCTGTTAGCATCCATACTATTCCTTATATTTAAAAATCTGTCACTGCTTCCATTTACAGTTTGTTTTGTTTTTTACAGTTTTAAAAGCTGTAAGAATGTGTTCTAGCAGGAAAGTTTCAGCCCATGAACATTTTCTTTTTTTTTTTTTTAAGTGGGGAAAAATCTTGCTTCTTTTTAAGCTCTTGGGTGCCACAGAGGTTTTGTAGTTTCAGGTATTTTTCTGCGCTTTAATAACTCAAAAAGAATGTAAGTTTTGCGTTAATTTCTTTCAACATATCAGCTAATAAATATGTACCTTTGCCTTTTTACTGTTTGGGAAATGTTATTAAAAGTAATTTTTTCATGGGAAAAAAAAAAACAAAAAACAAAGCAAACAAAAAAAAAAGAACAAAACAAAAAAAGAACACCAAATAGGCAATGTCTCTGGGTCAAACTGTCAATACTACTATATGCCTGAGCTAAGTACCTGAAGGCACACTTACGCACCTCCCATAAAATAATGCTTGTTGATCTGATAGGAAGATACAGTTCTTTATCTCCAACACTTCGACTATTTATTCAGCTAAGTAAATACAGATTTATGAGCTACAGATTTTCTCTCCTTAACCGCCCATCTGCACGGGTAACCTTGACTGTATGTAAACTGGGAGATGTTTAAGTATTTCCGAGTTCCCGGGTCCTGACCAAAACTTGGCTCCATGTTGATGTCAGCCTTCTCCACCTACAGGCTGGTTTCCACAGAAGCCTAATGCATGGTCAGATGGGAATAGCAGCACGTTCTTGGTCTGGTTAATTAGGAGACAGGATCTAGGGCAACCTTAAGAAACATCGAGGGACAAAATGGGCTTTGGAGTTAGGCTTCTCTGGAGTAATTCTACTGAAAGCTGTGAAGTTAGCCTTATGTGTTTACACATACATATAAAATATATAATTAAACTGAGTAAATTAAAGTAGACTTTGGTCCATCAGCAGTACATAATACTCATACATCTATTTGATGAGTGAAAGAGAAAAAAATGTCACAATAGTTAGGCACTACTTTGGTTCAATCCACCACCTGATCACAGACTCCTGCAACTCACCACAGACCTCTAAACTCAGCTCTGCTCATAACTCCCCACTTGTCTCAGCAAGAGCCCTGCAAGGCTAAATGCATTAAAAACTACGAGGCATGCAACAACTGTGACCTAGAAATACCATGATGCATAGCTTTGTGTATTTGCTTGATGGCAGAATATGAAGAGATGCCTGAAAGCACATCCAGAAATACTTAGAACTTTGCCTTAAAGGTCTGAGGACACCTTAACTAGCTTTGAAGAGCATCATGGCTCTATGAATCTGATCTCAAGTGCTGCGTGAATTGCTCATGCAATACAGGACCTTTAAAAGGTTGGCCACTGTCTGTTCGTTATGCAAATCTTTACAGAGATATTCACAACACCTTTAGGATCATAACTTTTTCCAGCAGTGGGCTCTTTTACAGCTATTGAAAAGAACAGCATAAGGCAATCATTACGGGTTGTAGGATGATGAAACTGGAGCAGTTGAGCTTGTTTCAAAGATACAGGTACTTCCTCACAAGCAGCACTTTAGCTTTGTGTGAAGGGTCACCAACTCAAGGTCGTAACTGCACAGCAGTCATTGTTTTTAGTCAAGCTACTAGCATTTCAGGCTTCAGAAGAAGTCTTTTTATGGTAATCATTACTTATGTTAAAATGTCAAGCTCTTTAAAAACTGGCAAGAAATTTTAAAGAAATTGAAAGCTATTTTCTTTAACCTCATAATTCTGTTTGGGGAAAATATCAGTGAGAATTTACAATAAATTATGGAATTAAAAAAAAATAAAGTTACTCCATACCCTTTGTGCAGAATGGCTGTATGAAAACATCTCTACAGCAAGATGTGGCTGCTCTTACCTTCACCAGTTATAGCTGGTCCTCTAGGAATTTTTGGGACTATCAAAGTACCCCAAACCCTCACTTATCTTGTCTCTAATAGGCCTCCTCCACTGCTGTGTGATGGGAAGAACACATATGAGCTGATCTTTGCCAATTCTTTTCTGTTGGGGTTTTCTACTGACTTATTGAATTATCTGATCCTTCCGCAACACCCAGACAACATAAACACAGAAAACTGGTACAGGAAAATCCATTCCACTTACTGTACAAAACAGCAACAATGGACATAGAGTATCTGCAGGCAATACATTCATGGGCATCATCAGCTCATCGCTGCAGTCCTGCCTTGTTACCTCCAGATAGCTGCCTAGCCACACATAGCACCCACCTACAGTACTCTGAAGTACGAGGTATGAAGAACAGCACAAACTCATCACAGAAATTAAGAACTGCTGATGTGATTATGCAGCACCTGAGATAATCAGACAAATCAAGACGTAAGATCATTCAGCTGGGTGGCCCCAGGAAGTGTCTACATCTGGGAAACAGAATAGCAGATCATCGGTCTGAGTTCAGATATAGCCTCAAATATAACCTGGCACAGCAGATAATCTTGCCCACCTTTACATCTTTTCTCTACTATGCACCTTGGCTGATTCGTCTGCTATAGACATAAATCATGGTTGCCTAGAGGGGCCAAAGTTTAGAAGGATGCAACCACAGGCCAGGGAGTTGATGACTGACTCTGACATCTGAGAATAGCTCTGAGTAAGCTGCTGCTTTTCTATCAAGAGTGGGATCAGTTTTTTCCCCTCTAGGTATACACATTTCATAGCAACAATTCTGTTGCTATTTAGGATTCACTGGCCACTTCCATTACAAATGTTCTTTTCCTGAGATTTATAACCCCAGCTTTTGTTACAAAGTCCAACGCCAGACAAAACTTGCCTCATTTTGGGTTGCACTGCAAAACCAGGACTATAGCCAGCTTCACACAAATTTTTGCAATTCTTTTGGTGAGCTTGAGACAATTACTAGGTGACGTTAGAACGATACAAATCTTAAGGTCCAGAGTCTGCAAACACTTCTCAACTCCAAATTAATCTGGCCGTTTAAAAATTAAAAATAAGGAATCCTCTGCATTCAAAGCAGAATCGGCATTGACTGGAGGGCTGAATCCAATGATTGAAACCAAAGAAAATGTTTGTGTGAACCCCAGTGAGAATCAAAATAGCTGCATTTTGCACAGCTCTATTTATAACTCTATAATTTTAAATAGTAAGACCAAAAATAGGCATTGCAATATGTCAGCTCAATGTAATTTTTCTTTCCAAGAGACGTAAATCAGTCTGAACTTTTTCTTGGTAGAGTAGTAAAATAAATAATAAATAGTTTTCCAGATAGTTTTAGAGGGTTTTGTGTTATTAAAGTTTTAGTCCTTTGTGGCAGGAGTTCCTGGCATCTGAATGTGGCCCTTCCCTCATCTGACTTCATTTAGGGTATACATCTACCAAGGGACTTTCACAAATATGTAACGGTTCAACAAGGCAGCTAGTTCAAGTGGGGGATAATTAGGCATTCACCCTCCCCTTCTCTCTGTGCCACTGTTCTACTCTCTCCATCTCCATTCTATCCTTACAAGCCGCGGATCTGCAGCCAAGCATTGCACACTCCCCACAGCCAGCAACTTCCTCTGAAGCTGCAGCGCATAATTACAACCAGCTGCTCAGGGCTGCTCAGAGCAGTACAAGCAGCACCTTCCTGCCCAGACAGTAACCCCCAGGCTTTGCTGGGTGGACACCCTGAAGGAGGCTCCCAAACTCCTGTAGTAAAATTAAGAGAGCAGCAGTCCCCCCCCTTTCCTGTACCAACAGAGATGCTAAAAGGACAGGCTATTTCAGCCTCCCTCCCCCTTCTCTCCTTCCGCCAAGTCCATGTGTTCAAAGGGAAGAAAGCCTCCCTCTGCGGCCCCCGCTGCTACTCTCTGACCCACTGCTGCGCTGCTCCTTCCCCCTGGCTGGCAGGAGGCACCGCGTACGCTGGAGCGAGCCGCCTTACCAAGCTGGGTGACCCACGGTGACAGCAGCCCCGGATTAAGGCTTTTTGAGCTGTACTTGGTAGCTCCTGTGACCTCCATCTGCAGTGCAGAATTTTATCTTTTGAAAGGCAGGGTCCTCGCTGCCAGCCGTCAAAGTTCCTGGTAAACCTAAAGGCTGTCCTCAGGTCTTTGAGCCTCATGGACATCAGATACACACAGGTAGTGCAAACTACCAGATCAAAGTTTTGCAGTTATGTAGCACCAAGGTCACAGCACGCTGATCTGCTCTTAACGCCAAAGTAAGACTAGAACCTTAACTTATACCTAAAGAAAGCAATAATAGATGCATTGAATGTTTTGCTCAAAACAACAGAAAAATCCACGACACAGTTGGGGACAAACAAAACTTGCATTCTTGTGCTTATATGATATTGTGATTACACAGAGATAGCTTCCAGCTAGTATATCTGTACGATACGCGTAACTGTAGACAGCCATTACCGACAGGTAGATAGAGCTCGTGAAAGAATCATACACCAAACAAAATCACCCTGTGCTCTCTCCTACAGGATGCTGAGCTTCACAGGGGCATGGGAGGGAGCCGCCATGAATATCACTGTTCACAAACAGTAATTTCTGCAGAAGGAGAATACAAAGGGCTCCATAAACCCATGCCATACATAATGAGGACTTTTGGGTAGCGCATCAGTACCAGCAGCATCCATGTGCAATGGCTGATAGTACGTGAAAGTATCAGAAGCGCCCAAGTGATTTAGGAGCATGGCACATTCTCAGAATGGATTTCACACTCTGGAAATATAAAAATTAGATAACAGTATTTTTATTTTCCTCCAGGTTAGAGGAGCAAAGCCAGAATAGTAAATGAAATTGCCATTCCAAAGTCATGATGTTTTTTTGTGTTACAATAAAGTTATGGGAATCTGTATGAGCTGTATGGGAATCCTGTCAGGTTCACTGTCTGCACGTTCCCTGTGGGTGTAAACACACTCAAACACTCTAGCTTTCATGCTGTACTCTTCCTTTGCGCCAGCGATGCCTGTACAGCACGCACATTGACTTTTCTCTGCTTACTATTACAACACCAGGGTGGCAATAAGAGCTACGCATCCCCGCAACTTCTCAGACCATAGTTTTGCATATTGGCTTTGGCACTAAAATAGGCTTAAGAAATTGCCCTCCTCTGTTTGTCTTGCCCACTCTGTTTGTTGGGCTTAACTGCAGCGAGTTAAAAAAGTGTGTTTATCTTGATTCATTTCACTGATCCCATTCCAGCTGAGCCAATTAACACTGGCAAAAGAGGGAAGCAAATGGTGGTAAATTGTGGTAAAAAGAGGGACGAATGAGCAGAAATGAGCAGATGAAAGGAGAGGAGAGTGGTAACCATTAAACCATCTTTGCTGTTGGAGAATGTACAAGGAAAAAATGCTCTCAGAGAGCTCAGTTATTGGTAAATCAACTTTTCTCCTTCAAATGCTTCTCTCTATTATACATATTACACGTCGCATGATTTTGAAGTGGCAACCAGAACCTCGGAGTTGTGTGTCAGAGCCTTAAGCAGAGAACATTGACCGGAAGGACTCATTTACCAAAATACAATGTATGCATACGTTTTTGGGAGAAACAGTCATGAACCCACTGCTAGAAGAGAAATTTTGTACTGGCTATGTTTTGTACTAGCTATAGCTACCATACTGGCTGAATTTGGGGTGAGCCTACAAGGAGACCTTGCCAAAGAAAACAAAACAAAGCATTTATGGGAAAAGCAAAGTAAAACAGGGTAAATATCTGTTACTACTACCTAATGTTTCCTCTCCCTCCTTGCTGGGCAATGGACAATTAAGACTTGCATCTCTGTGCCCGAGCTTCAGTGTAAAGATCTGCAGCAAAAGGATCACGAAGCTCAGGAATGACAACAAGCTGATAATAAAGATGGTCTTGCATCTAACAGAAACCCCACGATGTGAATCCCCACGTACGCTCTGCAGTACTAAAACCAACGACTGTTTTCTTCAGAGGGAATGCAGTTGACCCAGGAAATTTAGTGTCCATATATGCCCTACACGCCAAGATTTGAGGCAAAACTTTAAAATTTATATGAGATAAACTGATCTAAGGTCTAGCTTAAGTTCCCTTCTTGGCTAAGAAATTTAAAAGCTGACAATTGACATGCCCTCCTGGGTGCATAAAATTTAACTGTGGAGATGCTTAGCATGCTTGTTTGTCCCATTCCAAGACAAACACAGGTCAAATCCAGACAGCTGAGAAAGAGAGAAGGAAGAACATTACTTAGCTATAGCTACCATACAGCTTAGGTCAAAGATCCTCAGGTCTCATTTAAGACAAAGTACAAAACAACAGCACTAAAAGACTGGAAAGGGGGTTGGGCGTAGGAAAGAGTTCATTGAAAAAGGGATGAAAACAAATAAAGTGGGCTTTGAAAGAGCTGCAGTACAGATTAGACTACACAAGCTCCATTTTAAGTTAAGGCAACTGGGGAGGAAAGAGAAACATGTACCACAGTAGAGCACAAGGACAGGCAGGACACATACGTTCTACAGCAATGGGGAAAAAAAAATAAAAAAGAAAACAAACCCAAGTGCTTGAGGTACGCAGAGGTGTACACAAGGAAGCATACTTGAAAGAGAACTGGAGGAAGACGTGCTCTACCCTGCACAAGAGCCTACTTCTTACTGCTGTAAAGGCTGTAGTAATTTAAGAAAGGCACAGGGCAGTAGGGGAAAGTGCATGCATGAACAATGCCACTTTGGCAGCGTTCTGCACTCATTGTGACCTGGTGTCAATGATAAGTAAGCGAAGAGGTGAAGCAGCAGGAGAGGCCATATAGCCATAACCATACACAGCTGGAATGCCCACTTCTTTGTTCTGCCTTCTCAATTTCTGATAGCCTTATTAGTGTTCTTCAAGATTAATCCAAATTTCCATTCTTTCCACCTTCAAGGCTGGGATCACACATCTCAAATAAAATTCTAATCCTGATTTTTTATTCCGAATATTATCTTGAGCAAGAAAGGGCTCAGCTGACCTTTTAATTTGGGGCAATTTGCAGCTCCCAGTGACTAAGCTATAGGATTTAGGCTCTTAACTACGAACGACCTTAATATGCAAACAAAAACATTTAGGTTATCATGTTTAGTGCTTTATAATGTTAGGGGTGTGAGAGTCTAACAACTGAGTGTGCTAACTCGGAGGATCTTGTCATGCAACTGTCATTCTCTGTTGGTACCAGATCAGTACCTTTCCAATCAAACCACAGAATCACAGACTAGCTGAGGTCAGGAAGGACCTCTGGAGACTACCTACTCCAAGAGCCTGCTCTGAGCCACTTGCTCAGAGCTGTGTTCGGTTAGGTTTTGAATATCAACACGAATGGGAACTCCACCTTTTTGAACAACCTGTTCCAGCCTTCACAGTGTTCAGCCTCACAGGGAAAAAGCTTTTTTTTGATTGTTTGTTTTTAAACATTAAAATGGAATTTCTTGTATTCCAATTTGAGTCTGCTGCCTCTCTGTCACTGGATGCTACTGAAGAGAGTCTGGCTTCATCTTCTTTACATCCTTCCACCAGATGCTTAGATAATCTATGTAGGAGAAACCATGGTATAGGAACAGGTATATGAATACAAGCCTGAAACATGAAAGATCTTCACTTCAGTCTTTCACATACAAAAATACGCCCCACTTCCATTTTGCTTTCAATACATTTAAAGTTGCAAAATCATCCTTCAGCTGTTTCAGCCACGATTCTGTTTATCTGTTTTACTTTTATATTCTGTACGTTCCTCTGCCTGCTCAGTAATCACTGGGATTATTTGATAGCAATTAAGTTGTTTTCAAGTTACAAATACATCAATTCAGTTCCAAGTAAAAACTTCTCCTGTTTTATTTTAGTGTATGAAACAAGAGAGTCCAACCCTGACTAAAGTCAAACTGCGAAACTCTCAGGACCATGAATCAGCCAGCAAACTATCTTTTGAGCACTTGGTAAAAGCAGCAAAATATATATATATATATTTTTAAGTGTGATATGAACTAGGGAGTTTCTCATTTTTAGCAAAGGAATGAAAGGTAAATCTCTATTAAGATTTATACATGTACCAGCAAGTCTCTCCAGACAGTCTAGCAATAATTGTCAACAGTGTTGTCAGACTTTAGAAAAATAACATGTATCTTATTTCAGCAGATGCAATTTGATCACTAAATCTAACCTTCATAAAAGAGAAATGCAATTGCAGGTTTGGGGCCTCTTACCCTTTCCCCCAAAAACCTGACAATTAAAAGCTTGTAAAGGCTGGTGGAGTTTTAAAAGTCAAAACTTTGCAACTTTCAAAACTCCCCCCCAACTCTCTTCCTGCTAATTCATTTCTAGAGAAAATGTCCCAGTGGTGAACATGACAAGGATTTCTATTTGAAAGCATGGTTTTGTTTGCTGACTTCAAACTCTACAGAACTGTTCACCATACATTCACTGAGAATTTGGTCTTGGCTAACTCTTTTCTCTGCTAGTTTTTGCTCTTAGCAAAGTAAAACTGCTATCATAGTTTTGGCACAGCAGAGTAGGAAAGATTTTTTTTTTACACTCCTTTTGCATCATGAGGCATTATTAACTTACCCCGAAATCACAATGTATTAGTGTGATGCAGGAGACAGTTTTTGGCTAAATTTGCAGGCCTGGTAATTAGAGATAATCTTTTATTTCTATCTGTACATTTTCAGAAGATAATAACCATAGTGCCCAATGACAGCATTTTTACAATTTTCTTCCAGAGGAAAAACTGCAATTTCAGGCATGTTAATCATGAAAAAGTCACTGTCATAAAAGTCACTCTTGAGAGAATGAACATAAGATGGAAACGCAATGAATACAGAAAAAATCCTTACTAGCCTACAGGATAAAGCAGAGGTGGTGTAAGACTGTAAAGACAGGCTAAGCNAGTGCTTTATAATGTTAGGGGTGTGAGAGTCTAACAACTGAGTGTGCTAACTCGGAGGATCTTGTCATGCAACTGTCATTCTCTGTTGGTACCAGATCAGTACCTTTCCAATCAAACCACAGAATCACAGACTAGCTGAGGTCAGGAAGGACCTCTGGAGACTACCTACTCCAAGAGCCTGCTCTGAGCCACTTGCTCAGAGCTGTGTTCGGTTAGGTTTTGAATATCAACACGAATGGGAACTCCACCTTTTTGAACAACCTGTTCCAGCCTTCACAGTGTTCAGCCTCACAGGGAAAAAGCTTTTTTTTGATTGTTTGTTTTTAAACATTAAAATGGAATTTCTTGTATTCCAATTTGAGTCTGCTGCCTCTCTGTCACTGGATGCTACTGAAGAGAGTCTGGCTTCATCTTCTTTACATCCTTCCACCAGATGCTTAGATAATCTATGTAGGAGAAACCATGGTATAGGAACAGGTATATGAATACAAGCCTGAAACATGAAAGATCTTCACTTCAGTCTTTCACATACAAAAATACGCCCCACTTCCATTTTGCTTTCAATACATTTAAAGTTGCAAAATCATCCTTCAGCTGTTTCAGCCACGATTCTGTTTATCTGTTTTACTTTTATATTCTGTACGTTCCTCTGCCTGCTCAGTAATCACTGGGATTATTTGATAGCAATTAAGTTGTTTTCAAGTTACAAATACATCAATTCAGTTCCAAGTAAAAACTTCTCCTGTTTTATTTTAGTGTATGAAACAAGAGAGTCCAACCCTGACTAAAGTCAAACTGCGAAACTCTCAGGACCATGAATCAGCCAGCAAACTATCTTTTGAGCACTTGGTAAAAGCAGCAAAATATATATATATATATTTTTAAGTGTGATATGAACTAGGGAGTTTCTCATTTTTAGCAAAGGAATGAAAGGTAAATCTCTATTAAGATTTATACATGTACCAGCAAGTCTCTCCAGACAGTCTAGCAATAATTGTCAACAGTGTTGTCAGACTTTAGAAAAATAACATGTATCTTATTTCAGCAGATGCAATTTGATCACTAAATCTAACCTTCATAAAAGAGAAATGCAATTGCAGGTTTGGGGCCTCTTACCCTTTCCCCCAAAAACCTGACAATTAAAAGCTTGTAAAGGCTGGTGGAGTTTTAAAAGTCAAAACTTTGCAACTTTCAAAACTCCCCCCCAACTCTCTTCCTGCTAATTCATTTCTAGAGAAAATGTCCCAGTGGTGAACATGACAAGGATTTCTATTTGAAAGCATGGTTTTGTTTGCTGACTTCAAACTCTACAGAACTGTTCACCATACATTCACTGAGAATTTGGTCTTGGCTAACTCTTTTCTCTGCTAGTTTTTGCTCTTAGCAAAGTAAAACTGCTATCATAGTTTTGGCACAGCAGAGTAGGAAAGATTTTTTTTTTACACTCCTTTTGCATCATGAGGCATTATTAACTTACCCCGAAATCACAATGTATTAGTGTGATGCAGGAGACAGTTTTTGGCTAAATTTGCAGGCCTGGTAATTAGAGATAATCTTTTATTTCTATCTGTACATTTTCAGAAGATAATAACCATAGTGCCCAATGACAGCATTTTTACAATTTTCTTCCAGAGGAAAAACTGCAATTTCAGGCATGTTAATCATGAAAAAGTCACTGTCATAAAAGTCACTCTTGAGAGAATGAACATAAGATGGAAACGCAATGAATACAGAAAAAATCCTTACTAGCCTACAGGATAAAGCAGAGGTGGTGTAAGACTGTAAAGACAGGCTAAGCATGGATAGCTGTTCTGATTAAGGGACAAAGCATTAAGAAAGAACACAGCTTGTTAGAGATGTCAATATCAAAGAGTGACTGGAATTACTTAGAATGGTTCAAGGTAATAAATCTTCAGCAAATGGAATGTACTTAAGAAAGGAGAAATTTAGGTCAAATCTCAGGAAAAGATTTCTAACGGTGAAGTACAGAAGGTTATGGAATATTTGCCTGAAGGAAGAGACACAAGGCACATCCCTGGAGACTTTTAAAACTACACTGGAAAAAGCACTGAAGTATCTGGTACACAATAATCTTATACCAGGAATGAGAAAGGCTAGATGATCTAATTGGGCTTTTCCATCTCTGCTTTCAGTGATTCAGTGGTAATTCCACTGGCCAGTTCTAGTTTCAAATACAAAAATCCAGCATCAACTGTAAGCATCCCCTACTGAATGCAAATGCTGTAGAGTAAGTTACCTCTTTACCCCAGCACAGAATGCAAATGCTCTTCAGAAATGAAAACAGATCCCATGTTTTAGATTCTTTTTATCTATCTACATCATAATAAGAATAAAAAACATTAAAAAATGTGAAGTCATTTTCTATGTACTTCTAGCAAGGATCAGATGTGCTCAACATGGGTACTCGCACTAAAATTCCCAAATATTGAATGGAAACTGTTTAATTGAGGTACATTCTGTAGATACTGTTACAATGTTGCTCAGCATGAAGAAGAGTGATGGAATCAGATTCTGTGAACTTTCAAAGGCAGGCTTACACCTTTCTTACTTTCTGCTTTTTTTTTCTAGCTGATGCTGAGGGAATAAAGAAAAAAAGGTGGTATATTTTATATACAGACATCTGAAAATCTTATTCTTCTCACTTAAAATAACCACTACCTGGTCTTGATCTTAGGTTTGGAAAGAAAGCTGCAGTTATCTGAACTTCTGAAATCCACAAAGATATACCGTTCTTCGAAAGCTCTTGTTCCATCACAGTTGATCACAGTCTCTCTAAACCTCATGGAATAGGTGAATTACATAAATGGTACTAGAAACGAGTAAGGGTTGTAGGACTGCATGAAGAGGTGTTCAGAAAAACATATACCAGGTGCATCTGTATTACCATTTCAGTCTGTATCATGAGTGTGCTTTATAAAGAGATTTCTCCTGATCATTTTGTCAGGGCTGGTTCATGTCATGGAGCAGTGTGAAGCTGGATTACTTCTGAATGAAGCTAAGCTGGACGGTATGTTCCAGCCACAACTGGGCATTCGGTCCACCGTTCCAGGAAGCAGCCTAAAATGCAATTTTTTTTTTTTTTAAGGGAAAGTTGTCTGTAAAGATGTCTGTATTTCATATCCCTGCTTTAGAAACTTTGAAGTTTACACGTAGATCAGTGAACTGCAGTGCACTCGCTGTTACAGCTCTCACCTACCCACTATAAACTCGGGGTGGAAACTCTTATCTCTCTGTAGCAAGCTTTTGTGGTACGCTGTTACGGCGTTACAGACATGATCCTCGGAACAGGAAGCAGCACGCTGCCAGTCTCAGGAAAATTCTGTCAAAGATCGCATTTTCTTTGCGGTGCGGCACCTAGCCTGGGAGCTCACGCAGCAAACCTCAGCAGCCACCGCCTCGTTTTGCATAGCCTCGGCCTGCAAGAGGGCCGCAGTGCTTAACGCGGCGGCCTCTGCCCCTGCTTGAAGAGCCGCAAAATTTTCCTTGCTTCCAATTCCTGCCGCCAGCCGCTGCGAGGCAGAAGCTTCTCCCCTCCACTCCCGCCGGGCCGGAGCTGTGCGGGGGAGGCCGCGGGCTGCCCGCAGAGCCCCGTGCCGAGGGCGGGCGCGCTGGGCCGCCGCCAGG
>VXAL01018761.1:260605-302548 GCA_013399475.1 Chauna torquata
GCAGGCCGCCACCTGGGGGCCGAGCGCCGGCACTGCGCCGCCGAGCCCGCCGGGAGCCGCGGCCCCGGGTCAGCCCCGACTTGGGCAAGGCTGTACAGAAAGCACGTTTTGAAGAGAACAAGCGAGAAAGACGAACTGAAAAACAGGCAAAATGCGACAGCTGCTTGTTACCTGCTAGACGCTGCAAACTGTCCTGGTCTCTTTTTGCAGTCGTCCCGATCCAGGAGAACAGCAGCCAAACGTGCAGCGCTGCCAGGGATGACCCTGACACAGCGCTGTCGCATGAAAGGACATGTAAATGTCTTTCTTTTTCGAGGCCTCGTAAGGCAAGCGAGGACAGCACTAATCTTTGCACAAGTGTCAACAGCAGAGAGGGAAAAAGCTCTGCCCCAAGAACAACTGAATACTGTTAAACTGGACATCAAAGCAAACATTTTAACCACCTGAGGACTGTGGTCCTGGAATGATCTCCCAATCAATACAGAGCAGGCAAGATGATGACTTGCACTTGAGACTGAAGAATTTCTAGAAGGAATTATTTTATGTCAATGTCTGCAGTAGTAATGGCCCGTCTCTCAGTTTTGCACTCTCCTTTTCTCTACATGTCCAATCTAGAACAGATGAGATAGCCTAGTTGTAAACCAGCAAACCAAGGGTCTTTTGAGTGCTCTCTGCTGATGAGGAGCACAATGCAGTAATAAGGTGGGATGAGCTCCTAATCACGTGTAGGACAAATGCAAGGCTGGCACGCAGGCTGAGGACCGACCAACCTTTCTGCAGAAAAATGGGCTTCCACCACAGGACAAGCAACATGAATAAGCAACGTCATTCCGCGGGGCAAGCACAAGCAGCATGTTTGGTTCGAGAATGATGCAGATAACTGGAAAGAGCAGCAGAAAAGAATGAGAATGATCAGAAGGTTAGAAAACACAACTTACAATGAAAGATCAAAAGAACTGCAATTGTTTAATCTCGAGATGAGAAGACTGAGGAGTATGGTCACAGTTTTCAAATGAAAAGTGTAATTTGTTCTCCAAGCCCATCATGAACAACAAGGAATAGATTTAGATTGCAGCAAACCAAATGCCTGTGGTTTTTTTTTTTAATGATAAACACAGAGAGATATTGAAACAGACTGCCAGGAGAGGTTGTGATATATCTGTCACAAGAGAAGGGGTTAAATAAATGTATTTCAAGACTGACATAAACACAGTGGAACTCTTAATGGGGATGAACTTTTATGACTGCCAAAGATCCATTCCATTTTTTTTTTCCCTACTATTTTATGAGAAAAAAAATGCTGTTTTACTTAAAACAAAATTAGGAATCAGAAGAGGGGGGTGCTATTTCAGTTTTCTTACTGGCTTACTGCATGAACTAAGAAACCACAAGTATTTTTGCATCTCAGCTCCTCAACAGTAAAACGGAGGTAGTAATACATAATTACAACGATACTGTGAGTCTGTAATGCATTACTGTAACCTTATGGATGCTGGGAAAGGTGGTGGTATGCAAATGGAAAATATATCCAGACCCTCAGTTTCTTTTTCATACTTACACTGCTTTGAATACTGTAATTTGTTTTCCTTTCTTCTCAAAGTTTATAGGCTAAACACACTGTGATCTCTACTTGGAAGAGAAGTACAGCTCTTCCCAGTGAGGAACATAACAGAGTTGTAGTTTAACAGAATACTGAAGTTGAAAAATGTCCCTGGGTTTAAAATAAATAAATGAAAGCCTAACCAAGTTTCTTTTATCATGTGAAATTTACCAGAAGAAATTTCTACTTCAGAAATAGTGATCCTTCCGGCTCACTTATGCACATTGAAAGGTCTCCAGAAAAAAAAGAAAAAAGAAAAAATCTAGCTCCCCAAAACAATTATTGAACACATACAGCCAACAGGAACAGTGAATATTTATAAGACCTGTCCAACTAAAGCAGAGCTGAAGTACCTCATTATTTACTTCCTTTCTGAAATGCAACAACGGCTTATATTCACTAGGACTTTAAAACATTCTTTGTTGTTAATAAGGTTTATATTTAGAGAAAAAAAATCTGGTAAACATAGTACAGTATATAATCCAGACAGATAACTGCAGTTCAGGTCCACTAAAAACACTGGTCCCAAATTAAAATAATTTTTAAAAGCGTTTTTCAGACACTTCTTAATCATCTTAATACAAACACTTCCTTTCTGCAGGTTTCCGCAACAATATTCAAAACAAATCCTGCCCCTTCTTGCCATACCAGCGTCCTGCTCTCCCGTCAGCTTGGCAACCGTGCATCTTCGGCAACCAATGCAGCCTCCCACAGCTCAATTTCCCTGTGGTAACAGGATGGTGAGTGTATGTTGGAGAGAAACTGTGCACGGGGAAAACAAAGGGCCAGTGCTAGAGGCACAAGTATGGCTATGGTACACATCAGTGCAAGGCCTATCAAAAGATGCTGGAAAACCCTCCTTGGCCCTCAGCAGGAACTTAATCCTCTCTCCTGCTGTTTGCACTATAAAATAGCATTTTCAAGTCCACTTTGACATATATTTTTCCTGAGCACATGTATCACTTGCTAAAGGGACTGGGATTATTTACATGTACCTTGTTCCTCATGTGTGCATCTGCATTTAAACGTTTAAGAACACAGTCCTGGAAAAGTAATTTGAAAAATGATTTCCTTTTAGCATACCAGCTGCTGAGACAATTAGGTCAGTAACACTTTGCAAGTTCTCCAGCTCTCAAGAAACCTCTTGCATTTGGTAGCATTTGTAGACGTGCAAAATCCCTAATTCTTACCTAGCTTAAGTCAAAACCCATTGCAATCAACATGCTCTCTTAAAAAAAAAAAACATTACAAAGATATCACATCAGGTCTGTTTCTACATTCCATCGCTCCTTCTTGTACAGCACTGCTTTTAAACTGATTACTTTTCATTTATTAAAATGTCTTCTGTAATACTTTAGTTTAATAGCATTTTTATATTATTTTAACAATTAGAGTTCTACACAGGAGTTGAATTACTTTGCTCTATATGCTATGCCAGTATATTTGAAGATGTAGGGAAAAGTTTTGCAAAAATATCATCAGATGTGTGTGGAATGCTTATAGCACATAGGAATTCAAGGAAAGTCAGACACTTAACTTTCACTTGAGCTTATCGAAAACCTCCTCTGCAAAATACATCATATGTGGCCTTTGATATTAGGGGGGAAAAAAAAAAAAAAGAAACACACCACTCACAAAGATAAGCAAAAGTTGGGAAGAGAATCAAATATATTATTAGTAGGGTTGTTGAATATTTAGCAATAATTATTTTCAACCTTTATCTTCTGCAGAATTTTTAACAAATTAGAGTGAAGATTTCTGAATGTGTGTCAAGATTTTTTGAAAATTTCATCCCCCAGACGCAGCCATTCCAAGAACAAGGCTAACAAAAACTACAGCCTTCTGCCTGTGTTATGGAATTCTGAGTCTTTGTAGATACCCTCTAAATCTTCCCTGTCTCCAGAATAAGAATTTCATATTTGATAGGGTTGCTGGATTCTGTATTCAAAAGAGACTGTGAGCAACTCTCTAAGATTTCAAGTGGCAGCACTACCACTGCCTTATCTCTTCTGTTCCTGGGGAATGCTTCAATCTTCTTAAAAATCCTTCAGAGGGAAAATTTGTGGGAGTCAGTTCCCCTTGACTTCTGTCAACTTATTGTTCAACAATATTCTTTGGTATGCAAAGCCATTTGCTCACAGTCAGAGCTTGTGATACTTTCTTGTGCAGTAACACCGCATAAGAGTACAATTCAACAATAAAGCAATTTTGTTCTACCAAAGTTCTACCAAAAATTTGTAATTTGTACCTAATCAAAGTCTTCAAATCACAACCATACAAACTGGAGTTAGGCTTATTTCTTGAATCAGCTACAGATAGGTTCAGAACAAGGCAAGAATGACTGCAATTTTTAAAAAGGAGCTCGTCTGGGGGTAGATTCAATCTAAAAACTGGAGCAGGAAAGAAAACAGACATAGACTACTATCCTGACAAGCAGTATATGAGTATGAATCAAAGAGGGAAATTAAATATGAGCATGGAACTGATTCACTAAGGTAACTGCACGAGATGAAGAAACAGTGGACCTGCAAACCAGCAGGCAGAGCTGAGTTTAGATGCAATGAGACACTAGAATATCTGTGAGAGTTGCTCTGATGTATTAGAACCAAGAACTGATGGAAGGAGAGGGAGAAACCAAAACTGCACAAAATATCTAAAGAAAGGAAATGGCACCCAAGAGTAGTAAGTATTAGGAAGTGGGCAAATACTGAATGTGCACTCCCCCTTGGCATGGCTGAATCCCCAGCTGTCCGTGGAACCCACTACCAAAGACCTCTTGCAATATATAAGGAGAACATGAGTGCACATAACAAATTCAAGTTTTTGCAAGAGATCTTAAGTTAAAAAATTGTGAATGATGTGTATACATGACAGTATGACACTTTGTGATGAACACAGAATAGCATCTTCCGAAGACAATGAGAAGTTTTGCCAAATTATGTACTCAAATATCAGCAAATGCCAGAACTACAGTTACCATGCAGCCTTTTTTGGGTATGCGATATGACACTAATTATATGATCATGTGCTAATTTTTCCACAATCCTCTTGCTTAAATAGAGCAGCTCTGGTGATAAACAAAGTTCTATAGCACAAAAAGCTATTCTCCATTTCATTTCTGCTTCATTTGTCACTGGAAATGGAAAACAGTACGTGAAGTAGAAACTTGCAGGAAAAGAAAGGAGTATGTCACAATTAAGACACCTGAAGAATACCCTGGTAAAATATATGCTTCTCCTCCTGCCCTAAGTATTCCCTGTAATTCTAGTTTCAGTTGCCTGTCGTCAGTTTTGCAGACACACTGTGTATTCATTCATGGTTTCGGTGCAGCCAGTGGCACTTGTGCATTCAACTTACTGAAGTGCTATATTTTAAGTACTCTGAATCTCAGACCTTTCACGCATTAAATTAGATGCTTGCAATTAATGGCTACTTTTAGTATCTTTACACCTCATTTTTTCTCCATAAAACAGCGTTAGTTTATTCACACATGGGAATCCTGCCCAGCAAGTGTCCCTGACAAGCAACTTCCCTAACACCCTGTAATGTAAACTCCTATGCTCCATAACACTCAGGCATGTTACAGATGCATACCTGGAAAGTGAAGGCCTCAGGCCACACACTGAACAAATAAATAGGCAAAACATTTTAAAAACACTCAGTAAGTCTCTATAGCAAAACAAATATGTAGCTGTATCACAGATGTGCACTTCCATAACCCTGCTGGATAAGTTCTGTAGCCACGAAAACGTGGCAAGGGGCTTAGTGCGAGACTGTACAAATCCTCTAGGGATGCTGGGCACACGTCTAGACCATGTTGTATCAAAACTGGAACACTTACACCACTGTCAGTGTTACCTGTACCTTCCAGGTTACAAACCTGTATTTTGATGGACAGATTTATTTCCGTTTAACACTGTCCATTCTAGACAACGAGACAAACAGGGAAAAAACAAAAAAACAAACCAAAACAACAACAACAACAAAACACACACACACACACACAAAAAAACCAGAATACAGTGATATTCAAATTGTATGCCACAAAATGAAAAATACAAAAATCAGAAAATTAAATAGGTCAAATATAACGTGTTACATACGAAGGTCCTTAATTCTGAATACTTCGCAATCATAGTAGTGTTATTCCAACATAGTTGTGTGTGGATAGAGCATGGATAGCCATATAAAAACTCTCATACATGAGTGTCAATAGAAACTGTATGCTCAATGCAGTTGTTTTTAAGAATATTTTTAAATAATAAAACCAATTAATTTCACTAGTCAGTGTCCTTACATCTTTATATTGCATTACGAGAAAAATACTTTTAGCTTGAATAACTGTTAGATTTGTTAATAATAATTTATTAAATATTGACCATTCTCAAAGCTGAAAATGATTCAGAAGCAACTGACTGTTTTATTTGTCAGCGACACATATTACGGCAAAAAAAGCCTCCTTGGAACAGGCCATCAATCCTCATTAAGCTGAAGAACTGTCAGTAAATATCACACAAAATACAAGGCTATTGTTGTTAGAATATGTAACAGGTTCAAATTCCTGTTGTCCCAAACTTGCTCACAAGAGAAGATATTTTGTCCAGTTAGTGAAAGATGAAGACATGTGGAAGCACGATTATGTAATGATGCAAACACACTTAAAAAGGTGCCCATATTTTAAGAAGTGATACTGTGATTTGAGCGAAGATACCCCCGTATCAACCCTGATTCAACTGAATTCCTCTTAGAAATGCCGTTTTTTGCTCATGATGCTACAAACATTCAGATCCAATGAAGTTAGGGAACTGATGAAGCTACACGATAGCTAATGAACTAACAGGAGCCTTTGTTCCAGTAGACAAATATATCTTCATTTAGGAAAATTAACACTTTCTTTTCATCTACTAGCTACACTTTCAGTAGTATTATAAATGATACTATTTATAGCATGCTATGATACTTTACTCTCAAATCCAGATACAGGTTTTTTGATAACAACACATCAGAACAGCCATAAAGGATCTAACAAACAGTCCATTCAGCCCAGAATCATATCTCCAACAGCAGCCAACAAAGGATGCAGAGGGAGAGCATCACTGTATGCTTGCCATGTTCATAAACTGTTCGTAGCTCAGGGATTTCCTTGAGTCAGTGTTAGAAGCTTACTGGTTCTCAGCTTTCCACCTTTCAAAAATGTGCCTAGTAACTTTTATGTGAACACTAACCTTCCTGTCATACTTAAGAATATAGCATGATAATGCAAAATCAGTTGTGCATAGTTTCACGCCAAGTTTCAAGATTAGCTGTGATGCAAAACAGATGAACTTCTGAAGCAGAATTAGATAAGCTACTTAATTAATTGAGTGAATTTAGATTCCTTAGAAAAGCTACTGAGGTTGTTTAAAACCAAGTAAAGAATTCTGCACAGAAGTAGACATGCACAGTGTTGAGTCAACGCTAGAATTAGAAGAAAAGGTGAAAAGGAATGTCTCTTATGATAACAGAAAAACCTATTTAGAATTAGTAAATTATGATTAATTTCAGTAAGCTACAGAAAGATCGATAACTTTAGATAGAAAGCAGCTAAAAAAGTTGCAAAATCATCTCTTACTTCTGAGAGAGCTAGAGACATACAACTGCTGTAATTTCCACCCCCCATCCCAAGACAAATTACTTTTTAGACAACACAAGGAAATTTCTAGGATATATGATTCTACAACACCTGTGCAATATCAGAAATGAGAACTATACATCCTTTTCAATACATCAAGGCTGTTGCCTACATTGTCTAGTAGCATGGACTGATAGGAATATACTTGTAAAATGAAAGATTTGGCACTAATAACCGACGGCTATACCGTATGCACTTCAAAGCATTTTTCCTTTGGACTAGCTGTACTGGGAGCCTTGTGGACAACACAGTACTCAAGGAGTAAACAACCTTGAGCAAGCCATGTCTGCTCTTCTGGGCCTTGTACTTCAGGCTTGAGAGGCCTGTACATTAAGATGGAGTAGCCTCTGCAAGGACAGTGTGCTCCGTGCCAGCCTGTGCTGTGCGCTGGTGGATGTTATAACAGGGTACCATTCCAGCCTGTCAGCAGAAGACACGACTGCTTGGTACGCAAAATAGAAGGCACCACGACATGCGTGGGAAGAAGAACCTCTCTACAGGGACAAAGCTGCACAGCGTGCCGTGGAAAAAATCCACCCAAGGTCTGTCCAGATGCACAGATGTGGGATGCCCAGCATCTGAAGGGACATAAGATTTACTCGCTATCTGTATTCCTCTTTTTACTCTATCTCATTAAAACAGCTACTTCAGCAAGCCATTTGTTGCTGGGCCTTTCTTATCAAGATCCAGAAGGAACCCTGCGCCTGCTCGCTCCCTCCCCTGCCAGTACAGAACACTAGCTCTAGTTGATCTTATGGACCACATGCCCTTCAGTGTTTGGAGTATATTAAAGTGTGGTCCCCGTGCACAGCTGATTTCATTTCATCCCAAAGGAAGTGAGTTTGTACACTCAGAGTGAACCATGACTTGAACAAAAAGCCCAGCAAATGGGGGTGATCAGCGCATTCATGGTCTAAACAACACAAATATAAATGCACCCCTAATTTGAGATTATCGTGGAAGTAGAATGTCTATATTTTATGTGCAAATACTGTGCAAAAAGTTCTAAGGAAAAAACGGTAAACAAGACAGAATATGGGAAATTGAAGGGAAAAGGCACTTAATTTTTCAAAGGACACTTTTCAAGGTTAGGTTAAGCAGTTTATGACAAAACACATAAGGGAAGTAAATATATGATAAATAAGAACTAGAAAGTAACTTTCTCAGAGAACATCAATCGTTTGTGTAAGACTCATATTACAAAAGCCGCAGGACAAATTCTGGTTCAGCTTACACCAACATATAATCATACACAGGTGCAACTTCTCTGGCTACCTGTCTCCTCAGTCCCATCCAAGTAATTTTCTCCAGAGAAGTTAGCTCACAAAACTGCTGCTGCTTTTCACTGCTGGAGATTTTGAGCATAGAGTACTATTTTCTTGTTGATTAAAGAATTCTGTAGGAAACCCACTGTTGCTGAATCTAAATTTGTTTGAATTTTAGTTTATTCAAAGTTATAGACATTAGATTATTCTAAGTTAAAAGACAACATGCGCATTGCTCCAGCCATTTCAGGCCCTATTATTGCATGTAAGGTTTGGCTCTCTGAGGCTGAGTGCACTGGCTCCAAAGAATGAATGCTTTTGAACTGGGAGACAAATACTAGTTTTATTACCCAATTAACTGAGCTCCATGAGTACACCTGACCGTCTACAAACAGCACTCTGCTGTCACAGCACAGGGTTCCAAACTGTTAAGATTAAAATCAGTAAGGGATATCAGTTATTTAATTTGTATAATCCGTAACTTACGTAGTTCAGAGAATGGACCATACGGAGTTCAACAGGCAGCTGTTGTATCACATATGTTCAAAACAGGAGTCACTTCCAATTATACTACTGTTTCTAGTAAATCTCTAAAGTCACATTCCTTACATGCCCAGAAGGACTCCCTTCAGACAGGAAGCGTGTGACCACAGGTAGCTCTGGGGCAAGAAGGAGCAGTGAGGATGATAAAAACAGTAAAATCTTTCAGACCAGATGAAAGTATCTTCCTTTGAAAAAAATTCCTTAGTAAGCAGCTGTAATGCAAGACAATGAAATCAAAAGGAAAGGAAAGACTGATTGCTCCAAAAAGGTGACTGTCAGTTCAGATACATGAATTTATGGCATGTAGTGAGGCTGAGCAGTAACAAAAGCCACAGACTGCAGTAAGTTATCAAGGTGAGTCTGTGGGAAGGGACTTCCATCATTTAATTAAACAAAAAGTGAGAGGGAAGGGAAGAAATTACACATGAAGCAAATTCAAAATGCTTGAACAACTGGCAGGAACAAGTACTGAGTTTGGTAACAAAAAAAAAAAAAGATTTAAAAGAACTGTCAGTAAAATAATTTCCATCACAACCCAAATACTCAATCATAACCCAAATATTTTCTTCCCTAACGTAATTAACTAACTCCCCCAAAACTAGTTTTAGTTAACTAGTTAACTCCCTCAAAACTAGTAGATAGATATTAATCTAATTAATTATTTAATCTAATCTAATCTAATTCATGGCCTTGAAAGAAATGTGGAAAGGCCTTGAATAAGATAAAACTGAACTTTGAAATAATCAATAATTAGAAGTTGTCTTCATATACACACCATTGCTTTAATTGTTGAAGGTTTATCAAACTGTAGAATTGAAATTATTAGCTCAAACTCTGTACAGATGACATAAGAAGAGTTCATGAATACGTTTTTGAAGGGTGACGTTCCATCTGTTTTAGACTTTCTACCTTGATCAAGGAGTTAGGTGGCTGTGGAATGGACAATGCACAGGAAATTCTTCATACATAATAAATTATTAACATTGGTTTCAGTTATTAGTGAAGAATGAAACATCCAGGGAGATCTTCTCACCCAATAATTTTACAGACTGTCTTTAAAGTAAACTGATATATAGATAGGAAAGAAATTAGGAGGAACAGTCAAACCTTATTGACTGAAGCTTTTAGCAATCCTGTGATAAATCTTGAAGAAATCTCACTCTCCAAGCTCACACCAGGTTGTACTTGTCAAGTGATAGTGTCAGGAAAACAAAGTCAAGATTACTGCAAATCCAGGAGAATAAACCAGAGAAGGCCTGTTGATTAAACACATCTTTGCCCCTTCACAGAGGACTAAACTGCAATAAAGTGCTTTGTAAGGCCACTGCAAAAGCAACATGATGATACAACTAGAATACTTCTATGGGAGGACAGATTTCTCTGCTACAAATGTACATGAAGTTATGATTCTGTGAATGCACCAGGATCATATTAATTAAAAAAAAAAAGCAGTCTTGTTCAGAAATCCTAGCCTGCCTTTTAGTCAATCCTGTGCTCTAATGAGCTGTCTCTCTTGCTTCTCACAAATAACATACACTTCATTGGTGTTCTCACTTTCTGCTTCCGAAGTACAGTCACTCACATCTGTCGTTCAATGCCTTAGACTCAACATCAGCAACCAGCAACAGATAGATCTCGAATCTCCTGCGTTGGTTTTTCCACAGGTTTTTGCCATGAGGACCATGCTACCATGGGCAGCAGCTTTTAGTATTTCAGTTCTCTTACTGCTAAAAGGAACCCGTTCCATAAAGCTGAGGAAATCATGGTTTGGCATGCCCAATGATTTATCCATGGCTGGCTGGGATTTCACACACACTCCCTGGCTAGGTCCCAAAAAGCCAGTTCTGAGAGTGACTTATCCCAGCAAGATAAAATTAAACAATTCAACAACTGACTTGTAGAATGCATATACCTAATTTTTATCAGAACATTTTCATGACCCAAACCCAAATGGATTTCCACCTTATCCAAGTCACTCTACAGCTTTTTTTTTTTTTTTTTTCCCCTTCTCTCCCAGTTTTCTTTCAGCAACTCAGGAGAGGGTATTTCTCATTCATCCCTGATGTGGAGTGGCTAAACTAGAACATTTTGTTCTGATTCATTACTAGAAACTAAGTTTGCAAATCATACATTCTTCTAGTATCATGGAAGCTTTTAACTGCACTAGAGGCTAATGCTGATCGCCATGTTCCTCCTTCTAGGGGGACTAGGACATTTCCACTTCTGAAAAGCAAGGACGAAATATGACAACCATGCTTTTATCAGCAGCTACATTTCACTGAACAGCCACTTCCCTAATCTCCTACATGGAAAGATAAAGCACTCAGAACACTGTCTACAGACACCATGAGCATTATTTCGCTTATGCCCAAAGTTAAGTGCAGCAGCTGCGTCACAATACTAATTTCCCAGTCACATGACAGTATGTCCTGATAATTCCTGAATCCAAAGACCCCACCACAGTGATGCACTTCATCTCCTGCCTACAAACTTTCCTTCATACAGTTACTCGTGAAAATTTACTGCCGCAAACTCCAGATAGCACAACTAATTTCTCCATGGAGAGTTCAGATCTGTCTTGTAGCAAGCTAGCAACATCACTTATGTCAAATGTCAGCCTGTAAGTTGTAGAAGAGGCGTCCAAGATCAAAAGGACTCTGAAACACAGGCGAGCCAAAAGAGCCACAAACTCTCTTCTCAGTTCTGAAAAATGTTAAATCATGCTGTTGACTCCTGGAATGGTTTCCCTTTTTCATCCAGCCTGTGCAGTGGTTTTGTAATACGGGTAAGCTTACAGACAAACCTTCTGTAATGAGAACGAAGCCCTTTAAAAAAGTCTGCAGACCTGTGAGTTTTGGGGGAGTTAGATAGCTCTGCAGAATTTCAGCGCCCCACAGCCCCTCTTCATCCAAGTGAATTCTTGTCTTACTGGTTATGCACAGGGTAGTTTCTGTCTTACAGAATAACTGCCTTTTCTTTTGCTTTCATTTCAGACTGGTAGCCTTCAGGTCACCCTAAATCATCTGTCAGAGTACTGATTCCTTTTCAGAGGTATGCTAAGCACCAAGACATCATCTAGGTGTAAAGAGACTCCTTCCAAGTCTCTATGAACCTCTGAAGCATGGCCCAAGCCAAAGAACATTAATATTGCCACAGGCTATATCCTGCTGTGAAAGAATCTACTTCCTCATCCTTTAAAATGATTTGATCTTCAACGGTCCACAGAGAATCTAAGGCTGATAATTTTTACCAAGGATATGCAAGACTCAAGAAATGGCCAACAGTGCAGTTAGATTATTCTGACAGATTTCCCCAGTGACCTGAAAAGCTTATACCCTCTTTGCAACTGTTTAATTAGCCAGCCCCTGCTCCACATACCCATTTTGTGCAGGACCTGTGTAACAGAACTTGTTTTTCCCCAACGTAACAAAGATGCATTCTGATTCCCCAGCAGAAGTCTCGGACCATTCTGTTGCACCTCACTTGAGCATTCAGCATGGTGCTGAAGTACACTGAACAGAACCTTGACTATCCCCATATGAGCATTTTTCTGACGGCTGGTACCAAGCTCTGCTAGCCCACACTCTGTGAAGTCAACCACCACAGTTATTTCTTGCAGGGCTGGAACATTCAGCAACTGAACATGATCCTATTGCTGCTCAGACCTACACAAACTTCAGAAGGTACAGTCCCTTGACGATTTCTCCTCTTAAAATAAACCTTTTCTCACTGTGAACCTTCTGTAACTTCTGAGCTTTGAGCTTTTACCTGCCAGATCAATAACCCACCCTAGCAATCAAAATATCTACCATGGGCAACCTGGTATACTTAAGAGTTCTCCTTCTCCCCTTCCTTCCTTCATCCTTCAATTATCAACATTTATTCTGCTTCATTTTTTTTTTTTTTTCACATTACTGTAATTTCTCTTGCTAAAGAACAGATTTCCCTATCTGCACAATTTTCAAAACTGCCAGGAATCAGATGAAAATCTGGTTCTGTCTTTCCCTAAAACTGTACTTATAAGGGTTACAGCAGTCTAATTCCATCTTCCACAGCAGCAGCTCTTGCCTCAGCTGGTGCCAGCCCATGGTGAACTCACCAGCCCCTCTGGAGTGGCATGCTCCTCCCTTCACTGACCTCAGCCAAGCACAGCCCAAGCACTACGCTCTTCAAGCTGTGCTCAGCAAAGCATACTTTAAACCTCAGTCTCCTAAGTATGAGATGATACACACTGAAGGAGATATACTAGCTTTGGGTTTGATCCCAGGAGACACAGAGCTGATCATATAAATGCTTACAGCCACGGAGACTCTCAGTGTTTCATTAAATTGGACCCAGAATAATAAAACATTTTATTCCAAGTGCATTTTCATACACAAACACATGCTGCACTCCTCCGCTCTTCTGGAGACGCCTCTAATACTGTGTTTTAGTTCTCATGTTCTCAAATAGAGTTTGCCTTCATTTCAGCATAAAGATTTTGAGAATCCTTCTTCTGGCTTTAGAGAGGGTATTACATAATTTTTTTCAAGTTTAAAGGACTACACTGTTCAGCAAATTTAGCTCTTCATATTCCAAAATTACAAGGATAAGTGAAGTTACATCATGTGAATTATGAAGTGATAATGTCTTTAGTTCTGCCCCAATCAGAACTGTAACAGTTTAAGGCTTGTAATAATCATGTTCAAACATATTCAGATTATAATTACTTTTCTTCTGATAATGATAGCCCATCTGATTGGATGATTACCTATTTGACTTTGATAAGTCTCGAAGGTCAAAGAAGATAATTACAGACATCTGTTTTCTAAGAAAAATAAACTCTTGGAAAATAGTATTTAAAGTGGCATCTGCAAATAAGTGTTTTAGAAGCATGCTGCTTATGTGAAAGGCACAGGCAGGCAAATAAAACCACAAAAGCAAATTGTCAAGATACCAAGTTATCACACATCCTTTGTAAATAACGCGCAAGTTTTCTTTTGTTACTTATATAAGCATAAATAACTTGTCTGATCAGAATACATTTGAGTAGACATTAAGAATAAAAATAAATGAAATAAAGATAATGCATGTTCTATACATCTTTGAACCACTCTTGTAGACATAATTTGTTTGAAAATAGAATTGTTCATTTAATCAAGGGGGCAACAGATTAAGTACACCATCTCTCATTATCTCTAAGGAAAGAAGAGGAATACTGTTCAGAAGAAATAAGCCAAAGTATTTCAATATCCTAACATACAATGATTAGAATCAACTCACTTGTTTGATTTGACCTGTCATGTTCTCCAGTGGCCAAAGATGCACTGATTACCTGTTAGTACCAAGGCTACTGCCTACCGAAGCATTAATAATTGCTAAACAAGCAGATCTAGAGCAGAACTCACATACGTTTGTCTCCAGAAAAAGAGGTCAGAAAAGAGCCACAGGACCCAACACAAGTTTTCTAGAAAGCAAATTCAGTTCTTCACTCAGAGATGCTTTTGCTTTGTTTTGTATTGTCTACAGTAAGTTCCTCTCCCATCAAGTGATCACAAAAATGCCATCAAACCAAAATTCTCTGCTCAAACTAATGATAACTTCTCCATTGCCAATCTTCACCCATTTCTTCTACATCAACAAAATCCTGTAGTTTAAATAGCTTTGCTCCTCAGCAGGCACTCAAATAGACACTTTTACAGAAACTTCTGCACTGCTTTCCTTGCTTGGCTGCCTCTATAGAATGTATATTTCAATTTTATTATTATTAAATGTAAACAATAATACTTAACTTTCTGGATGCTCCCCAGTGATGAAGTGCTGCCTTATATTGTCCAACAACAACAAAAAAACCACCATAACCTACTAAAGCCAACAGTTGACATCAGACACCTCCTGTTCTTTGTAATATAAAGCCATAATAAGATCAGCTTCAATACAGTTACTGTAAATAATCCATCAGATTGGTATGATGATGATCATCCATTTATGTTCTTCTGTAACCATTCTTGTTTTGCGAAACTTCACCTTGAGGTGAAACTCCTAAATTCTTATGCTTATGATACGAACAGTGAAAAGAAACCAAGATACCGTAACTTATCTTCCAAACTAGTCTCCAGAGGTAGGCTGAAATCAAGAATCACCGCATCTTGAACAATGCAGCCATATAATACAGCTGGGTTACATGACTGCAAGGAGATAAGGATTTCATAAAACTGAGAAACATCCATTCCAAAAGAGGTCATACTAAGAAAAAAAGACTATGCAACAGAATGAGGAAGAATACAAAACCTTGCATGGTGAAAATGCACTGATGAGCATTCTGTCTTAGGAAGGAATGCAGAAGATAATGATGAAAGCTACTGGCAACATTAAACTGAGGATATAGGCTGTTGGCTCCAAAAGGCTCACATCATGGGAAAAGCAGCTAGATGGGTTTATGTTTTGTACATTGAAATAATAAAAGGTCAGTGACCTGAAAATTTACAATCTATTTCCAAAAGAATAACCACACAGTTCAATTTAGTTTTAAAGCACCAAAAAATGCCATAATCTGAAGAAAAGCAAATAGAAAACATGGGCAAGTAGGTGGCTTTTTTTTTTTAATTTACATTTCTTGAAAATCTGAAGGTCTAAAAATCCTGGCAGTCACACAATAATGGATTGACCCTTCTCAGCTATAGTCTGATTTACAGTATTGTGCTATAGCCCTCAAAATTATAAGACACCTTTTTTTAAAAATAAAAGACTATCTGTTGTCAAGGAAATGAGATGCTGAAGAAAAGTGCACTCAAACTTTCTTAATATATGATAATCAAACTTAGATATTCTCTTGCAAGTGGGAACATTTTTTATACTAATGCAAGTGAGTATTTAATAATGTTTAGTTGCTTTTCCTGTTTCAGTACTTAAATGAGAACAAACAGAGATGAGTAATGGGATGGATTATCCCAACTAAAATTGGTACTGTACAAATGTACAATAACAAACAGCTCTCCAGAGAGGTGTAAGCAGATGTGCCAGACAGATGACAGGAGAAAGCATATTCCCAAATTAGAGAACGGGAAAAGAGGACAAGATCCACTAATGACCTTGCCCAAACTCATACTAAACTTTTTTTTTTTTTTAAATCAGGGATGCAGTTTGAATTTGTCTTCTGATTTTCTAATGTCTCAATCTCTAGGAAGCATTCCCCTTCTCCTGCTTCCAGAATAGCACTGATCAAAATAAATAAATAATAAATAATATTTTTGCCACCACAACTCTATTATGGCAAGACAACAATGACCTGTAATGCAGTCAGCAGTAGGCTAACGCTACAGTTTACATCAGCAGAGGTGCTAAAATTATACCAAACATCTTTGTGTGCAGTGGCACTTCTCATTTTATCTGTCCATTTTCTGATCTCACCAGCTTCCATTTAACTGGATCATGACTTTGGGGTAGGTTTAAAAGAGCACCCAAGGAGCTGGCAGGCTGAGGGGAAAAATCTTGGGCTATTCCTCATCTGCCAGGATGAAGACGGGAGAGAGAAAGAGACACTGCTCTCTCATTTGATGCAGGACCACAATCAGACTAAAGAACACCTGGCCCTTGAGCTGATCTTGACAGCAAAGGAAATAATGGTGAGGTTTCAAAGTGTATCCTTTATTTTCTGAAACAAGTACTGTCCATAAGTTAAGTGGAACACAACTGAAAAGAATGGGTAGAAGAACTGATCCCTTGGAAAGTTTGCTACTTGCCCAGGATTCAGATCTTTCCTCTCTGTTCAATCACCTCCACCTAACAGCACGGTTTTCAAGCCCCTTTTATTGTGTTGCCTACAGAAACTAAAGCATGAAAACTGAAGAGGAAAAAATGACTCCACATACTCTTATGTGAACCAGAACCATTGTTAACAAACGAACATTCACCACTTGAGATGATATGGGGTGCTGCTCCTCTCCCAAAATTTCTTTCCTGCAGAAGATGAGAGAGACTAGGCCACCTCACCAGCTCCTTCTGAAATTACCAGAATTGGAACTAACCGACCTAAGGGCACGCTGAAAATACACAGGCTTTTGAGCAAAGCCTAAGATGTCGTACTTCTTCCTCCCTACCCGAAACAGGTCTTAAAGCAAATCATCACCTTGCTACATAGTTAGTCTTATTACTGTTATGCCAAACAGTGTGAGACTCAAACAGAATTCATCTGGCATACCCATGTTTACAGAAGGTTACCAGCTGTGACAATGTCCCCAAACACACATGTGCACTTCAAAAAACAAAACAAAACAAAAAAAATCTTGAGGAGCATTTCAATAAACAAGCACACTGATGTTTTATTTCTTTGTACTAGTTCTCAAGACATTCCATCTGTGCAAAACATTCCATTACTCCAGCCATGACACGAAAGTAATACATACAAAACACATCCAGAGATCCATATTGTATCTATCTAAAAGCCATATCCAAACCATCATTTCATCACTGTTGGTGTTACTCTGTCCTATGATCAGTATCGGAAAAAACAAAACAGAACAACTGATGCACCTCACAGAATCACAGGTCAATACTGACCATAAAAAAGTCACTGTGTAATGGGTTAAATGCCACTCAGTGCAAGAAGCCTGTTCACGTCTTGAAGCAGCCTTTGAGCTGGCTTTTCAATTCAGAGAGGAGAAAGGACTTATTTTACAACCAACTTATTTTTAAAGCATAGACCAGGCAGTGGAAGGGAAACTCCTGAACCTGTTTTCACACTTTCTGAGCAAAAGAACAAATACTACAGACATAAGCAAGAAAATTTAGTTCAAACTGGACTTTCAAAAGCGCTCAACATTGGTCCATTGTATGTTCTGATACAAAGACGTAACTATATAGTTGGTAAAAATGATCACATTTTTATACTATCTGTTGAAGTACAATTGTTTGCCTACAATAAAAAACTAAGTTATTTTAGCAGGCAATAAACCAACACAATTATAATATACATATGGGAAAGTTTTGAATTGCTTTTGGTAAAAGAGGAATGGCTCTGTGTGTCATCAATAACAAAGGGCAAATCCTTGTTCCTGAGGCAGATGTCCATTGCAGTAACTTCACAAAGAGGAAACTGTAATTCAGGTACACTTCAACATTGCTATTCCTATTGAAATTTTTATTGAAATATGAAATCCAGGTATAAAATAACCCCACCATAACTTAAGAGTTAAACATTACTGAAGTCTCTCAGGTAGTGTTGGAACTATAGGCGAAGTTAATGGGCCACTCAAGAAGCAATGGATTATATCAACCAACCAAACATTATTTCACCTGATGAATGTTTAAGTGGGTTTTTCCATGAGCTATCTATGCAAAGTATAGGATCCTGAGATCCTTGAAGATATTTCAGAACAGCACACTAGTCTGATATAACACATCTGACAGGAAAGAAATTTCTACTTCTCTAATGATTGCAGGAGACCTTGTCTGATTCCTTGGATTGCGAAAACTTAGCCAGATAGCGTTAACAGAAAAGAGGTTATCATGTAATCCATAACCTTGATTGGTAGGTTAGACAATTTTTGAGCATCCAAATGAGAGGAAAAGTTATAAGCCTTTGGCTAGGACAACAAGTTATTGCAGTATGTATAGATTTTGAAAGCCAGGAAGTGTTCTGCAGACAGTGACTAGGTAGGCCTTCCAGGGCAAAGTCTTTCCTCACATGAAGTCACATGGGTCCTGGCCTTCCCTGACTGCCATGAACAACAGGAAAATGAACAAGATGCAAAATGCTGTTTGTCCCTACAGCTGCTGGGAACGAGAGAATTAAATGCCATGATTTTACTTCCACTTAGCCTGAATGACAGAGGTGCTCCCATCCATCTCCTTTAAAAATTATTCCTCTACATCTGGGGAGCAGCAGTGCGTATATACAGGACTCCTCACAGAGGCAGCACTACAGAGAGAAAACATCTGTAAGTTACACAAAGCAGTCACAGGCATTTATTGAAGTTAGTTTTCAAGACCTGTACTCTTGGGTTCCCTAAGCTAATTTGTTTTAGCAACAGATGCAAGAAATGGTAAAAGTCAGCAAAGTTAAACCTGGGGAATTTCCTATGAAAGGACACAGGACTGTTAGTCTCAGCGATACTTCCAGCTGGTAAACTATTTCCTGGAAAAGGGATTATAAGATACCAAGTACGACGCAGAGCGTCACAGAAGACAGAAACAACAGTGGGTGTCTCACTGTTGGGAAAACATCGTAGCTGACTGTGCTGAAGTGGCTGACCCAGACGGAAGTAACTCACAGCCGAACACAACTGACATTGCTCCTTTCCACCCCTAACTCCTCTCCGTCTCACAATGCATCTCCCTGTCTGTGGCTCCTTCTGCTCACATCACCCAGTGCTCTTCAAGAACAGAATGAGCCACGCATTTATTCAGAATGATAAGCCTTGCTTCCTTGGACAACAAACCTTCCTTCCTCTTCTATTTTTAGTTTTTAAGTAGCCAAATCACTCTACCCAAAAGGTTCCCAAGTCTTGGCATTCTTCTCTTGTATTTCTAAAACCTCACTCTATGCAACTGCAACTTTTGTAAATTAAGGACTTATTTTCAGCACTCAACCAAGTAAAAGGAATAAAGGAATAGTTATCCAAACATCATCTTGCTTCGAGAAGCCCAGCATCCTTCCCTCACATTAACTCTCAATAAGATTTCACAGGGAAGTATTCCAAGAAAGCTCCCTGAGCTACAAGCCAGCCTTCACGTCAACTAGCCTTTTCATTACAAAGAAAAGATTTATCACACAGAAAAGCTCTTCCAAACAGCACCTGCTTCTCTACTACAAACACAACCTGTCCATTTCAGTTCCTAAGGTTTCCCAGTTCTCTTCCTCCCTCTTCTTCTCGTGCCTTGCTGAGGTGCTCCACTCTGATCAGACTGTGATGCGAGCCTGCATGCCTGGTTGTTGCACTCCTTGCTTTCTGCCATGCTTCCCTGGTGATCATGAGACCTCTAAAGATAGCTGCAACGTATCGGCAATTACTTCTATTGTCTTTCTCCACAATTCCCTTCAGAAAGCTCTCCCCCTCGACGGCCTAAAGAAAAGCTTTGACAGTAGTCAGACTGTCAGCATGCTGGAAATACCGCCTGGCACACTGCCAACATTACCCACTGCTTCCTCACGCGTCCTCCTCTCTTTAGCTTGTCTCAATTGCAGCCTCTTTGCAGCAGTGGCCTTTTTGTTCTGTATTTGTACAGCATCAAACACTGAAATCCCTACCTGTGGCTAGGGATCAGATACACAACATAAATATAAACAATAATGAATCCACAAAGGTTCACCAGTTCCTTGAGAAAATACTGTAGGGCAGAGCCTGAGGAGCTGCCAGCAAGCCCAAGTCATACTCGTAATGTGGACTACATTGATGTAAATTGTGCTACTGCACTTTGTCACTTCTAAAGGACTTCAAAATACTTTTAGGTAGTATTTCTGGAAAAATGTTAAAAGACATTTTGGCAAACACTAGGTACATTTTAGAGTTAGTAATTAGGAAAAAATCTCCCAATGCATTGTCAGGGCTGTTGGCACAGCTGCAAGACAGAACCTCACAAACTATTGCACTCTAGCTCAAATCCAGAGGTAAATTTTACTGTGAAGGTAACTACGGTACCGGGAAACTTGTAGAAAAAAAGGTTTTTAATGTTGTCCCACGAACTGAAGTATTTGAGATAAAGAACTCACCTGTCCACCTGCAGAACTTTTCTTTATTCTTTTTTCCATGTGAATTCATTTAATAGATCCAATTATGCAACCCAGTCTAATGCTCTCCAACAGCACGTTTCCTAGCATTTTATCCAGTTTGGTTCTTTGAGTTTCAAGTGATGTAACAGATTTACAAGCTTGTTAAAACCTCGCTACAGTTCTTCTGTAGTCAAAACAGCCTGATCTGAATTAAATTTCATCCCTTTGCTTCCAGAATACCACTCCACATAGCCCTCCTCCATCCTTACTGCTTACGTAGTCCAAATATCCAGAAGCATGTGGCTTTGTTAAGGCAAAGATTTAAAATCCCTCTAATCTCTGCTCATAAATAATATTTCTTCCGAAAATGTATTTCTTAATGTACACAGTACTGACTAGAACATGTGAAAATGTTCTAGTTGCGAAGCATTCCCAGTTCTGCTTCCAGACTTCAACTTAAGAAGGTATTCTCTATGTCCCTTTCTGTTAAATGCTGATAACAGGATCAGTTTGTTTTGTAAAGCACCTTGTACTGAATGATATTTGAATAAAAACTGTAGTTTGAGGTATGGGAAAACATCATTGATATCAATACTGCTTCTCTTTTTTGTAATCTTTAACTAGTTTGGGCACATTATTAGAAAAATAAATAAATAAAATGTCTGTTTTTTTGTTTGTTTGTTTTAACATTTGTATTGAATTTGCTTCTCATTATTACTTCCATAATCCCACTCAAAAGCCACGCCTGGAAAGGACCATTTTGTACAAAGAATTAATGATTGTCTCTATTTATGCTTAAAAGAAAGCATGCTGAATGACTATACCTTCTTGCATGTTTCTACTTTCTTTAAATTTTAAACAACTTTTCAGTATCTTCAGTGTTCTTTATTCATTTGCTTTACCTTTTCGCCACAAGAAGAAACTACTTAGCTACTAAGCATATCCTTTTGTCCATGAATTTAAATCTTATCTACTAAGGCATATTAGTTCAGGAATCAATTCAAAGTCAACTGAAAACATTTCTCAATAAACTTTGGAAGACCTAGAAATCACAGAAAGAGTTCAAAAAATCTGTAAATCCACATATCTTCCTTTCAAATCCCTTGCTAACTTCTGCAGCCTTCCTTCTGTCTTACATGAAATACTGTGGGGCTTTCCAAGCTATATCATGACTGTTCTCCATGCCTCTCAGTAGTCTTCCTGCATTCTTATTTTTTTCCCCACCTTGTCACTGCCTGTTTGCATGCAACAGAACAAATACAAGTACCCAGCATTCTTCAGAATGCCTTTCCCTGACTGAGCTGAGTGCTGAGTTAGAGAGGGTAGCTCTCTAACAAGAGAAGATCATCAGCCAGGCTACTGAGCTCTGTTCTAATCACACTCTTCACAGATGCAACATTAACTTCATCATACTATTGCTTTTTCAGGAAAGGAAGGAAACTGTAAAAATCCCACTTTTAATTATACTGTCCAAAATGACTTAAGACTCCAAACACCACTAAAATTGTTTCCAAAAGGTAAGTCCTATTGCCACATTACATGTAATACTTAGTTAGTGAAGCTGCATACAATACAACTGCCAACACAGAGAAAAAAGGACGTCCTCCTAAAAAGAGGTCACAGGAAAACTACATTAAATTCATGGCATTTAAGAGATTTGTGCATTATTTATCTGCATATTTAATGAATGCCCACATGCTTAAGCTACTGGAAAATAACTGGAAGGATTGCCTAAAGTCTGTGCCATACTAAGAGTCCTGTACATGGTGGCCTGGTATGACCAGTGATAACCTATGTCCAAATATAACAATCTTATGCTGAATATGGATATAAAGACAACAAGTTGTTGGACGTTGATTGTTCTGCCTCAATATACATACTGAGACACAAAGAGGGAGAAAGCGAGAGTGTGCATCTCCGAGACCACTTGTGAATAATCCATGCTCTTGATCTGACTCAATGACTCTAGTTGCACTACAGCAAGTAAATTATCATGGCCTTACAAAGAAACTCAGCTTTCCTTGTTCTACCATCATTACATTAATACCTTCTTGGGTGTTATGCTTTTGCTTAGCCACCACAAGAGCTTAAATTTCTATTATTTATTCATCTATCTCAAGGTCTAACTTTTCAAATCTGTGTGTACACATGACAATTGCATTGCTTACTTGAGACTCATCACACATAACTGATTTAAATTAGAAATATGTGCTGTGAATATTAAATTCACAGGATAAAAATGCTAAAATTAAATAGGGGTAAACAACAAAAAAAGCACAGCTAAAAATGCTGAGGTTTGACTTTCTTGACTCTGCATGAGTACGAATTCATTGCTGAGTTTTATTACTCTGGCACTCCTAGAACAAATCAAACATTCCCTCCAAAACTAGGAATTTTTTTTTTTATCAGTCTGTTTAGTTCCATTTTCTATTCTACTCAGAAATACGTTCTGTTAAAAGAAAAGTGTTTTAACAATACTTATAAAAACCTTACATAAATATTAGGTGCATTACCAGGATGAAAAGGAACTGAACTACACTTGAACTTTGCTGACTAGTCTAGTAACTGACTAGTAACTGATCACAGAGTCACAGAATGGTTTGGGTCGGAACAGACCTTAAGGATCATCTAGCTTGAACCTCCTGCCATACATAGGGACACCTTCCATCACATCAGGCTGCCCAGAGCCCCACCCAACCTGGCCTTGTACACACAGGGAGACAGTATCCACAGTTCTGGGGAACCTGTTCCAGTACCTCACCACCCTCATAGTAAAGATTTTCTTTCTAATATCTAATATAAATCTGCCCTCTTTCAGATTAAAGTCATTACCCCTTGCCCTATCACTACACTCCCNTATCAGTCTGTTTAGTTCCATTTTCTATTCTACTCAGAAATACGTTCTGTTAAAAGAAAAGTGTTTTAACAATACTTATAAAAACCTTACATAAATATTAGGTGCATTACCAGGATGAAAAGGAACTGAACTACACTTGAACTTTGCTGACTAGTCTAGTAACTGACTAGTAACTGATCACAGAGTCACAGAATGGTTTGGGTCAGAACAGACCTTAAGGATCATCTAGCTTGAACCTCCTGCCATACATAGGGACACCTTCCATCACATCAGGCTGCCCAGAGCCCCACCCAACCTGGCCTTGTACACACAGGGAGACAGTATCCACAGTTCTGGGGAACCTGTTCCAGTACCTCACCACCCTCATAGTAAAGATTTTCTTTCTAATATCTAATATAAATCTGCCCTCTTTCAGATTAAAGTCATTACCCCTTGCCCTATCACTACACTCCCCGATAAGCAGTCCCTCCCCATCTTTCCTGTAGGCCCCCTTTAAGTACTGGGTGATGACAGATGCATTCCTAGTATGCCACAACTACATCACAGTGCTAGCTGTGTTAGCTTCGCTCACCTTTGTGAACTACCCTGTGAGCATACGGAAATACTCATTGCCTCATCCATAATTTAAAATCAATGACACTCTATTAGGGCAACAATTTAGTAAAACATATTTCTCCGTTATTTCTCCGTTTGCTGCTGGTAATTGGAGGCTGACCGTGCTCTCTGCTGACCCAAGCAACAGCTGTCGCAGCAACTTCAATTCAACTAAAAAAAAAAAAAAAAAGTCTCTCAATCAGACTTCTTTTCCAAACAAACTGCTAGAAACACTTCCCTTTTTAAAAAATGAAAACACTGCCCTCCTTTGGATCAGACATCAACACTCTTCAGTTAGTTTAGAACATAACAGGAAAATCTCTTCTTCTGGAGGAGTGAAGTCTGACAGCAAGATATCTCATCCTTTAGCTGATTCCTGTATAAGGTACATCTTGCAAAAGACCTTACAAACTATGTACCACATTTTGTTCTAATATATCAGAGTACAACTGTAGTATAAAGCAAAAGGCGAAAGAGCTTTCTGGTTTGCTTTTGTAAGCTACCGAGAACCATTTTAACAACACTTACAAAGTTGTAGACAAACCAGAAGAGAGAAGTAGCATAACAAGACAGCACAGAACTTTTGCCTGCTACTTCTACATCTATATAAACACAGCTTATGTAAGGTGTAAAAATCAGGTGAAAGCCGGAAGCTAGATAAACTATAATTAATCAAATTAGAAGTCAGAGCACCATCTGGGATCAAAATTTAGCAAAAAAACAGTGGTTTAAAATCTTATCTAAAAGATATCACCCTCAAAAAAAAAAAAGAATCTCATGCCACGTTTGCATGGACCTGTAGATAGAAGTATTTATTGAATTCAGCACTATGCAGTAGTCTTTGGAAGCAGCCACAATCTGAAAGACAACTGGCACACTTCTGGACATTTTTGGACATTACAAACAGGCTTGGCAATGTCTTCCCTACTTTCAATAGAGAGGATAATTTGCATACAAAGCAATGGGCTTTAGAAAACATGTAGGTAGCACTCTCAGCTAATCAAACATGATCTTTAGAGATCTGGTTTCCATACACATATGAAGTATACAACACACAGGGCATGAATAATTAACATAAATGAATGTCAAACTCATCACTGAGGACTAGCTGTTGATTCAGAACACTGCTAGAGTGTGGGAGTACCACTCCGCTGGGAACTAATACAAGGAAAGGGATTGAAGTCTATTGGGAAAGTCAAAGATAAACGGGACCTTCTGTGGAAAAAAAGGTATTAAGAGAAAAAAAAATGTTTCTTTTTCCCTTTGTCAGGCAAAGACACCTTCTGACAGTTTGATCTGACTAATGAGAAAAAAGTGCTGTTAGAGTCACATTCTGAGAAACTGCTTAGTTTTTGCACAATTCTTCCTCAGAGTTCGACAAAAAAAATTGAGTAGGCATCTCAAGATCTGGCTCTTCATACATGGGCTGGATGTAGAGAACTAATAAGCCTTCCTTACAAAGAATCCACAGAGCTTAGGAAAGCTGTTTATCCATTAATTTCTTACACATGTAGGCTCAATCTTTACTTTGTCTGAAATTTTTCTACTAGATGCCACCTCTAAAGTTACTGCATTTCATTACCAAAGGACAAAACTCATGATGTAATTATAAAGCAATTCTTTACCTTCCACTACAAAGGCAACATTTGATGTTAAGCTGTTCAGCATCATTTCCCTAAATATACAGCCAAATTTCCCCTATCCCTTCCCCAGGAGCAAGTACCAGACTCTTGCCTTGTATTTATGATCAAAGAGTAGGGAGCTGTGAACCGCAGCACAAAGGTGAGCTACTGCCCGTCAAATGGTAATAATTTGCCCCTGTGGGAAGCAGACTACTATACTGCGCCTGCCAGAACCCAGCAGGAGTCAGATCTTGCACTAAGTGACTGACAACAGAAACAGGGTTGGGTAAAGAGGGTTGAGAGGGAAAGAAAAAGGTACGCAGAAAGAGGGACAGAGCAGAAGCACGGGTGGGGGTAAGCATGGACCTGGGATACAGAGGAGTAAGCATGCAATAGAATGAGGCAAGGAAGGGAGAAACAGATGTCACAGCTTTGCTTTAGTCTACAGAAATATCCTTCCCTAAGACACACAAAATCAGGGGTGTTTAGGGCTGTCCTGTACTTGGCTAGGTACAAAATTCTTCTGTGATTAATCCTGTGAAACTGCCTTTAAGGTCTGATTCCCCTCAGTGGCTAAAACTGCATCTCCTCAAGTGAAACAGAGCAGACCCAAAACTAGGGGAAGCTAACAGACGTATTATTGCCATTTTCCCTGGCTTTTTACTGAGACAGAAGAGCTTTCGTGTCCATCCCACACAATACAGAAGCTTTTGCTGGAGCACAGAACAAGCAAGACTTTTTGCTGCTGCTGCTTCACCTGCTCAGTTTTTTGGCCCATGCCAGATAATTCCATCACTAGATTTGCAGTGTCTGAGAGCGACTTTTCCATCTCTTGGCTTTTAGTGAATTTTTTGATAACAAGACATTCACATACGACATGTAGTTACTACTGCATGGGCCTTGCAGCTGGCTCTCACTAAACGACACATCACTACAACCATTACAATTTTATCCTGGACTGCATGAATATAATGGTGCATTTCTTCAGGCCCCACTCTTGAACTGATACGCTTTCATAACATCCTAGCTTTGACTCTCTACAAAAAAAAGATTTGCTTGGGTCTGACGAGATCTTAGAAGCATAAATGCTCATGGCTGAAGAATGCAAAGGCTAGTAAGACAATCCCAATATTTATTATTTTTTGAAGCTAAATCATTTACAGCATAGCATTTTTGAGTCTTTGGGTTTGGCAATACTGTCACAGCTTCATTCTTTCCTTCTTAAATAATTTACTTGGCTTGGAAATTTGAGTTTGTTCATACACACTGTATTGGGTTTATGTGGTAAAGGTTTGGTAGCAGGGGGGTCATGGGGGTGGCCTCTGTGAGAAGATCCCAGAAGCTGCCCCATCAGCTGGAGCAGCAGGAGCAGGTGATCTGGTGGGAGCTGCCACCCGTGGGGGACCCGTGCTGGAGCAGTTTGCTCCTGAAGGATGGACCCCGTGGTACGGACCCATGTTGGAGCAGCTCTTGAAGAGCTGCAGCCTGTGGGAAGCCCACGCAGGACCCATTCGGGAAGGACGGCATCCCGTGGGAGGGACCCCACGCTGGGGCAGGGGCAGAGAGTGACCACGAAGGAGCGGCAGAGACGCAGCGATACGGACTGACCGCAGCCCCCATTCCCCGTTCCCCTGCGCTGCTCCGGGGGAGGAGGTAGAAGAGGGTGGATGGGGGGAAGGTGTTTTTAGTTTGCTTCTAGTTTCTCACTGCTCTAGTCCACTAGTGATAGCAATAAATTATATTAATCGCCCTATGTTGAGTCTGTTTTGCCCGTGACAGTAATTGGTGAGCAACCTTCCTGTCCTTATCTCAACCCTTGAGCCCTTGTCCACTGTATTTTCTCCCCCTCTTCCTTTGAGGAGGGGGAGTGAGAGAGCAGTGGTGGTGGAGTTTTGCTGCTCAGTTGGGTACAACCACCACACAAACTTACTGCTTTCTCTTTCCCTCTTCTACTTCCAGCTTTCCCAAATCAAAACTGGAAACCTTCACTCCAGTGTGATAGGATTCCCACCCAGGAAAGCTCACAAGGGAAGCCCCTGGAACACAGGCATAAAAGTCAATACCTTGTAACAATCGCTTCCACAGTCTCAAAACATTTTTAACTTTCAAACAGAAGAAAGAACCTTGATAAAGTATTTTTCTAATAGTGAGATACAGGAACAAAGTAAGCCCCCAACCATTTAAGTGTTGTGACTCACAGAATAAGGGTTAAAATAACATTTTTTTTTCTTAATACTTTCTGATACTTCTCATTTGTGTTCAGCTTCTTCCAGGGTTTACAGCTATTTTTCTTTTAAAGTTCCAATCTTTATCACAAGTGTTGAGTTTTTTTTAAATGAAATATAAGATCCTTATAATTTCAGGAGCTGAACTTTTGAAGAAAACACCAAATATTGCTAGACTTACAATAAATCTAAGATCTGGCAATACTACTGAATGACACTGTGTACAACTCTATTAAAGTCACTGAGAAATAGCCCATTTCATAGGGTCTAAAATGTGCCCAAAGATCTCTTCCTGCTCTAGAAACTGTTTTTTCATGCATGAGGTCTCTCTCAACTGTGATTTCTCTGCTGTTGTATTACTATAAGCGTTATTGATCATGAAGTCCATTAAAAGCATTTGTCACCTTAAATAATTCATCTCTCCAGACTAGCTTCAGCCACAGATGCCATCAGCAATAACCTTCCACAAGACTTGTACTAAAGAAAAACCAGCATAGCTGCAGCTTAAATAGAAAACATTCAAGAACAAGTGAGACAAAAATGAGCAACCATGTCACATGATTATACTCCACTGGGGATTTCTGTGAAGAGCATTAAATAATCTCAGAGTTTTAAAGACCAGATATGCAACAACAAGAAATGTGAGACCTTCAAATGAGGCATCAGTAGACGAACGTCAGTAATGTTTGTAAAAGTATAGGACTTTGAAAAAAATTATATACACATGAAAGAATTTGTCCTTCTCATCGTCACTCAGTATCTGACTGCTGAATGACCAACACCTTGCCCTCTGCAGTGCTCCATGGGCAGCTCAGTAGGCAAGGTGTGGCAGCCTGTTAACTTGCCTTGGCAAGTGTTTCAGGTATGTGACAGACCAGGAGGCAGACAGCAGCAGAAAAACTGACAAATGCCAAAACTCCCTTGGTGCACAAAGTCAGCAAGACCAGCATATGCTGTTCCACATGACCCTATCTTTAAAAGCCTGTAGCAACAGCAGGCATTCCAGTCACAGTACTTGCAATGAAGCTGATCAAGCCCCAGGCAGACAGAATTCAGGCCACAGAGAGACCACAATTTGATTTTTCAAAATAAGTTTGAAATGGCAAAATACTTTAAACTCCCTTATTTTTTCCCTGTAAGTGCTAAGATTCAGGGAGAAGATAGAGAGGAGCCTGTGGGCTGACACATGGTTGGACTGCACACCAGTATCTGTCTTGCCACTGCAGCACAGGGCTCAGTAAAAGCCAACTTACTGTGCTCCTGAAGCTAGTAGTAATTCTGAAGCCAGCACTGAAACGTGTTGCTAGAGCTAGAATACTTAAGTACTCAAACTAGCTATCTCAGCACCTGAACTATCACAAAGGGAAATTTCTGTATCATGATCCACCCATTTTTGTAATTCACTTGCACAGTAAAATCTATTATTACTTTGTTATCACAACAACTAAATTCATGAACTGATTAGATGTTCCCCACACAGTTAATGATGACTATTTTAATGACTACACATTTAAAATCTTCAGTATTTTGCATTTAACTGCCCTGTGAAACAGAAGAGGTGCACAGGTTAGCTGGTTACAGACCTGGAGGGCTCCAGGAAGGACTAAGAAGAGGGGAAAGTTCCTACATTCTGACTGGCCACATTCACTTTAGAAGGATGGTAGCGGTCAACCACATTAGAGAACAACATTAAAAGTATAAGGAACAGACACCCTTGAACAGTGTTACGTGCTGCTCAATTTTCTGCATCAATGTATTACAAAGAGATGGAGAAAACATTTAGTATGACTGTAGAGTGATGAAAGAAAAAACAGCTTATTGTCAGTTTCTAAACTGGTACTCTCCAGTCAGCTAACCAATAATTTCCTAGTATCTTTAATGAACACAATGAAAAATTATTAGATATGTAGAAATTACCTGAGCCAGCTCTGTTGCTGAATTAGTGCCATCTACAGAAGTAGAGATCAATGGAGTGAAACAGAATGGGCTTTCATTCAAAGAGAACAGCAGACTTATGATTCCTAGTTGCTTCCAAAGTCCAATGAAAAGTCCTGTTCTGCTGCATGTTGCACGTGCTGAGTCACCTAGTAAAGAATTATGAAAAGAGGTATCAGATGAAAGAGAAAGGAGAGAGAAATGGAACACACAACTGTAATTCACACACCAGTAAAATATAGATAGGCTCACTCACTGCCCAGTCAGTTAGTTCTACAGGAATCGTAATAGAAATAAACGTCAAGGAGTATCTGAACTACTCTGAAGCAGTGCATTTTTTTAATTTAGTGGGCAAACGTTCTCCAAGTCTAGACAGATGCATGACAGGAAATCTGTGAGTAGAATGGACAAGTGTGAAGGAAAGTGGGTCTACTTTAAGACATACATACCAGATGTTATGAACAAGTCACTCATTTTCCGATAGGAGAGGTTCAGATCCAACTTTAAAAAAATTACTCAGGCAGAAAACAACATGTACACATTTATCAAAATTAAACGTAGTAACTGAGCGGGTATGAATGCAAGCGGGCAGTTGTCATGGATGGTTTCCAGGTGGCCAACTGTCGATGCAGCTTCCGAAGCAGCATTTGCAAATACTGATACTCATTTGCATAGCATGACCTCAGAGTGCATCTCAAAATTTGCAAGACTCTGCCACAACACAGCTTTTAAGCACCTTAAGTGGTGAGGCAGGAGAGAAAGAGGGGAAGAGCATATACATCTAGGAGACTTGCTGACAAGTATTAATATACTTCGGTTTACTGGTTAAATCTGCGAATGACACTTTTAATACACTTCTGTCACCACCTTAGTAAACTGTTGTTCTGCAAGTAGGTTACTGTCATACAGAGTCAGTCAGACTAGCTTTGAACATGCTGTGAATTTACTAGCACTATCACTGCTTTATTAGCATGCACTAAACACGTGCCACAGTTCCTTTCTAAGTTCATTAAAACAGAAAGGCACTGGCAAGCTGTCATTTCCTAACAAGGCACATGTTTTTAAAATGCTGTGTTTTATATACTGCGTGTAACTGATAAAGTGGGTGCATTTTTAGAGTGTTTTGTGTAACAAAAATAATTCCAAACACTTTGTTGTATACTTGAAAGTACTGGCAAATTCATACAAATGTGTATTACACAATTGTACAGTCAGAGCTGGATTCTACCCCTCTTTACTCAGAGATTGTCTCACTTGAAACAAATACAACGTTTTCAAATGTGCTGACTAAAAGCAGAAGGATGCCATATCTCCTAAGGATACAAAACACAGTTTTCCTACTTCAGAATCCCCTACTAGTTTACTCAACATACTGTGCTGCTTACATCATACACATCCACATCTGCAAACCTTGTCTTCAGACTGGACTCTTGATCAAATCAGCACAGCCCGACAGAACATCAGGCATAAACCGTGTTACAACAAGGATCTAACCCACCCAGAGTACTCTGTGTCCCACTGCTCTCTGAAATCAACATAAACCTATTCCTTCGGTGTTTTTATGACTTTACAAAAAAAAATCTTTTCTGTTACTGATAGTGAGAAAGCATTAGAGCAACACCTGGCATCTCTATACAATTACACCTTTGGAACAAGGATGTCAGCGAGGTCTTGCTGGGTGGTACTGACAGCAAAAAAGTCTCTCGGCTGACTAACCTCCTGTCTCTGACCCCACTCATTCCTCTTGCCTTTCCAAGCTAGAAAAATATTTGAAATAGAAGCGCTGAGAAGTGTTTCCAAAAGGTACCACAGCTGTGGGCTCTCAGAGATAACAAATTAGCACTGTAACAGGAAATGAGGGAGGGAGGCGGAGAGGGTTTTGGAAGTTCTGATGTTATAGCTCAGTTCGTAAGTGCAAGGCTGAGCCCTAAATAAAACAAGTCCTATTGAAGTCTACCTCAACTGAGCTATAAGCACTGTTACACCCTTAGCAAAAATAGGAGTCACAGCACATGCTGTGGTTCAGCTCAACGTTCATACATCTGTACTTAACTCTGAGCCAGCTTCCTTTTCAGGTCACCATTAAATCATTTTAATTAGGAAATAGTTACATGGCACTTAAAGAAATAAAAATGTGAACAAGCTATGACCAGACACATTTAGCCACAGGTTTTACACCAAAGGACCAAAATCCTCCTATAATCTTACACAAAGGTGCCTCACTGACTACAAAATCCTGAGCTTGGAGAATCACTGCAATGCCAAGCCTGAAGACATTCTCGGGCATTTATCTATTGCTTTCATGACCATCACATCCAGATAACAACCTGCTAATGTGCTTGTTACCAGTACTCATCCAAACAGGCCTAGCACATGGCTATGCTGACTGATGCTGTTGTTACTGTGTCCAACCAAAGACTCACAGGACTGGCTGTCCCCGTACTTCTCCTACCCTCAACTTCCTCTCACAGTTTAAGCCACTCATTTTAAAGGTGGCCACATAGCTGCTAGGTACTTCACAACCTCTGTTCAACATGTTAATGAACCCCTCAGAAAGATGAACTGATATTTTATAACCAAATTAACTTTTACATTAAAGTCCATTAACTCCAGTGAAGATAATTCACGCATGGAAATGGATAAACTCATTGTGCTCTGACAGTTAATTCCATTACACAGCTTTCTTTCAAGTTGGTCAGAGTCCCTCTGTCTACAGCGTCTCCTTTCTGCTCTTCCTCATAAAAAAAACATGAGGACAGCAAGAAAGGGATACTTCTACTCCACATTTGCGTGGCTTCTCCTAACCAAGACCTCACTTCACTATACAGCAGGCCCCCACCAAAGAAAGCATTCCTCACCACAGCACTCACAAAACCAAGCCAGCTATAGATATCATTCTGCAGTGCCTTTAAAATTATACCACACAGGTGTATGTTTGAAACATGAAAAACCTTGAGAGGCAAGAAAGAAACAAGACAGTATCTGTGGAGCCCTCTTAGTTAAACCCATCCCTCTCTGCTGGTAAACAAGTCTCCGCTTCCATGAACTAGCTGCAGTGGTCTCCCACAAACCCAGCTGATGCCCAGGTCCTCACGAACGGCAAAGGCCTTCCACAAAACAACGCACCTCTACACATAGTACCAGAGTCTTTGTTTACGTACACACGCGTGTAACTACATGCATGCAGCCAAACACATACTTTCTGTACTCTCCTCCTCCTGCAGAGGCACCGATTGAGGAAATGAAGAAAGAAATCTGTCCAAAGGCCTTCCAAAGACAGCTTTAATGAGCTCCAAAACACCTGCAGAGCAGCCTTGTTTTTGAGCCTTGCAGCCTAGACCCCGTAGGCCAGGAAGAAAAGCTCCTCAGATAACCTGCTCTTCGGTGCCACAGGACGCAGAACGCGCTTGGCACAAAAGCAAGAGCCTGGCTCCGGAAGCTGGAGGGACCAGAACATCTCCCATGAGGCAGCCAAACTCCTCCCTGAATCTTGTTCTCCTTCACCCTGAGGAGTCTTTCCTACTTGCTCTTATTAAAATACAGCTTTTACTTTGCATCACTTCTACTAGTGGCTTTGATCTAGGCATGAATAACAGCTGCACAACATCCATATTCACTATGCTGCTGTGAGAGTCTTTGTCTAAAACCAGCTAATGATTTACCTGGAAATTGTACCTATCAGAGGGAGGCCGTATGGCCAATATAATAAAACAATATTGACACAGGCAAGAAAAGTTAATTAAACATTTTAGATGAGAGCTACACAGTTCAGACAAGATACAACACCTTTAGTTCCACAGGCATATGATTTTCAAAATTCAGAGGTACAGCTTATACAATTGCATGAGTGTTTAGGATATGCCCTTCCGAGCTAAGTTGTTGAAATGCTTCAACCATGCATAACTTGCCTGAGAAGAATAAAGGACACAGACAAAATATCAAAATGTTTTCTGGCCTTATTATAGTCACTGTGAGGGCTCTGAAGCACGCTACTGCATCACAAAGAAGTAGAAAAAACGATCCGGAATCCCCTCGCCCAGAGGGAAAACAACCAAATTTCAGCGTGGCGACAAATAAGGATTACAAGCTACACCCGGCAATGGCCGAGAGACGGGCAGCTACCAATAGCTGGACCACCACTGCACACATGACAGCGCGGCTACCTGCTGAAGATTCCATTAACTGCTCATTTTCTCCTTTCTGCCCTTCTACTCTTCTTTTTCACTCAGAATTTACAAACGAACGTAAAACTTTATAGAGATGCCAGAAGATCATACAGGAAAGACCAGGTGCTCCACCTTTTACCAGTGGAACAGACAGAGCACACAACATACAGCGTCCTAAAGGCAGCCCTCGCTCCAAGAAACACAATCTAGGTAGACAGAGCCTCCACACTTCTTCGGCATCTGCCACCTCTGTCCACAATCAGATCAGTTAGTGACTTTCAGTTCTGTGATACTGAGGGACGTGGAGTGAATCCAGCAGGTCTCTTTGCACAGACTGCTCAGGAACAATAAGGCAAATTTTTAGCTTCACAAGGATTAGAACTAAGTTTGAATAACACTCAACACTGCTCTGAAAATGCAAGACGTGCTTGACTTGCAGTAATCTCTGAAGTCAGTTCTCACTACCTTTACTGACACCAACAGAAAAGCTTAAAACTAAAAACACACACAAGCAGTTAAAGGATCAGAAGAAAAACTGAGTAGCATTACATTTACCATTTCTGTAAGTTGGGCAACGCTTCACAAAACTAAGTTCAATTTTCAGTAAGACTTCAGAGACGTTCCTAATTAAGAAAAAACTATCAACTTAGTCTTTTTCTTTCTCAGACTAAACTTAGTCTTCTTCTGAACACACATGTTGATTAAAAAAATCCAAGTCAGGTGGTCTCTGAACATGCAACCCCCTGAGCAGGATGTGGTTCCACTGTTCACTATACTGTTTTTAATCAAGACCAGGGCCATTTATACTTTTAAATTAATTGCAAGCAAATACTCTATTCCATAAGTGCAAAAGAAGGCTATTCCTAAGAGGTAAGTAGTTTGAAGTGACTTTCTAGTTCATATGTTCAAACCATGTTCAATTTTCTTTAAGAAGCAAAAACAAACTCCCCCCCAAAGTGGGGTTTTATTTGAAGTCGTTTTCTCTTCCTTCCTCCCACCTGCTATCACAGAACACTACATGCTCACATATAATTTTACTTGCACACATTAGCTGATTGGTTGTGATGTGACAGTTCAAGTAAAATTACTCACATTCCTAAGTATTTGAAGATTATATTTTGAATTTGCTGCTCCAAAATCTGTTCATTGCATTTGTTTGGACTGTAACTTTTTTTGAACACTTAATGTTAAGACTTTCCTTCTTTTCCTCTATTAAAAAACAAAACAAACAAAAACAACAAACCGCCATACACAGCCCTAGAGAAAAATCAAAAAACAACAACAAAAACCCGATTCGGGTGAATGCACAGTTCTTTCACAGAGACAGCGTGCAATAACAGCGTTTGCTCAGCACATATCTGATGAAGCTCTTATAACTCTTCAACCTTCTAGCTTAGCAATTTCCGGAGAAGAGCTCAAGGTTCAGATGAGATATCACACAGTACGACGTGTATAGTTGCCAACAGGATCGGGTAACACCTGTGTGGTGGACTCATTAAGGATTTAACAAGAGAAGTCACGTGCACGCTGAAAAATGGCTGAAAACTGCCATGCTTAATGCACTTCTCAGAAAACTTTGAAAGAAGGAAGCAAAATGGATTTACCTTTAGATGAGGAGGATGGCACTTTCACCAACATTTCTTTGGCAGATGATTCAGGTAAGAAACTATGGTTATCTACTGATAAAAGTTCCACGGGCCAAATAATAATACTGGGTGAGCACACGAATCTGTAGATCCTAATCATGAGGTATAATGTATTTTTAGAAAATATCCTCAAGTAAATTTCTCTAGTTATATAGTTGAATGAACCTTGTGATTAAGACTTGAGATTTTGGGCGTGTAGAAGCTACCAGAGTTTTGCCATAATTGCGTATGGTAATACACGTTCATCGTCTGAGCACATATAGCCTTTCACTGTTTATAAAGAAAGTTACAGAAACGTTAACTCAGTAGTTACTTCTGTCAAAGAAAATACAGATGGTGCTGGCCCTTCCTCCTGCAGATGGAATAATAATCTCTGACATACGCTAGTGAGAGCTCACAAGAAATGGTGCAAATTAATTGGTAACTGAAATGAGCTGATCCACTTAAATCCCAACTATTAAGCATCAACTGTTTTATAGGAAACTACAAAAGCAAAGATTGCTTCCCCCTGCCTTTCTAGTTTATGGAATAAAAATGATTTGCGATGGGAAGTAGGATATTTCTACTAGCTCTACATACTGGAAAAATGGAGGTAATATGAATTGATAATTTATTTAGAAAGGTGTGGCCAGAGTATCAACTTGATCACGTCAGCTTGGCTGTCATAGAGCTGTGCTAATTTACACTAGCTAGAAATGTGGATTGCTGATTAATGAATACTACAAGACCTTTCATTTTATTTAAAAAACAAACACTGGATTGTTTTGTTTTGTCTCATTTTTTTAACTTAAAGAATGTTACCATACATGCTGTCTTTAGCACCTACTTAAAAAAACCATGGAGCTGATGTTATTTTTAGAACAGTTTTCTAACAATTTCATATTAGCGTGATGTAGCTGAACTGGATGTTTAAATGCAATTAGTTTATACAGTGCATAGTCAGCCATATATTGATGTCGTTAGGCTAACCATTCACAACAAGGCAAATTTGCAGACCCTGGTGCAAGTTGTACTGTCAGGAGAACCCTCCTTTACCGAGAGTCTTTCTCTGCACGAAGGAGCGGAACAGTAAGGAAAAGGTGACCTATGGCACCGCTTCGTGACTTGCTGCGCAGCCGGAAACGGGCAGGAAGAGATGAGGGGAGCACGCAGTGGCAAGATTGTCTAGTCTCTGCAAGGCGTGCAGAAGCAGTGGGTTAGGGCCCACTCCACGATACAGCACGAGTTTGAATTTGCCCAGTCTCACAGACGGATGTTTTCACCGTGTCGCTTTTGCTTAGTCTTTTGCCCTAGCCTCCTCTACCACTCTAACTTCAGCACCTTTGAGGTTGGAAAATGTTAACACATATGAGAAAACACAGGCACAAAGTCAAAACCTCTCTCATTAAAACACCAATTGACACTGCACACCCCTGCTGAAACTAACTGTAGCCTGACCTCCAGAGAGGCTAAGCTATGCCACAGCAAAGCCAACCCGCGCATTCAGGGCTTGACGCTCACCGGTGCCAAGCCCTGACAGCTGCCACTAATGGCACAGTAGCTGCTCAGCAACCGGGCAGATAAGACTTTACTGGACCTCACCACTTAAACTTACTAGACTCTTGACTGCAGTAACACACCCGAAGTCGGAGGAAGCTCATATTCCTGACAAAGAGGACCACAAACAAGGCTCCTTTACGCAAGATCTGCTGCCAATACCCGAGCTTCCCTCCACCCCCAAGAGTGAAGAGGTGGGGAGACTCACTCAGAAGTACAGAAAGAAATTCAGAGTAAGTGCGAGTAAGTGGCATTTTCAGGCAGGCTTTTAACCTGAAGGCAGAGAGAGAGAATATAGTAAGATTCGTGGTGAATATGATAACCCTGGTCCATCTGTTCTGCCAGAGGGCAACACCTGGAGGCCAGAGAGAGAGGTGTAAGAAAATCCCTAACCTATAGTAGAAAGAGACTATTACAGGCTTTGTAGCAAACGGTTTTCCTTTTCTCTCCCAACTGAAGTTACGACTAATTATCATGACTTCAGAGCACAGAAGCTGACAAACAGAATGGGTCTCACAGCTGCGACTGTCAGGCTGGAGAACATCAACTCCACAGGAGCAAGAAGGATTAAAAAAAGTTTTACCCAGTGACAGAGAAAAAGATTCCTTAGGATAGATAACAGTAAGCTCAAGCAAGGAATAAAGAAACTGGACCAGCAATATGTAGATCTTGAAACAAATCATAAGCAAGTGGATGTTGCCTAAGGACGACCTCATGGTTTAGAAGCAAGCATTCCATAATTAAATCTTAAGTAGGATCACAAAGATGCACTGGTTTTAATGAACTCTAGTCTGTTTGTAATTGCATAAGGCTCCCCCCATCTCCGAAAGCGTACCGGCAAAAACACTAAACAAAGACAAGTAGAACAACATGCTATGTATGTACAATCTGATAACATCATCAGAAAACAGTCTTCACATCAAAGTTTCTTTAGTACACTGAAAAGCCCTTGTGGCAAAGCAACAGGGGTTACTGAGCCTGATTAACTGAGTGCAATCCATGAATATTTAATAGCTATTGCTCTTCCAAAACAGCAGCATTTTTCTATTTAAGTACACAGGTATTAAAAAAAAAAAAAGAAATTATTCTCATGTAAATCAAGATGCATACAAAATGGTAACGAGACAGAAACTTCTCGATCAATATTTTAATAGCAATATCAAAAGCATTTGAAACCAGGGAAAGCATTCATTACCAGCATTTGTTAAGAGGTGAAAATATTTTCATCTTTAGTGAAAGAAATACCTTTTCATTTAGAAACTCAGCACTTGATAAAGTTCCCTCAAAAAAAAATTACGGAAACAGAGGAAATTAAACCCAAAATAAAACAAAACAGGGAAATGACACCCAACAGCTGCAAAGATTTCTGTATTGCTCTTCTGATCAATTCTCTGTAAGTCAAGTTTCTCTTCATTGCAAAGAACCCAGAAATTATCTTACTTTTTTCTACACACAACCCCCCCCCCGCCCTCAGTTTCCAGAAAGCCAGCGTTAAGGACTGCATTTCTTACATATAACCCTCTTTTTAAAAAGCAGAAACAAAACGCTAAATATTCAGGCCTAACTTAAAGAAATGCAAAATAGTGTTTCACCTCAAAGTTACCAGTAAAGCTTTACTGAACCTTGCTAAAAAGTCCCACAAACTTTTGCGACAAACCTACAGCTGATGATTACAGAGAAGGAAGATCAAACTGTTAATGGGCCAACATTATGTCATGCATGCTGGTATTCACAGCCTAACACTGCAAAGAGTTCGGTTCTTCATTTTGTTTAGAAATGCGTTTTATGGAGTTAGCATAGAAATGAAAACATTTGCACTCATGCACAACCTTGCAAAAGTCAAGATGCAGTTTCATCAGAAGGAAGACTCCTTCAGCATTAAAGAGAAAATATGGCTTTTTAGGGATTTCTTTTTGTAGGCTTTCTAAAGAGATTGGATTTTTTCCCCAACTATATGCACACAGGTTACCTCACCTGGTGAGGATCCAGTCTCATATGGAGCCTAAGCAACTACCAAAACGTGGACAATAAGTAAGGACAGAGACAATACTTAGACCAATGTAAGCCAATATAGCTGTTTTTTTTTTTATAATTTCATTTGATTGGAAAAAGTGCAAACTAAGAACTGCTCAGATTCTGCATTTGACAGAAGCCTTTCTTCAAGCTGTAAATTTAGATTTGTACAAGGATGTTCTGTATTGCAAAAGCCTTTCGAGTGAACTGGGAAAAAATAACATTTGCACAGAATTCTAGTGTAGAGCAACACAATAAAATTTCTCAGAGGCTGTCATTTCTACAGAGAAACAAAACGAAGATTTGACACAAAGGGTATAGCAGGGAAAAAGTATTAAGCCAATTGTCATCCTTTTCATCTCTGTGAAAATATTAAAGGAGAAAATAGTACAGTTGAAATAGAAAACATCTCAGCAATACGTACAATAACTTCTGTTAATGAAAAGGAGAATACGTTTCTATTCTAGTGGTGAACAGTGAACCCTCTGTCATCAGTCAGTTCACGCAGGCGCCTTCAGTGCCTGCAACGTTGCCAAAAAGGAAGTGAAAGGCTTGTTGGCTTACACTGCGTACCATGGAAAAACAGGATGTACACATGAGTTTTAGAAACAAAACATCTGAAAAATGTTTGTCATTAACAGCAATGACTATTAGAAGCGGAGTCCGGGGCAATGAAATTCTCACCTGTAGTTTTGTAACTGTACAGATACACGCGTTCAGGTTAACTGTTAACGATGTCTTAGACTAGGGAGATTGCTTCTACTTTAAACAAAAAAGCTCATTCAGTGAAACTGAATAAATTAATTCCTTTTGCCAGCAATGTCAGTTAGTTTTAGGAAATCTTTATTGGAACTTAGGATACATATAAGTATAGATAATTGCATTTGTAAAGTGAAAGTTGCTGTTCTTCTAAATTGAATATAATATAGGTGACAGTATCATGAATGCCCCCGGCTTTGACAAAATGATGACAAAAAATGCCTTAGAGACTATGAAATGAATTAATAAAATAGAAAGGGATTAGCACTAGTTCTTGGTTACGTCTAAGTCAGTTTTGACTTCAGGAGCTCTGATGTTGCTAAAAATTACAAGCTCTCTTTATAACTCTTCAGTCTGAAAACCCACTTACTTGAAGCAAGTGACTTAGTGTGTAAGCGTAAAAACAGTTTAATAAACTGAATGCCAGAACATTACTTAGGGCAGTGTTCAAGTGTTCCACCAAGAAAGAGAACCCTCATATTTCGTCTTTAAAACGCAGAGTGGTTATTAGTATGCAGTTACACTGCTCCACAAGAGAAAACTATCAATTTCCAGCATTTGCTAATGTTATTTTATTTTCATATTTTCTCTGAAGTAGAAAGCACTAAGTTCACAAACAGAAACAAAGCAGAAAAGCTCTGTGAACAGAGCCAAGACCTGCCAGCCTTGTGCTGCAAGTTCCATAAACTCAAGGTAAACAACCACACAGCAAAGGTGACCGATTTGCACAATCATACATGTAATTAGTACTTAACCCATTACTTTTGCCCTTCCCAGTGAGCGGGGAAACCACAGAGAAGCCAATGCTGCCGGATCCCTGTCAAGCTAGTTTTTAGATGAACAAACCCGACTGTTTCTGGAGGTGGTGAATGACTTCCTATACACTTGTGAGATCTGACAGTAATGGCACATTCAAACCACCAGCACTGCTCATAAGCAAAACTACCTATTCCGTTGTAGCTTGATTTCTACATAACATCCCAACAGAACACCAACCTATCGTTTAAGATCATATATTTCACATAAGGGCATAGACAAGAGCCAAGGTCAGCAGTTTTTCTAATAAATTAATTAATGAAAGCAGTAGACACAGTTCTCCTATGATCAGTCCCCAGACGACGCTTGCCACGTTAACAGCTTAAGAGAACAAAGAAAATACGCTAAGGCAACAGCGTTAACAAAATACTACAGGCTGATAAACGCAGGGGTTGTTGTACAAGGGCCTGAACTGGCCTCCTGCTGTCCAAGGGGACACCAAGCACATCCCTAAAACGCAAGATACTATTTGGTTACTCGGTGCGTTCCTGCGTTGTAAAAGGGCCATTATTGCGTGGGATATGCTCTAAATCCCTACGGCTTCAAAGCGCACGCGTTTCACTGACTACACGTCACCCGATGCAGGACAGGTTAGAAGCGTGCAGAACAGACGGGAAGCCACGTGCTGTGCCAGGCCTCCCTTGTTTCGGCTGATTTCCCTCAGGAACGCTCCCGGCCGTGGGCTTTCCTTGGTTTTGTCTTTGTTTTTGTACAAACCCGACACACCACACACGCGGAACCCCGGGGTCCATCCCTCGCGCCGGGAAGCAGGGCGGGGGGAAGACAAACGCCTCTAGCGGCCGGCCAGCCGAGCGGGGCCTGCTCCCCGCCGCAGCCCCGGCCCGGAGGCCCGGGAGGCCGCCTCAGCACTCGGCCCCTTCCCTTGCGAGGCGGGGGCGAGGGACGGGGCGAGGAGGGGCCGGGGTCGCGGAGAAACGGCTTCCGACCGCCGCGGCGCAGCACAAGGCGGACGCACCCGCAGGACGCCGCCGCGGCGGCACCCGCG
>VXAL01018761.1:302783-325362 GCA_013399475.1 Chauna torquata
GGGGGCGAGGGGGATGCGCGGCGAGGCGCGCGGGAGCCGAAGCAAGCGCGCCCCGCGCCTCCCTGCCCGCAGCCGGGGGCTGGACGGCGCGGCCGGCCCCCGGTGCTTCTCTGCGTCTGCACCAGCCGGTTCCAGAAGGATCCGTGCTGAGAAGCAGGCAGCGCAGCGCTGAAGCCCAGCGTATCGAGGCTGGAGCAGGTGATTCGGGAAACCGCGGTACAGTTGCTCAGAGAACCGTGTTTGTGTGCCACACGCAAGGCCGCAGCCTAGAAACCACTGAACAACGTCAAGCCTGAGGCAGAACAACATTTTCTAAGTGCTGGCTTTTCAACACCAATTAGCAAAACGCATGTAAAATCCAAGTGTAAAGGTAGTTACCGTATCGGTTGCCTCATTTTTCTTCTTTTTCTTTTCCCTTTAAGTAGACCATCTCTCAGGAATACGCTGTTCAGAAGTGGAAAGAGCCCATTCTACAATGATGAATGCTGACATGGATGGTATAAGTTCTTAATGTTCTCGTTCTTCATTGTTATTTTTCTACTTAGTATAATTTCCAGCTGTTGCAGAGTTTGCATTAAAGCTCATATGATTTATTGCAGCTGTTGAGGCTGAGAATCAGGTGGAATTAGAAGAGAAAACACGGCTTATTAATCAAGTTTTGGAACTGCAGCACACACTTGAAGGTTAGCAGTTTGGCACCTCAGATTTCTCATAAACACAATATTAAGCAAAAGAGGAGAACCTTACTGTTCTGCCCTGTACTTAGTCTGAAAGTGCTGCTGTCTGGAGATACTTCACTTACGCAGTTGAAGGTACATAAACAAGGTCTCAAAATTTTAGTGATGCTGGCCGCTTTTTTTTTTTTTTTTTGGCCTCTTTCTGCAGTGTGATGTTCTCTCAACTCTCATAATACACAACACGCAGAAGAGGTGATACGTTTAACTTCCCAGCCTCATTAGTTGACCTACATCTTTGAGTCTGCTCATCACTGAGCTTTTGTTTCCAAATAGTTTAGTTTGCAGTAACTTAATTCAAAAAGTCAAGAAAAGAATACAGATTAACAGTTAGCTTAACAACGCTTGTCATAAAATACTGTACTACAACATAATTCAGGGAGAATGGGCTTTAGATAAAACCTGGGAGTAGCACAGTGGTAACACCTTAAGGTATTTAAGGTAATACCTTAAAGCAATGTTTCCCACATTAAAAAATGTGAATGGTTTGATGTTGGCACATAGTATTATGCAACACTAATATTTTTTTCTTATAATATCACCTCTGCAGATCTCTCAGCACGGGTAGATGCTGTTAAGGAAGAAAACTTGAAACTGAAATCAGAAAACCAAGTTCTTGGACAGTATATAGAAAATCTGATGTCAGCATCTAGTGTTTTCCAAACCACTGACACAAAAAGCAAAAGGAAGTAAGGGTTGATTCACAGGTGATGTTATTGTATTGCTGCTGTCTTTTTTTGTTTTAATTGGCATAGGCTTCATGAGCTAAAATACCTTAGTTTGTGGCTTTACTGGATACCTGAAGATTATGAGCTTCAGCGATAAGCAGAATTAAGAACATTATCATGAACAGGAGACGTAAGTTTGTATATTGTAAAGATTAAACAATGTGCAAATATAGTGTAGAGACTTACTAGATTTTCATATTTGTTCTAAAAATGAGCATATCTTGTTAAAAACTGGATTCAGTGTCAAGTTAAATGTGTCTGTTGGCTCTCTTTGAGGTCTTAGGGTAGTGTTCTTGACTAGCAAAATAATAGTTATAAAATGGTACTGAAAACTTGATTAAAATATTCAGTCTAACTGCATCACCTTTTTCACCGCAAGAATAGTTAGATTACTGTACAGTCCATATCTCTGCAAAGCAACTTTAAACAGAAACCTATAAACCTGTTAGGAATTTTTGTGAAGTAATAACAGTATGGCATTATTTGCAGGGTTTGCATACAGAATAATAAAGATTTTTTGGGAAGGAGGAGGGTAAGAGAAAGGGAACAAGGATAAGCAGCTTGCATCAGGGAAATACCAAATCGATGCAATATTAATGTGTCTGTCATTTGTAAGATCTACACTTCAAACCATTTTTACCTATTTCCTCAAAGAATGATCAGGTTCTGCATCATAATGGATGATCTTCCTGAAGTTTTTCAGTTGTGTGGTTGAGTTACAAAAAAAAAAAAAAAAATAGGCTTGACAGAAATTGAAAGCCAGCAGTGTTCTTCCTCATGCACATTGTGAACAACGTACAGTGAGGTAGTAAAAGCAAGTCTTTCCTTGCCACCTTTTTACTTTCCTCCTGAAGTGTCAAACTTGTCCTTGCTTCAGGCCTTAGAGCAGCTGTTTACCTGCCACAGAGCTGGAGCTTGTGAAGTACCTCTTGAGGCATAGCACAAAAACATCTAAGGCAGAAGAGGCAGCAGTGGCTGTTGCCTATCAAATCTGTGCTGCTCTGAGCAATGCCTAGCGTCAAGGTGTCCTATTTTTCAGTGGCGCAGCTTTGTTGGAAGGTTTAGGAAAAAAGTTCAGCTCAGATTCTGGGCACCAGCACTTCCCATAGAGGGGAGGTATGTCTGGCATAATCAGTATTAAGGACAAACAGAAGCTGAAATACAAACAGCATAAGTTTTAGGTCAGTACTCAGTTACATCCGTTTCATCTTGCCAAATAGCAGCATGGCAGACTTGCTTATGGGTTACCTAAAACTGAGGTCTGTCTCTTCAGTAATGAAGCCTTTTTACTTTCCCTTTTAATAAGGGGAAACAATTAGTTCTAGGTTCTCTTTCAACTTTGCTGCAATGGATTCTGTAAAACAAAGCTGCAGGAAGTGAATGAGTGGATGCCGTGGCAGAACAAATCCATCTAAAAACACAAGTTTCTTGGCAGCTAAGCACTGCTATTTCTCAACTGTAAGCTGATACTGCAAGGTCTCCCCCTCCCAAAGGAGAGGTCTCCCATTTCTCCCCATTTAAAATTACTGCATAGCGCTCACTGGAGTGTCAGCAGAGTCAAATGACTGCAAACAAAGCACTAATAGTTTGTCCCAAAGGCTGCTTACGAGTCTGTGTCAAGAAACCAGATTATGAAAAAAGTTGTACCCACCAAGGCACAAGTGGCTGATACTGTTTTTGTTATGGGGTCTTATAAACATCTAACATTACCTGTAAACATCCCTGGACTACTCTGTCACTTTAATGCCTACCTGAAAATCTATATACATTCAAGAATTTCTAGCAGGTAGAGTAAATCACATGGCTAGTCCAGGGTTTGAGCATTTAAAAAAAAAAACATACCAAGCACTTGACTTTTAAAAATTTCATTATATCCATCCTAGCTTTAAAGCCATGTCACTGCACATTGCCATCTGCACTGTAGGAGATACCCACAAACATCAAGTGGTAACAGAGCATGCACTTGTTAGACTTCAGCAATTCTCCCAAGATCAAATAATCTTAAAATCACAGTTGTGTATTGTTAAGATTGGATAGCGGTATTTTATCCATCAGTCTGTATATAGTAGTCATTTCATCTATATACCACTTTACATCCCACTACTGTGGCCTTCATTTAACTTATGAGCATTTTAAAGATGTTGTATTTCTGACTTTACACTAAATAAAACTTTTGATTTGTCTCAATTAATTTGGTTTAACATTTTTAAACCCTAAAACTTCTTGTAACTAGCTGTAGTCAGAAGGTGGAAAAGTAGTAGGTTTGCCATTATCTTAATTGTTTCTACATAGTTGAAGTGTCTGAAAGACTGGATGTAATTGGCAAGCGTTGAAATTAAAACTGGGTTAATTACTGTTTTCAGTAAGCTTCCAGTCCCCAACTCACTTGGTATTTTCACCCATGAATCTCAGTATACTTTTCTGTTCAAGCTAAAAGAAAAATGAAAGGCTTGGCAGACTGCATCCAGTGTTCTCAAAGCTAAAATTTGCCCCTCTCCATGTGGGTTAACTTTAAGAGAAGTTGGAAGATTTTAAATTTTCTTACACAGGTAGCTAGCTCTAACATTAGACAGAAACCAGAATTCTTATTTCATCATGCCTTTATGACAGTGGAAGCTAACGGAGGAATAAATTAAGTTTTAAGAAGACAACCCTCCCACCTTCCCCCAGTCCTACTTAGCCTCCCCAGAAGGTGGAAGATTCTCAGTCTGGGACTTGCTGTTGTCAGTAAGACCACCTTACTCAGCTACAACGTAGCTAGTGGGAATGCAGGCTAGAGGTCTGATGCTCATGCGGTTCCAAAGATGACTGACAGTTTTAATAGCAAGGCATCCTGCAACTGGGTTATCATTAGTTCATTAATTTCAAAGCACTTCTGAGCAGCCAGGACAGCAGGATCAAGTATTTTTCTTCAAATATGTGTTCAGATATAAATCAACTACACACAGGAACTTCAGGATGAAATCTCAGCGTTACAAGTATCAACAGTTTCCCTTTTGCCTGTCTTTATTCTTACCTAGAGCCTCAAATCCCCTAAACTCTGCTAATTTCTCCCCTAATTACTAGCATAAGACTAGATCCAAGTAAACTGATGCGCAGGAGGATCTCTTCATCTGCAAGTTCCAGGTAAGGGAAGTCATTAAGTCAGTATTAAGAGTAAGATGGGCTTACAAAGTCACTACTATTGCATACAGCACCCTTGAGTCATGGCCTCCTAAAGCGATTTTACCTGTAATAAATGACTCCTTATTTACTGAAATGAGGTACAGGCAAAGATGCTGATGTGGCATTAATGAAGACCGTATGGGAACCCTAAGTTCAAAACCTTAAAGGAAGACTAGCAATCCCTATAAGTTGTCCGATCCCTGAAGTAACTACATCATTACAAAAAAAGAATGTGCATTGATTTAAAAAAGAAAAAAGAAAAATCAACCCAAAAGCCCACACCCAAATGCTGTAACAATTCCAAAGGACTTTTACCAGGCTCAGACAGGATTAATTCAAAATGAGTGCTGAAATGCTCCCTGAAAGCTCACAGTAATCAGCAATCCATACTCATCCCCACTGCTCAGGTTCCTTTTTGCCAGCAGGACACCTCACTGGTAACAGCTTCTGTTTATTATTGAAAAGTCACAGGCAGAAGGGGGAATCTGGAGTCATTCCTTACCTTTTGCATGTAGACGCCAAATAAAGGAGATGGAAGTGTTGCACTTTACCATGGCCTTTCCATCTATTTCTCCACACAAGATAGAATCCAATATTAGCTTTTGAACACTTGTGTTGGCAGAACCCTTCTTCCATAGGGTTAGTTAAAAAGCATTCATTTGTTACAGACTTCTTATAAACTATTATCAAAGCAAACAAAACCATGGAATCTTTGTTGACTTCATGTGCTGTGAAAACATTTCTTTTGTAAGTGAACTAACTTCTTGCCAGGCACAAGAAAAACTGTTAGGTTCTTTATGAATTAATGTATTTCTATGTGGTTTTAGCATATGACTGCTTTTTGCTAGCAGTTTACATCCCACTAGTATTATAGGCAGCTGCCAAGCAGCAAGAGGATTCCAGTAACTGCAGTTTTATTGTTTTTGTTTGTTTTAATATACAGCTGAACTTCAACAAAACAAAGTTTCTCTTTCAGCATGCAGTTTATTTAAACTATATTAAGAGAAAGCCCAGGTACTCACATCTGTAAAAAAAATCCATCAAAAATTCTTACCTATATTAATAAATTACATGTTAAGCAAGAATTATTAAATATTTTTAGGATGCAACGTACACTTAGCAAGTGTTCTATATACCGTTCTGGCTTGGAACATGAGAGCTATAAAAGTTTGAAAAAATCATCTGTATATCTCTTCTGTAGATTTGATATCTGCATTCAAAAGCAAAACAAGTCACATCAATTAACCACTTGTTCTATGAGAATTCTATTTTAAAATCTCTCTTAAAAATAAATTACTGTAACCAATGTCTAAAGTGAACAGGTGACCACCCATGTAACAGTATCAACTAAAACAAATAATTTACAATAAAAAGTTACTAGCACTAAGTCATCATACAAAAACAATTATTGCATTTAGCTCTGCACAGAAAAAAATACCTTTTCTCTCAGCAATGTGAACTGCTGTAGATGCTACATCTATACTACAATCCTCTTTTAGCTGAAATGTGTAAACAGCTAATTTTGTGCTAGAGCTGCAAAAATATTATAATTTATTCATGTCTTTAAAAATATTTAGAGTAAAAGTTCATCTCCAACTAATATTAATTTCTAAGAATCCACAAAAATCTTAAGAATCTTCATTTTAAAATCAGTTGGCCAACTTGCAATTTCACTTTTATTCTAGATTTGAAACTTCAGCTAACTCAGTATTTCTTCTTAAAAAACGGAATCAAAGGAAGCTTGGGAAGGTTAAAAGAGGTTAGGGAATTAAAAGAGGAAGTTGAGTCCCATTTTTCCCTTCAAATCTCAGGAACCTGCATGCTGTCAGGCCCACTGCAGTGGCATGCCAAAAGTTACTATTATCTAGACCTAAAAATACTAGCTGGAAATAATTCAGTCCTTTCGTACTCTTCTTTTGCGCACTAATTTCAGGGGACCATCTCCAGAACTTGTGCTTTCATCAGCTTCTTTCATCTAAGAAAAAAAAAAAAAAAATTTCAGCATTAACGTTTCTAAGCAATTTGAATTTTATTATTGAAACTGGCATGTTATTTTATTCCTCCCTCTCCACCAAATCACATTATGACCCAATACAGCACTTAAATGGTGGAATTTTTTTCCCCCCACAATATTACTCTAACGATAAACAAAGTGGGTAAAAGGCTTTTCTATATTCAGAAGGAAGAGAAAAGTGCATCTAAACTGACATCAGAAATTTGTTTTTGTGCACTTACTAGTTTAAAAGCAGTGACTTTTTAATGAATTTAGCAATTTCGTTGAAGTGCATCTTACGCTAATTTTTATTTCCACTTCTTAAGCATGAAGCATTTAAAACATTTTAACTGCCTGCTTTGGAGAGCTACAAATAGAAAAAACTGTTCTTAAATCCAATGTCTGTTCTTCTCACTTTAGAAGTGATTGGCTTACAAAAGGCCCATGAGAAGCCTTTCCAACTGGAGCTCCATTCAGAGACAACACATTGCTTCCTCACTTTCCTGCATCTTGTTATAGCAAGCACCTCATTCAGAAGGCACAGCTCACAGAAGGTAGCACTTCCTGGGTGACGACATGGCGTGCACGACATCTCCAAAATAGGTCACTAGCTAAGTTGTGATAGAAACTTGTACACCCTGAAAATACCCAGATAAGAGCAAGCCATAACCTCACTGTGATTGATACTGTGTAATGGAATATACATGGTCAGATCTTGTTATTACTTTCACAGAGAACCACATGCATCTCAATGGGTTCATCAGACACTGTATTCCTAGGTAAATGTACAAGAAAAACAAGCTTCTTACAGGAACAAGAGGAAGTACTGAATAAGGGGTAATTAATGAAGAATTTTACTGCTGAAGCAATGCAATCTCATACAAGGTACAGTCTCACAGAGGAGTTTTATATGAAAAGGAGTTAACATTACACTAAGCAACTCCCCTCATCTGGAAGAGAATCAGGGAGTGAAAAGCACAAGATGGCTAACAGAAATACTGTGAGTGGATCTAAAGTGTTTTAGACATACCATACTTGCTAAGTGGAAGAATAGCCAGTATCTGATTAGCAAAAAAAGAACACGCAAACTCCATTCTACAACGTTATTTTCTGAAAAAAATTTAATAGTCTATCTGGTCACGGAATTAATCTGCACAAAGAAAATGAAACCACAGGTGCTGAATTCAAAACCACTAAGCTCATTTAGTTTAAAAACTTATTTTGGAATAATAATAAAAAAACTGAAAAGTTACTGATAACTGAAAGCTTATGGCTTTTCTAGGTCTCACTGCAGGGCTATTCAGCTAGAAGCAAATGTTCAGACAATTAACTAGCATGATAAAAAAGACTGGACAGCTACCATGGCATCTGATTTTTCAAACTTACAATTCATTTACTAACCTCTTAAAAACTACAGTCCTTTAAAGACTACATTCTTGTAACAATGGTTCATGGTCAGAGACCTGCAAGATCACTCCTATACTCTACCTGCATTTTACAATAAATATTACCTCCCAGTCAAAATGACATGGAAAGAGACATGCTTCACAAGCCTACACAAACAGAGTGGAGGAGGTATCAAATTCAAATAAGAACACGCTCTCATCTCACGATATCTTATATGGCTCAAGAGATGAAAAACTCTTATTGTAGGTAATTGTGCTTTGTTAGAAATGTGATGATGGAGAAAGGCAAGAAGAAAATAGGGGAAAAATTCACCTCATCTTCTGAACCAGATTTATTTGACTTATCACCTTCTTCTTGACTTCCGTCTGCAACTTCATTTTCTTCCTCTTCAGCAATATTTTCGCCACCTTCACCCTCATCTTCTGCAGGAGAAATTAATTTTACTTTGTAAACAGAACTATATAAAAATGCACTACAAACACATTAGTAAGAAAAAGAAGCCAATTTCAGTTTTAGAATGAACTGCTTGCTTACAATAACCCATAAAAACATGAGTGACACAGACAGTAGAATTCTTATGAATTAGTATAAATTGATCACTGTCAGATTTAATCTCTAATTTTAACATTTTCAGCCTGGCCTCTTTTCACAATACTATATATTCTCTTTAAACTTGTAAGTGAGCAGCTAAAAGGACAACAGCTGGTTGACCTTAAGTTAGATTTAAGGAATTCCCTAAAGGAAACCAAGTGTCGTATTAGACAGTTTTGAGAGCGGCATAGAACCAGACAAAATAGGACAACATAGGAATTCCCAATCTGACTTAATTCTGACTTAAATAGCCAAGTACATACTACAGTCATCAGTCACCCCCATCCAGGTATACCCACATCATAAGGGACCCTCTCTTGTCAGCAGGCAGTTCCTTTGGCATACTGTTTTGCACAGCTGTTGAGGGCTAAGCAGCCTAGAGCTTACTCCATGCTTATGCATCACTCCAAAGCAGAAACTAGCCAGAAAAGCACTGTACTCCCCTTAGCTCAATCAATGTATTTATGTCCAGCTTGCACTACTAGGACAAAACTATTCACAAAAAGCAGTCAGCTTTCTGCAAGACCTGATGTCAGGTAGACCTATCAATTGAAAGGGACTGGGGAGAAGGAAAAAAATAAAATAAAATAAATTAGCTTTCTCTTCTCCAGATTTCCCTGGACAAACTATAGGCTAAACAACACAAAGCCACCTTCTACTTTCTTTCTGAAGCTGCATCACTGCAGCTAAACCAAACAGAGAAGTGAATGCACCAAACAATAAAAATTCTAGGCTGCTCTCTGATCAGCACAGAGGTTAGCCTTCTATGTTATCTACATCTCTATATTCCATACATTTTGTGAAGGGGCCCCAGCACCCAACTGTTTTGATTTCCACTTTGTGCCTCAGTACTTACAAGCTGGCACTCCCATGCGTGTATTTTAGGTATGTGTTCATTACAAGAACTAAAACTCAGCAACCACAACATGATTCAAAGAAAACTTACTTGGGTTTGTCAAGTCTCTTCCTTTACTTCAACCTGAGAACTCGAATTGAGAATTTCTAGAAACAGACCCCTTTGCAATACTTTCTATTAAAGAGTAAACAAGAAATCACATCTACCCCTGACAGAAAAGATATGAGATTGCATATTACAACATAACAGTCTACAGTGGCTCAATTAAAAACAGTAATGAAACAGCTGTAAAGGACGACTACCCCCAAACATTGCTCAATTCCACCATTGTCATGTCACGCCCCATCTCAAAAGCACTATTTCAATGTTAAAAAAAAAAATTAAGTTCTGAACACTTTAGTTCAGTAATGCCCAAACAAAAAATACAGATACCAAAAACCTTTGCCCATAGTATACTAGTAAATTGAGCCAAACAGTTCAGCACAATTAGTTAAGGTCTAAGAGTTTTCCCATCTGTAAGCATATCTGATACATATCTACGCTAATCTGGTCTATAGTATTGTTATCAAAAGGAGAAATATGACCAAAAAAACTGGAGGTCATACTTTAAAAGATATGTAGACAAAGATTTCTGTTCTAAAAATAAACCCTTAAGAGAAAAGCATAGCAAAAATTCACAAAAGCTTTGTTCATATTCTGATCAAGAAATTAGATATGTTAAGTGATGCAAATCTAGCACCTCCTGCAAGTAGTTATTTCAGCAGAGGGGAAAAGAAAAAAAATAATATCAGACATCAAAAACAGCAATAGCCAAAACGAGATAACTGTAGTACTTAAAGTTATATATTATAATTTATTCTAAGTTAAGCAGTATTTTATATAAATAAATGTCTGTAACAATAAGTAAAGTTCAGACTGTGCCCCTAAAATTCCTTTCCTTGGCAAAATTCTTTTACTCCCTGGGATATTTTTCTAGAAGGCAAGGAATGCCAGGAGAACAGGAGGACAATGCAGATGACTGGACAAGTCAAGAGCAGATCAGCCTTTAGCAATGCCACAAAAATTAACATAGAACACAATAAAGCAGTAAGTCCCACAGGCAGTGCCCTTAAAGAAGCACTCTGTCAGCAATACATTCTCACTGGAGCCAAAGAAATCTACAAGTGTTTCTGAAATTTGCAATTGTGCCGCGCTTTTGAAGTCCCCATGATAAAGTGTGACTCTCAAATCATCCAGTGCTTCACAGCTGAAAACCAGTTACCTTCAACTCCAGAAAACAAAGAAGCAGAAAATGACTATAAAGGAATTGCAAAAATGATTAGGATTCAAATGAAGAAACTAGTAGAAAATATTGATGACTACAGATACCATGTTGAGAAACCTCAGAGGAAACTCACATCCATATATGATGGAGGCTGGCATCCACCAGCTTGAAATTCTACCATCGGCAATGAAACAGAGAAAAAAGAGAATGTACAGACCACTTTCAAGTCCTGGCCCAAACTACTTCCCTCTCCCAGTACCTGAAGGAGGAGCCTCCCTTCCCATCTTCTTTGTATCCCTTATAAACTCTCTTTTTGTCTCTTCCAGTTCTCTTCTCTCTGTAGCAAAAATAATCATAGGAAGACAGAATACAAATACTCTATTGCTTTCACATACCAAGAGGCAAAAGTGTGATGGAAAGAAAAAAGGAAGACTTCAACCTGCAAATGTAAAAGGTGGCAGGAAGCTAAGCAATTCTTTTTGAAGAAAGAAAAACTCAAAGCTGCGTGACAGCAAGTACAATCCCTTCCTCTTTGAAGCCTGGAATTTATTTGAAAACCTTGAAAGAGCCATACAAAAACTAGCTATGTTAGTTTTGCTCTGTTCAGTTTAGTAACCAGAAGCAAAGGTCTAAAATGGAACCCACTTTTCAAACACCATGATCAGCTGTTCCAGGTGGAATTAAAAGAAAATAAATGTGGGAGCTAAACAGTTTTCCTCTGTGATTGCCTAGACCTTATATCTAAGATTCAAACCCATCCTTTAACATACTAAATCACATGCACTGATTTCATTCATATAGGTGAGTGGAAATAAAAGAACTAAGCCTTCGCTCTCCCTCCCCAACAATCTGAAGTTCCCCTCCTGCTCAACTCAAAGTCTATACTAAAAACTAAAGGAAAAATTGGTAATTTAGTGGAGTCTTCATGCATAAAGAAATTCTGTCTGTAGCTTAAGGAATGTACAATGTTCTCAGTATGACTTGGACTGCTAGATGCTTGAGACCAGTCATTTCTACAGGTTATGAGGGAAACTGGCTATTCTAACACAATTACTATAGCAGATGACATTTTGAGTGGATTAACCGATGTTTAAAACTCCCTTCTGCTCTCACTTTACACCAGAACATTGGTTAAGAATGAAGACTATGACGTTACAGGGTCTGTAAGTTTTGGACCATATTTTGACATTATAAGAATGATCCCTTCTCCTATCCTTCCATTAATGCAAAAGCAAAAGTTGGCTTGAAGAAAAAAATCAAGGGAAATGAGGAAAAGGTAGGAAATACATAGTGCAGAATAAGATGCATATGCATCTACATTAAGAAAAAAAGTAACTGGAAATTCTTAAAAGCTTAAAAAAGGGGGAAAATACTTAATGCAATAAAAGTGAATATCAAATACCCAGCAGAATACAGGATAAAGGGTGTAGAAAGGGCTAAGATGGGATGGGAGCCAACAGCATCTTCTGAAGTGGATCACCAGAATAGTTTTGGAATTCAGGTGTCTCAGACAGCCTTGATGACAGTAGGTACTTTTTGTACTTAATGTACTATGAACACTATTAAGAATGGGTAAAAGAAAAGGGATTCTTTAATTCATGAGCAAAGAGCATGTAAAGCAGGATAAGATCAAAAGGAAAATGTAGGAAGATACGATGCTGGAGCGCTGTTCCTATAATTTATGCTAACTTAAAAAATAAATTTTGTATAACTAAAATAGTTAATGCCCAGGTAAGGCTCTCTAATGGTAAGGCAGATGAAGTAAGCTTGGTGTGGCAAAGCATTATGTCAAGGTACTCAACTGTGTAAGTACAGGAACTTTTGATGCCAAGTTAAATGTTAAGTCATACAGCCAAAAGCCATCAACACTCACAACATATGGTGCAGAGATGGACAAAAATCGCCAAGTTCCAGTCAGTAACACAAAACGATGTCAGTACTAACAAAAAAACATGAATGTCTGCTAGGTTTCTAACTCTTGATGCCAGTGACTTGCAACTTTATTTGTTCTTACTAAAGAAGAGTGAAATAAGAGGCAGAACCTTGCAGAGGTCTGAGGCTAAGGATTTTCTCATGGAAGTCAAAATAATGCACTATAAATTACGTGATTCACTTTTCATTTGTAACTATAGACTCAGGGAAATACTAACACATCAAAACTACAGCTGAATAGTACCAGTTGTATTTGATACAGTAACGCAACATGGTTTTGTTAACCCTTGAATGCCAAAGTGTATCTTAACATACTAATCATTCCTTTGTCCCCTGGAACAGCAGGACAGCCAGCAGAGGCTGGCAATGTATTTTTAGAAAGCAATACAAAACAAGCAGCAGACTTCAGTATTTCAAGTCCACTGTATTTTCAGACTTTAACAAGAGTTACTAAAAGCTGTGGCCAACAAAATAGTTCAGGGTACAACACCCCCACAGAGGAATAAATGAAAATACATATGTTAAAGACCTAAAGCTATTTCAGACACATTTTGAAGACAACAGTATGATTTTAACCACTTCAGGTACAGATATCTGAACCACTCAAAAAGTGTTCAACATATGAAATATTTAGAAGGCAGAAAATAAGCATCAGTGTTTATAAACACAAAAAGACTATTACCATGGAATGCCAATTGCTGAAGAGAAAAAGGTGGCTCTGAGCAAGGCAGGTTTTGCATACTGTAGGATAACCGGTTGCAATTATTGCAATACAATTCATGACCTAGTCCTATTCATATCTTGACATTTATTGAACTGCAAAACTGGCTTGCTCATCTTACCATCTTCGGCAGTATCTTCATTTTCTTTTTCTTCTAAATCTATGTCATCATCTTCTAACTCTTCTCTCTCTTGTTTTAGTTCTCCCTTTGTAATTGGCTTAGATATATCAGTTTTTTTGAAGTCAATATCTTCATCTGTTTTCTACAACAAATTAAAAATCAATTTAAACTCAGATTAAGATTTAAACACAACAGCCACTGTAAGCTAGTTAACTTCAATGGCACAGTGAAAGAGCATATTGTTGCACAAATACTAGGAATTTTAAATAAAGAATTAAGAATGAAAATGAACAAAAATGCATTGAATTTCTCTAACCTTTGCTGGCCAGCAGAACAACACACCTAGTCCAACAGGGAGAGCTAAAGTCAAGATGTAAAGAACCCAGAGCCATGGGTGGTCTTCTGCAGCAGTCACCAGTTGACTAAACATTCCGGGCTATATTAAAAAAAAAAGAAAAAAAATTGCATTTACATCCCTCTCAATACTTTGGTAAGCCTATAAAATGTTTATATTTTAGCTTTATGTTATCCAAAGAAAGCCCTTATTTACCTTTGTTTTTTTAATTACTAAATATTGGATTTCAATACCAATAAAGTAAAAACTTGTCACATTGTACATACGCACTTAATAGCAGGTGCTAGAAAACAGCATATAATAAGAAAGAACAAAGCTGGTACTCCAAACATACCAGACTGGCCCCTACTCAATTCTGTAAAGCGACACTTGGAGCCTCAGCAACCTCACACTTTCCACCCTCGCCAGCTATTCTACTCTTTCCCCATGCTGTGCTAACTCAGCTGAAAGCTCCCAAAGCATCAACAACCTCAGAGGAGCAGCAAGCCACCTGAAGAGCAATGTCTTGCTCCATCTGTACTACCACGTTGTCTCCTCCAACAGCCTATTATTCAGGGAGTAAATTGTCCTCCCAGCTCAGTTCTGACTTACGCAGTAGAGGTAGGTAGGTGAATGCCTGGTCCAGTTAGACTCTAGAAAGGGTATATCAGCAACTAAGGTAGGAAGCTAGAGAGGCACAGCAGAGTGAGGGGACTCAGGGATTATCTTTTGGTAGTGTATGTACAGGTATAGATGCAACTCCAGACATGAAAATAAGGATTTCAAAAGGGCAAGGCTGTGGGATGCGGTGGCTTGTCTAAATTGCGTGGGCAGACAGGCTGTTGCTGCTTCCTCATTCCTCTGTGACAAACAGCAGCTGCCAAGGACTGGCCATATTTGCAGCCAACCCATCACTTCCTTCCCACATCTACAGGCCTGCTCTTGCCCCTCATTCAAAGTAAATATAGGACTGTTAGAAGAAACCACCCATGAGGGTGGTCAAACACTGGAACAGGCTTCTCAGAGAAGTGGTTGATGCCCCATGCCTGTCAGTGTTCAAGAGACATTTGGACAATGCCCTCATTAATATGCTTTAACTTTTGGTTAGCCCTGAAGTGGTCAGGCAGTTGGACTCAATGATCTTTGTAGGTCCCTTCCAACTGAACTACTCTCTCTAAACTGCAGTCAGTAAAAGCAGCCACTAGAGGGGCTCACGATCCTGTATGTTAGGACAAATTCACCCTACAACACAGGGAACAGATCTGGAAAAACTGGTGGCTTGTCAACGGCAGTATACAAACAAAATGTGGATGCACACATAGAAACAAAAGAACAGATGCAGCTCCATAAACATACGCACATTATTGTCAGAGCTGCATAATATACATCCAAGCAGCCAAAGGCCCAAAATATTAAACACAAAAAACATATGACTATTATCCATTCCTGATGATAGGGAAACACATCTGAAGAATATATATAAAGGAGTTAGCCAGAAGTGAAAAGTATATAAAAAAAAAAGATCTTTTAGTGCAAATAACTCAGCTTCCATTTGCTGACAGGTACTGAATTCCAGTACCACCGTTAACAGTGGAAGACCCATTAACTATAACGAAGTCTTGCTGTATTTCATGCTAGACACTTAAGCAAAATTTTGTACCCTTTTAATTTCAGAATATTGATCTGGGAAAGCTAAAAAGCCAAACAAGGAAAAATAAATCACAGCTATTCAGTACGATTACTAATTGCAGATAAACTGTATTACATCAGCATTAACTGATAGAAAATTTTTCCAACAGCACTCCTTCCTTACTACTTTCGCCTACTAAGAACATAGTAAAGTTTATACCTCATTAGCACTTGCAACTAATTTCTTCAAGCCCCAGCCATCTGCTGCCCAACGATCAGCTACTTCTTTTTCTGAGCATATAATGAAGTTATCAAAGTAGATATCAGATGTCATAGACCAGAGTTCTAAACCAATAGCACTGACAGTTGTCATCTCAAATGGGTGAGGATCTTCAAAATAGTCCGGGTTAGGTATTTTCCGAGGACTCCAGATTCCCTTTTAAGGAAAAAAAAAGTAATTACATTATCTATACCTCAAAAAAAAAAAACCTCCCTGTGAAGTATATAAGTACATTTTAAAGTAATTAAGACTTACTGACTATTTTAAATGCATGATTTAAAAAGAGAGGGAGTAGTCTCTGACCTTCAGGCAAACAACTGACAATAGCCTATGGGATTTTGGCAGACAGGTTTTCAGATTTCTGGCTCAGGGCAGACTGATTAATTCTTAAATTTGAAACTTTTCATCCATATAGGGTTACAGTAATAACTGCCCGTACAAAGTATCTCTGTTCTTCCTGGTACTGGTGATTCCAAGCAGAGTCTTTGTAAACTTCCTAGAATAAATCTATCAAACAATTTCCTAATACTTCAGGAAAATAAGACTTTGGTATTACTTCTTCCTCCAGTCTCTCCTTGTGTAATACATAGTTTTGGCTTTTGTTCATCAATATAGTGTATACGTTTTTCTAAGTGCACTGGTCAACATTTTGTGGCCAGTAATGGACTGAGGTAATAAGTATCTATTGTCTGGTGACCTAAGATTGCAGAGGAACTCCATCCTGTGATCCACACAGTCCCTTCCAGTATATTCATGTAAATATAAACTGACAACCACTGTAACCAGAAGCATTAGGGAAAATTTTAGGGAAGGAAAACTTAGCTTTATGATACCTGTGCAAACTAGTTAGAGCCATATGCTCTTTTGTTTACAAATCTGATTAAGATCTTAAGCTAAAACAAATCAGACTCAAGTTCTCCCTAACCGTAATTAATACAAAGTAACTCTCTTTAATATCCAACTTCTCTCTTATATCTGGAGGGGAGGAGTGGGATTTAATTATCCAAAACTGATGCTTCCAATAAATGGAACCTAGTAAGTTAATCTGCTTACTGAAGAGTTTTAACTTTATTTTATCAAATAAATTGTGTTCATTTCAAAGACTCACAATAAACGCAATAAAAAAATAAAATAGTTCATTACATGACAACATTATTCTAAATGAAATTCTATAGAGCATATTAAATAAGCAGTACCAGTGGTACCAGCTTTTAACAGAGAGATTGTTTTAATCCAGGAAGCATTTCTGTTTTCCGGTATGCCTAAAGAAAAATTTAAAATAAATACAAAAAAGCTGAAAACGTTTAGTGAGGGTGTTCGCACACTGTAAAACATAAATATACTGTATGAAAGCCCAGATAAATATACTATTTTGACTTGCCTGCTTGGTTGAACTCTGTATCTCTAACAATAACCTACAATATTGCTAGTACCTGATAATTAGGATTATCTATCATAGGTGCTTTCCATTTTCCTTTATAGTTTGGGTTGGTCTTCATGGGACGCACCCAGAGTCCGCAACCAGGTACGGTCTCACACTTCGGATTAGGGATCTGAGGGGCTTCCCACTCCCCATCCATTTCTTCATCCCTACAGAAAGAGTTACAAACAACTAATTTCAGGTTGGACTGATCTGTATACTAACGTTCAGTCTAAAGTTAGGGTCCATATACATTTTGCCGTAAGAACCTCAGAATTTAGAACAGCCCAGAGAACTTTATCCAGTAGCATAATGCCTTTTTTTTTAAAAAAAAGTGTGTGTATTTCCCAGAGTGCTGAACACTCTTTTAAGACCACACATTCATAACTACTACAGTATGATTGAATGTAATTATATTCCTGCATCTGCAGATAGCTTGCAACACTTCTCCACAACACGCTTTGAGATTACTGTACACCTTTAAGTATCAACTTTAACTGTTCTACGGTTTGTCATTATAACAAGTTCTTTCGTAGGGGTCCTTAATATTTTGGTTTTGTTTACAGATCTTCAGAATACAAGGCAATTATTGACATTTGCATATTTTTCTAAAAGCAGCCCCTCAAAACAACAAATACTTGGCCACACCTTGTATGTTCCAACTTACTACATTAAAAGACAATGAGATTTGGGTTAAGTTCCAATCAAACTCCTAATTTGCCAGAGAATAGGTGGGCTCATCTACAAAATGCATTAACAGACCTGCACTTATTGAAACAAGTTCTTACCAGTCCTTTGGTTTTTTTGCATTAGGGTCTGGAACGTACAGTGGTTCATCATCAAGCCATCCCTCAGGCTTAACAGCATCAGGATCTTCTATTTTGGAGGGCTCATCTTCATCCCTTCAATTACAAACTAATGTTAGAAAATATATCAGCTTCACCTCGAACCAGTATTCTGTTCAGAGGACTGCAAGTGGCATGAAAGGGATGATATTCAAAAGCACAACAGAATTAGACACACTGATAATGACAATTAGACATTTAATTCTCTGTTCATAAATTTTTAAACAACACTTGCATTGTTTCAAGGCACTAGTTAGCCCAGAAACTGCTGCCACCAACTGGCAGGTGTCAATCAGGTCTCTCCTTTAAATTCTTCCCTCCTGTCAGACACTATATGAACACTACTTCACACAGACAGAAGTATGTATATAATAGTGAAAAAAAACTCTTCCTAATCTTTCAAGAACAGTAATCTTAGTTATTAATTGCAACAATGAAGGGTACAAATCAGCAAAAAGCAAAGTTTTTATTTCTTTCCTTAAAAGATGACCAGATCCTTGTACCCCCACCTCAATTACATTTTTTCAAGCACTAATACTTTTAGTAGTGAAACATATCCCAACTGTCATTAGCAAACAAAAAAACAAACAAAAAAACAAAACAACCAAAAAAAACCCCACGATATGAAGCCAGTCAAATCTTTCAAAAGAATAACCTGCATGTAAAATGTTTTGTACAGATAAAATTTTCTCCTTACCAGTCATCTGGTTTGACAGCGTTGGGATCAGGTATTTTTGGTCTCTCATCCCAGTCATCAGGTTTCTTATCAGTAGGATCCTCTATTTCTTTGGGAGGGTTTACTGGAGGAATCATATCCTCAAGAAGACTTCCTTTACTGACAACTGACTGGTCGATTAACATTTCAAATGTATCATCTGGTTTTAGCACTAAATTGAAGAAATTTGTATCAAAGAAATAAGGGAAGCATTCATTTTACAAATTCATTTACCTTTAGCCAAAACCTATATAATATGCATGGACTTAGACAAATAACAGCAAAGAGATCCTCACTAGCAGAGCAGGAGACAGACTCCCCACTCCACTCAGATACTGGATTTGGACACAATACACTGAAGTTCCACTGTAGCAATGTGATGACTAGCATCAGGGATAGAAAAATGAAACCTTCTGCTAATCAATTGTTGAAACATATCAAAACACATTCTAACAAATTTTTCAAGAACCTACCACTTGGTTAAAATTCTGATGTTCCCCCCTACGGACAGTAAAAGACAAACCTTTGCCCCCCCCAAAACATCTCGGCAACCAAATTACAGTTCCACACTTGAAAGTGTGGAAACAAGATCTGTGTAAATATCATAGCAGAAGGATCATGAAAACAGTATTTTTCTTTTAGACTCAAATCTCTGACAGTCATTTTCCTCAATTGCCAGACTATGAATGGAGCAGCGTCAGAATCAGTAACAGACGGTGGATCCAGATCCACTTCTAACAACTGGTGAGCACATTATTAGTGCTTACCAAGTATATTCAAATGCCCATTCAACACAACCAAGATTACTAATTCGAAGTAAATACTATTCCAGTTTTATGAAGATGGGTGATGAAAAACAGAGTAACAGTACTACAATGACAGTTTGGTAATACCTAATAAAGCTCTTGCAGCTTAAAATTTTTAATTGTATTAAAACATCAACAAATGCAAAAATTAAACACCCATATCATTTTAGATACAATAGAAATAATTTATTTTTTCTACTTATGTTATCAGTCACAAATGCATTAGAAGTCACATGGCTGTATGGAGGTCTAGCTGACCAATTAGAATAGAATAAATGCAATTTGTGTTGAAGTATCTTTAATTATCATCTCTAACGAACAACCCAAATACAGGAACACATACATTCCTTTACTGTAAGAACAGGAGGGTTGGAAGGATTTTGTGTTTTCTTTGTTTCTATTGCTTTGTTTCACTTATTCCTATTATCTAAAAGTGACAGTTTGTTATAGCACACTACTGTAAGTTATTTTAAAAACAACACATTTTTCCATGGCACAGCAGTTGAGCAGGTCTTCCGTTATTATTCAAAGGAAGTTCAAAAGTACAGTTAATTTTGCTGGATTTGCGGTATGCCACAGATTAGCCTATTTTTCTCTGACTGCTTGTTCTTTTTCAGAAATTAGAAAAAGGGAAAAAAGAACTAAGAAATTAAACTTTCAGTGCTACTATACTGCTTATTAGAACAGAAATAGATGTCATGTCAATGAAAAACAGCCCAGATTCATTCATCCTCAGTGAAAGCAGTAACATATCTGTTCATGCACACTCTGCAGATGCAGGCATTAGTGGGAACTCAACATGTGGAGCAGAGTGGTGCTCAGTGTGCTGTAGGCGATCTCACTGAACTCCTGTAAACTCTTGATGCCTTTCTAGAATATTGGACTTTTTTTAATTTTTACTTTAACACCTTTCTTAACAAAATATTTTTATCATAGTATGTACTGAAAGTATTAATCAATTCTACAGGTTAAAGGCTGACCAAGGCTGGTATATTTTTTTCCTGTAATTGAATATTAAACAGCAGCATTTCAAAGCCACTTATGCCCTGCAGTTAAGCTCAGTCATTAAATCATTTAAGCCCAAATCATTAAGCAACCATCCTCCACAAAAGCAGAGTCAAATACAAAGCCTCACTGGACAGAAACTAATTCTTAATCTTTTTTCTAACTTAAACTTGTAAGAATTAAACAATACCAAGAGTGTATAGATGCGTCTTCTTGTCCAAATAGAATTTTTTTAGGTCCACCTCAGGACGTTTTGCATGTTTTTCATCGTATTCTCCAGTTTTAGGATTCTTATGCCTGAAGATAAAGTGTAGTTTGTAATCTTCTCCACATTTATCTGGTCCAAACATAATAGTATAAGGTGTTTTGTCAAAAAAGTATTCCTGTAGAAGCAAAAAAGCTGAGCATGTGTTATACTGTACATTTTATGAAGTCATTTGGGGTATTACTTTTCCTTGATACTGTGTCATATATACAGCATAGCTACCTCTTTCTAAAAGGTGTTTCATGCAGTGTGAACTCTAACACTAAAAACTGGTAGGGTATATCATGAAGGAAACGAACAGTCCCCGTGAGTTAGTTGCTGGGTGCTTTCCATTCACAGGGAACAGTGTAACCGCAGAGATCACTTAAGCCTCCTCAGGGAAGATAAATACGCTTACTTAGACCTTATCCTTACATTAAGAGGAAATGCCTGCCACAAATCACAACACCCAAATATCTACACCCTTCTGCGTACATTACACCAAAAGATGGAAGGGAACTAGTTGTTCTTCATAGCAATTTATATCTCAATAGATGAAAAACGGTATTATTATCCAGCATTTTATCACTGTCTTCTTGCTCCACGCTAAATAATAAACAACCCTGAAAATACCAGATATAGTTAGTTTCCTTCAGAGTATGTTGCATTAAGTGGTTCAGAGATTTCAGTATTTTTAACTATTTATATGATTTTTGTATTTGGAATACACAGTATCATGCTCTATTCTTAAGCAACTGCTTGTAGGAAGAGCACTTGATTTCTGGAAGTTTTCGTCTTTCATGATATATTCTAACAGATGTATTGTTTGAGATGAGTCTATTTTCAAGTGTGCAACAGTTTTTGAATACAAAGTAAAACATTTTCAGTTTAGATTTATACTCTACAGAAGTAAATGCATTTTAAGTATGATCCTTCTTATAACGTTCATCCTTCTTAGAAACTGTCACTGTTAAAAATTAACAACAATTAACTGACTGTTCTGGTAACAATAAGCCTATGTCTAACATTGAGATATGTTCACTTCTAAAGTTAAAAAGATATGAAAGAAAACATTGACTTTGTCAAGCTACCTCATCCTACAGCCAGTGAAACTCTAAAAAAGTATAGGACGAAGTGTGAGCAAGGTCATAAATAGGCAAAATTTGCACTTGCTGTCTTCTGGTTTACCTTCTAGATAAAACAACAGATGAGAATTCCGATTTCATGTGTAATTGAGCTGAATATCTTGGTCTTGCACCTTCTTTTACAGAGTAAAAATTTTCAGTTTTACTATCCTTTACACATCTTTCCATTATGAAAGCTGTCATGCCTCTAGTAGTTTTCCTACCATCTGTATTTTTAATACAGATCTATTGGTACTCAAGTTTGAGTACAAAACACATGCTGGCGTATAAATTTGAGGAAAAAGGAAAACCACTAGGAAGCTGCATTGAAGCATTTACTTCAATATTTCATGAACGCTTACAAGCAACTTCTTATGCATACCACCATCTCCTAGACTCTTGCAGGCAAAAATATTGTCCCTTACAGGTCATGAAAAGTCCCAGTGTTAAGTGGCTCCTTCTGACTGCTGGTTTGCAGGTCAGGACAAGCAATGCCTTGAGCCTGCCCAAGCAACTTCCTCTTCATTTTGCAGATAACCAGGGCATCGCACTTCACTGTAATATAGTATTGGGTAATCAAGCATCCAAACAGGTTGCTGACGATGCCACCTCCCCTCAAGCTAGCACATTCTATCATCATTTTAAATTTGCTCAATATGTAACTA
>VXAL01018761.1:375805-388132 GCA_013399475.1 Chauna torquata
AAAAAAAAAAAAAAAAAAAGCACAGAATCCCCCCTCAAAGTTTCCTTTCTCTTCTTAAACTGGCTTCACTTATAAGCAGTAGCCTTACCTACTCACTTTAAAAAAAAGGAAAAGAAAAAAAAATAAGCATTTGCATTTTCCTTCATATTATTAACAAACTACTTGCAAGATAAATATAAATTCTAGAAGAAAGATTCCTAGGCTATATCTAGCCAGCAGGACCTCGCAGGGCTTCTCAGCTCCTGGGCTCAGGCAAGCACCCAGCTGCGTGCGGTCTGCCAGCCGAGATGAGACCGTGCATCCACCATGCACACCACTGTGCCTGGGATCCGCTGGCAGGAAATCCAGCACAAGTCGGGATGGCAAAGCACTCATGGCCAAAACATCCCCCCCACCTGGAGAGGAGGGGACCAGGACTGTGGAACATACAAAGAGGTGTATCTGCCTTCAAGATTAGACACAGTCCTAGTATTATCAGTGTGTAGTGGCATAGTAAAAGCTGGAAAAAATAGCTTATTCAGTGCTCCGTAGTTGGCAGCAAGAAAGTTCAAACGCTGTAAAAAGCCAGATTAACAATATTACAGGTTTGACTTGTGCTTGCCCCTATGACATCACTGCAGTCAGTTCCCTTTTTTTTTTTTCCTTATTTGTTTAGTTACTAACTGATGCTATTTAAAGATGGGCTACAGGTTGCTTGGCCAGCCTTCTCTTTTTATGAGTAGAAACTTTTACCTAATGCTGATATCAGCAAAGCAATGATTTTTCTCCCCACACCAATGATAAAGAAACATGAGCACACAAAACTTCAAATTTTTAACAAAATGTTACATTTTCATGCATGCAAACCTGTATGATTTGTTTTCAAGTTCCTTCTTTTTGCAATTATACGTTTAATTTCATCTAGGGCACTGCTCAGTTCATGTGATCTTTTTTTATTTTCTTTTTCAGCATACAGTAGTCTTTGACGAAGTTCCAGAAACTGGCTTTGGTATGTGTCTACGTCATTTCCTGCAATGAGAACGTAATTTCAGAGAGGTGAGTTATATGATGGTATAAAGCAAAAGTTTAAGAATAGGAGACAATCCAAAAGAAGACATGACCAGGACTGTAGGAACAAAAGAGGCTGCTTGAAGCTTACTCACAGAATGAAGAAGCCTGGAAGAGTATTCAGAAGTACAGAGTTTAGGGAGCACAGCTGGGTAAAGGCTTGGAATGGAAGCCAAGAACTTGAGTATGACATCAGTAATATGGAAAAATAGTAAGTTAAAGACTATGAGTTGCAAGGAAAGGCACTATGCAGTAAAACCAACAGCATTTTTCAGTAAGTGACTAAAGCATGTGACCCCTTGTCACACTGAAGAGTGTAATTATGTGATGTCTCTTCTTCTGTATAAAACACTAGTAAGATTGAAAAAAAAGATATCAAGGTATTCAGTCTTCACCTATGACTTAAAAAGTGCCTGGAATATAAGAACTATTAGTAAATATGGTTATTTGAACTCCTGGATATATTTAATTCTCTAGGTAACAACTGAAATTGTGCTCTGGATTGAAAGATATCTTCACAACTTATAGCCCACCTTTAATTAAATACCCTAGAATCATATTGATATTAGAAACACTTTACTGTCAGTAATGGTTATCAGACACCCCTGCTGTTCTCTACAATATTCTCAGATGATGTCAGTTGTGTTTACACAAGATCCACTTTCATAAGAAGCAAATACTGTTAGTTTCATATACAGAACTTCTCAGTTATCACAGATGATATATAAGACTCATAACCCTCAGCGCCTTCACTGCCTCACTGCCATATAAACAAAGATTATTAGACTTGTTGAAAATAATGTAAGGCAACATTTCAATAATGTCATTCATTTAGCAACAGAAAGCAAAGAAACTATAGGGCATGGTTAACATCAGTAAAGGAAGAAAGCAGTTACTGTCTTTAGCAAAAGATGAAAATAAAATAGATATTGCTACCATACAATTGGCAGGCTAGGCAAACCAAATTTTCAAACTGGGGTTAGTGTAGGTCTGCCTGAAGAAAAAAATGCTTGTGTACTCAGCTGAGGAACTCAACCCCATGAAAACTCCATGAAAAAATAATATCAAAAGAATAGGTGAAACTTCAGAACATTGCTGTTCAAAACTATATTATTTCTGCAGGGAAGCTGGCAAGTAAAAACCAAACATCACAGTAATAACCAAGAAGTTATTTTATTGTTTGACAATATAATGATATGCAACTTAATGTGAAGAGATTGTCCCTGCTGCCAGAAACAACTTTCCAAGGTCAACTATTTAAAAATTATATTTTTCTACTGATATGCATTAAAAAAGGCACTGAAATTTCAGGTAAATTAAGGATTTCATGAGAGTTTACATAGAAAAAAAAAAAAGATCTTTGAAAAAAACAATGAAGAAGGGGACCTCTACTTCACTTAAAAATGTTTTATAATGCTGCTTTTTTTGGTGGTGGTGGTTTTAAGTTAAATGCTGTTATTTAGACACTTCTCCCATTCTATTCATGGACCGTGCTGAGTCTTTTTCTAGGACCCACTCTTGTCTCTAAGCAAAGTGAATTCCCAGGGACTCTAGACTGGAGAAGAGACTAAGAGCATAATGTGCACGTAATACAAATTTGTGAGTGTTTGCAGAGGCCTTTCAAATTGAAATTATTTTGAAATTTGACTAAACAGTAATTCCAGTTGCAGTAAACCCAAGTACTTAATTTAATCAATAAATGTGTGATTGAAAGACTCCAAAATCTGAAAAGATATAGGAAGAAAGTAGTTAGAGAAAGCATTTTAAAAATAAATGCGATCTGCATTATTATTATTATTAGTGGTCTCAGAGAAAAAGTGAAAGTTAATTTAACTATGTTTAGTAAAATACCCATAAAATGGATGCTTCCTGAAATTTTAAGCCAGTCTTAAAAGTGTTTTCAACTGCAAAATTCTGTAACATTTTGTATTCTGTATCAAGCAGCAACAAATGTAAATTCAGGGTTGTTGAAGGCAGAGGTAGATTGGGTTATTTCAGCTGTGTGCAACAAACCAAAATAGTAAAGTTCTACTTTACTAAAGTAGGCTTACCTAAAAATAATCAGATAATAAATAAAACAACGGCAGGTCAAATGAAGAAGTAGATGGAGATTCCATCTTTTAACAACTGCAGTGGGAAGGTGAAGTTTAAAATAGATTTCTATTGCAAATCTGTTACGAGGCATCACGCTACAGAGCTTGCACCCCAAACAGCCAAACTATTGGAGCACCTAAAGAAGATCCCTCTCATCAAATACTATGTAGAAATACATTTTGTTGTTTTATGCTTTTCTTTTGCAATTGTTTCCAATGCCATAATCCAACCTTTAGCTTTTTGTTTTAGAATGAATAAGAATAAAGTGAAAACAGAAGGTTTAAACTGATTTAGGTGACTGACAGACATTAATCATACTGTTTTCATAGTAAGAAATAGATTCCAAATAGAGCACCAATACGTGTGAATACAGTGGAGATTTATCCTGCAATTCCAAGACAAATTCAGAGCTGTCAATTAAAGATAGTAACTGATAAGCATTTTTCTTTAAATTCCTATTGCCTTTGTAGGAGTTAGCATCAAGTGTCAAGAAAAAGCGGAGGTTTAACCTTTCGTGCAAGTTCCTTCTGCATGTTCCTTCTGGGAAGATGCAAGCAACAGAGAAAGAGCCCACAATCTTAGGATAAATACATATTATCACATGATGCAACTTACTGCTTTTGACAAAGGGAATCGATCATCTTGGAATGGAGGTTTTTCACAATTAAACACTGGGAACCATTATTCTTCTGGTATTTCCAGTGCTGTAACAGTGTAAACTAAAATTCCCCTTAGTACCACTATATTAGAGGAGTAATCGGTATGGAAATTGCAGGTGAATAAAAACATTATAGTCCTGCTCTCTCGTTACAATTCTTTCAGCTGTCTCGTGTCAGTGTGACTCAAAGTTACCAGTGTCACTACTGAGCTGACATTCTGGCAAGCACCAAGTAATTGCATTTTTATTTGCTTACTTACAGGTGAGCCTACCAAAATATCCTAGATGCCTCTGGTAAACAAAAGGTCAATAGTCAGCTATCACTGAGTGCAGGCAAAGAAAATGGCATTTGTAATTGGCCTTATCTATTTCTTCAGGCCAGAAGAGGGAAACCACATTTATGAGTCTTTCACAATTGAAGCCTCTGTTAAGTTCAGCAATTACAAAGTCTTGCTCTACCTATTCAATTTTGACAGCTGGGGAAACATGGGGTTGACAAAAGCAATACAGTATTCACTCACCCTTAGTGAAGAATAAGTTTATTATAAACATATATAGTTCTGTAGCTTGAAATAGAACATGAAATAATGTGTCATTAGAGTATATATAAATGAGCAATATTACCTATTAGTAAATCTTTGGCAAAAAATGTGTTTGGAATGGAGTACTGAACTCTTTGTATTTTGCTGTGTAAGAAGATACTGTCATAATCAGTATTTATTACTGGTATAATTTTAGCAAACTAAGAAGATGAAATCAGAAGCATTATGAAGCTAAATAAGTATTTAAATGGTCATTAAGTTTAAATGGATTTTAGCGTGTGTGTGGAAAGCATTGCTCTTTAAGTTTCTGAGGATCTACAAAGAACCAAAACAATGTCTTCCAATAGCTTGCTTGCTTGGAAAGAACCAGACAGAGCATTTCCATGAATATAACTCTAGCGAGGCAGGGAGGGCAAGGAGGAAGGAGCTTCATATATATCACAAAGCATTCTGTCTGTCCCCAGTGATAGCCTTGCTTAGCAACACCTCCTCTTTGAAGGATTCTATCTGCAACCAGGAGCGTCAGGAGAAAAAGAGACAGTAGCGAGAAGATGAGGACCCATGGCAAAATCAGAAAAAATAAGCGAAGGTAAAGTCTTCCTTTTCCCTTGGGGAGCTGAGGTTTAATCACTCTCGTGGGCTAAGGAAATCCTACTAGGAGATTTCAACAGGGTTACACTGGCTAAAAGTCAGGGAGAAAACAAAACAAAACAAAACAAACCTAGTACCAGAGACAGCAGTCAAAGCTTTTGCAACGAATCTTCAGCTCTGCTATAGCATTTATTCTTTTTACTACATTGTCACATATATTTATGGGTGCTGTAGTTCTAAGATGGCAACATCTAAAGTGGTTTCAACTGCAATCTTGTGTTATCTCCTAATACATACGTAAATATAACTTTCTGCGCTGGAAACCGAAATTGTTTAGAAACAATACTAATCTCTAAAACAAATACTCATTCTGAAAGTCAAACAATTATTTCTCTCAGCTCCCCACACACATACTTCCTATTATCATAAATGCTTCCAGTTTTATTAACAATAGATTTCTGAGAATATGTAAGAGCTCTGGAACAATTCATCAACACCATCTCCTAATATTCAAGGAAAAAAAAAATAAAGGAAAATTGGGAGTGACAGAAAAGGTAGAAGAAAACACCCCATAATACAGCAGTTACTCTTGTTCCTATTTCTTGATTGCAAGCTACACTCTTTACCATACCTATAGACACTTTCTTCTGGAAACTGAGTTTTGGTTAACGCCCTCTTTAAAGAAAACTATATAAACAAACTAACTGCAAAAGATCTTGTTATACACTGCACTTGGAACCACTGCTCACTGCTCAGGTTAATGAAGCATATCAAGCCACTGAGGCATGCATTGCACTAATAAGTGTGGTAGTTTATTGTCTTCCTGTAACTGATCTAAAATAGAATAACAAGATTTCTAAATCTTGCAAAGCATGTAACAAGCTCAGTTTTGTTCTCTCAGAATAAGGAGAAAAAATCCCCCAAACAATGCCTCTGTCTTGGTTCCGAACAGCCAGTTCTTACACAAACACTTAAATTCAACAATGTGCTAAAGTCAGGCTATTTAAGCACCCTCCCAGGTAAGGACACCTCCCTAAATTTGTCCATGACATTTACGTACCTTGTTTACAGCATTACAACATAGTTACTTGTCTGTCCCAATAGGCTAGAGATAACCAAGTAAAACTACCATGAAGTCAGAAGCAGCTTCACCTGCACTAAGTAGATTCACCCCTTATGTTTAACCTTGGCCAAAACTGGGGTAGCTTCAATTGTTGAGCTTTAACCACGGGACAAAGCATGTCTAAATGCATATCTTAAATCTTCAGGAGCTTCTGAAGTCAGTCAGTGTTCAGGTTGGTTTATTTTATGCAGTTGAAAAGGGAAGGTTAATTGAGTGGGTTAAGAGCCATCTAATTGTTTCCACTCATGTCTGCGCCCTGATAGCAACTGGGCTGCAGGAGCTATTGCTATGGTGAATGGTGGAGTCTATAAGTAGGAGAAGGCGGAAAAATAAAGGCACATGTCTCAGCTGGCTGGCTGAAACCTTTGCCCCACTGTGATGCAGCAGCGTCAAACATGCAAGCTTGGCAGGCCAAACCATGGGGCTTAACATGCAGCTAGGGTTCTCTCACCATGTTTTTACAGCTCGCTTTATAGGCATTCGGGTAAGCAAAGTAACCAGGCAGCAATATGCTCTCCCAGTGTGTCTACTTGTCTTTGACAGTATCCACATCAGGAGCTTCAGGACAACGGAGGCCAGCGGAGGAACATTTTATTACCACAGTGACATCCAATAAAAGCAGCATGCCAGCAGTTTTATGTGGGAAGCTAGGGTGGCTCCATACAGGAACTAGGAAGAGAATCAGAATCACTTTCCAATATTAAAATGAACAAACAAGACAAAACAAACAAGAACCTGATAAAGTGAAAGGCAGATCAAAGTTAATAACTGAATTTAAAAAAATACATGAAACTGTATGATGAATAAAGACTCGCTATTGTTTTTAGCATATCATACATTTTACTAAACTCATTTACATACGGTATCTAACTGGAAGTAGAGACGCAAACAAACTTATTTCAGAGAAAACACAAGTAGAGTTCTGATAATATTTTCTGAAACGTTGGCAAACAATCCTCATTTCAGATCTGAGTCGTTTCCTATATTAGAACCTAGTGAAAAGGGATTTTGAAACATTCAGTCAGAACATTTCTATGAAGGAAGCAATAGTATTAAAATAAGTGGAAAAACGTATAAATTGAATAGATACAGTATGGTGTTTGCCCATAATTGGTATACTTTGGTTTTAACATAGTAATGTTAGTAACACAATAAAGCTTCTTAATAGCAGTGGAAAATTGTGATTTGAATATGGTCTTTATCAGATAAATAAGAAGTACTCATTCACTTTGGACAATTAAATAGTTATTGCTTCGTTCTGGTTAGTATTTTAAATATTTTTTACTATTCTGCCTAATGTAGCAACAATCACTCATTTATAAACACATTTAATTAAATGCCCATCAACTAACTAAATTATTTCTGGATAAAACTGTGTTCCTCAAGACTGAGTGTACAACGTTAGGAAAGTGTGAAGGTCATATATTTACACTTGTTTAAGTACATGTTGTGATAATACACTGTACAGCAAACAAAGAGTGGTCAGAAATTTTTCTTATCCCTTCCTCAACAAAAAACAACAGTAACTAGTTTCATTTTGTACCTGAATCTTTATAGAATTTATGACTCAGTTCCTCTACTTCTGAGGACAAGGCAGCCACTATTCCACCTAAATTAACTGCAAAAAGCAGCAGCCTCTTAGCTCAGCAAATTAGACTTTTAGAAGCCAGTAAAGCTATACAGCTTTTGTAAGTCTTGCATACAGATTTTGATGTAAGACTTTGGATCAGTAAATACTAAGTTTCAAGTTCCACTTGAGGTTGTTGTAGGTTTTTTGTTTGTTTGTTTGTTTTTTAAATACTGAAATGGAGAACCATGCAAAGAAACTGGGTAAGCAGTCAGTGGACTGGAGGAGCCCTTCCCATACCACACTGTGCATTTTGGTCATATCCTGATTGCACGTTGGGGCAAAACCTGGATGTTCAATAACTTCTGTATGCTTTCAGTTCCACTGGAAGGAAATGTTGAGCATAAAAGCAAGGAGGGATGATGTAGACCATCAGTCGATACCCTGGTCTGGACAACTGGGTACCCAGGCCTGGTGGTTAGAAACTGCCTAACAGGCCTAGAGAAGACAGGAAAACTATTTTCTGCTTGTTCGTAAAACTGAACAAGCTGCATTGGCTGAAATGAGAATGGTGTAATTTAAGACTCCTTATCAGCCCGTCAATTTGCCACTACTTAATTGAAGCTTTGAGCCAGAGCACGCCAGTTGGGTCTGGACAGGAAACCTGCGAAGAGCTCCATCACAAATGATAGAATTACATGGGGAGCTCCGCTTGGGTGCACAGCAGGGGCTGGCCAGCAGAAGCAACGTATCACTACACGTACAGAAGGTTATTGGAAATAAAAGGAAGAAACATGTAATCTGCTGTTTGTACTGGCATGTACATTACATTACTTCAACTGCAAACAACTGACATTCATCAGGAACATCTTTTTAACCCTTTGTGCCCCTTCTTTCTGATGTTAAGATTTGTGAAATAATGAAACATTTAATATATTAAACAATTTGATACACTTCAAGTATACTTCTGTGAATGGGATTAAGCATGAACAGTTCCTTTTTTCTTCCTCCCACCTCAAAGGAATAAATAAAGAAATCCAGGTTTCACAATGTTTGCCTCTGCACATATGTTAACATGCTTACATATACATATTAACATGCTTACATGTGACATCATATTTTAGCATCACTTTCTCCTAACTTCCAGACAGGCAAAACTTAACTTTAATTTACTAGGATTAAGTATCCCACAAATTTAGGTGAAGAGGGCAGCAACACATTATAAATCAATTCAAAGGGATCTAATCCTGTTACCTTTACAAGCAACATTAAGAAGCGCTGCCACATGAGTTGATTCTATTTACCTCACTGCTGTGACTTCTAAAAAAATTCACTGTTACTCAGTCAAGTCACTGAAGTTACTTTTTATTCGGGAACAGTCCTTCCAGAGAACAAACTTCATGCAAGTTTGTAATGAGTTTATAAAACACTCTTGCCTTCTCCTTTACTGTTTTTCAGGTGGGGGTGAGGGGGGAAGAAGATTTGCTACCTCCTTACACTTACTTTCCTACTTTCATACACCTGTGATATTTTGTGTTTATACTTACATGGAAGACCCTAGATAAAACTGTGAGAAAATCACTACACAAATTGTAAGCTATGTACTATTTTCCATAACTACAAATTTTTATGAAGAGTATTTATATGAGAGCAAATACTTTTGGTCAGGTGAATTAGCAAGTGTATTGTAACTCAGTTGCGTAACAGCAGAAACATCTGCATCACCCTGATAACAGCCTTTCCTATCCTCAGATGCAAAGTGCTTGCTTCAGACAGGTTTTCCTTAGGGCCTGGGGAGGGACCAAAAAGCTCACAGGAAAACCATGCAGGATGTGGAACAGGTATTGCTACACCTCTCATACCAATTACTTGCTAACAGCAGCCTGCATTTGCAAGCACTCTAGAGGATGCTAAGTGAATCGCCCTTCAAGTTTACACAGAGCATCAAGATTTGCTGAAGATGTGGTGACTACCAATTGTCTCTGTAATTACTTTTATCATTTCTCTGCCACAAAAAAATAGTCAGCCTATTGAAATTGAAACCTCTGCTCGTACATATTTATAAAGTAATGGAAAAACTGAATATGAAAACTTTTTAAGGATAGTTAAAATTATTATAATATTATAAGCCAGTATCAAAGCCCACAATAGCTGGTTTAGTGACTGTCAGATTCTGAACTTTCATTTTTAAGTGCATAAAAAATGCATGAATATCTTCCCTGCCTTGCCAGTTCAAGTTACCTCTAGTTGTGTTAAGTCTCACAATTTCAATTAGAATCTCCCAAGCTAGCTAGCACCTTAGTAGAAGGCATTTAAAGGTTTCTGGGTTTTATTTGCACCGGTCAGGACAGAGCCAACACCTGATTTACACTTGAAGCTAAAACTGAAGGGCTGAAGAGCTCTAAGACAGCAGACAAACTGAACGATAGTTTACAGGGCTATTACATACTTCTCATATTATTAGAGTATGTAAGGCTACTATTTTTGAGCTAGGATGCGCTGTCCTAGTTGTACAGCAAACCAAAAAGATTATTTACAGTCCCAGCGTCACCACAATCCAATAAGCCGTAAATGCCTAGAAACCAAAGGGCATACTACAGACTGCAACTGCTTGGTGTGATACACCGATTTCAAATACCAAAATCAGCCTGAACATTTCAGTAGGCAAATCAGAGAAGCAAAATGAAGTAACTGGAGATCTAACAAATGTGTGGAAGAAAATGAGCCAGAGAAGACCATTTGACAAACAGGTGAAAGAAATGGGAGCAGACAAGCATTCAGAGACAGTACTTGACCTCTCTAACGGGTGAGATAAGTGAAAGGGGCATTAGAAAAGAAAACGAACAGATCAACTTTGAGATGTGAGTAAAGCGGGAACTCCTGCACTGTTCTGGGCATGTCACTAGCGAGGTAAGTTCAGCGCGGAAGGGGGGAGAAGAAGAGTTTAACAATATCTAAGCAGAGGTATATGCCTGCTGTGGGGGAAAGAGATTAATTTCACACCAGCTTCTCAGCCAAATGCCGTCACGACAATGGAGCAGTATTTGGTTTGCTCCCGATTCTCCTCTCAGTCGAAAAAAAGTAACAACACATGGTGGTTCTTGGGGTTTTTGTTGGCATAGGTAGGAGACTTATGTCTTCTAGCACTCCTCAGGAGCAAAAATTGTATCTTTCCAGTGAAATAAACTTAATGCAAAGTCATTTCCCACATGCTTCTTTAGTTATGATTATCAGCTGTTTGCACATCTGTGACATCAAGTTTAATGGAGAATGTTTCCACACTATATATTAACACTAGTAATGGTTAAAAGTTTGTTAATAAAAAAGGTGCTAAAAATAATGAGGAAAATTGTATCATCTCAAAGGAATTAGTTACTCTGTTGTGGAGAAGAAGACATCTGTGGAAAGAGAAAAGTTAAATCAATATACAGACAGAAGGAGACAAAAAAAAGGAACAAACAGACAATACCACAAACATAGAACACCAGTAGAGAAAGGTCAAAAAGAAAGGTGAAAGAAAATGGAATTTCAGCAAAGGAGCCACAAAATACAAGTCACAAGAGGGTGTGGTGCTGGGGGTCCAGCCACAGTTTGGGACAAACACTCTCTATCATCTCTTGGATCTTAGTTTCTTAAGACACACCCTATTTTTGCTTTGCTCATCTTTCCCCGCTCTTAGCAGAACTGCCGCTTTAAAAAGTGTCAAGTGTTGCAAGATCGACGACTGTTTAGTTGACAAGAGACGATAAAGGCAGGAAGGTCAGCATTGCTTGAACTCCATTCAACGTTGCGTTGCGAGGCCAACATCTCTACTGCCACTTCTACTGGTCACAAAAGTAATCGATACAAGGAAAACCTGACAGCTAGTATGAGTTCTGTGTCCATCCCAGAAATTACTAATTGGCTTATTTTAATTCTTCTGCAGCCAAAAAAACAGACTTTCTGAAGGACACTCTTAAAGATCCATTCTTTCTCTCCTATCCCAAACAAACTGTCACAAAACAAGCTGTCCGCAGACCTTAAAGGTGTTACGACGGGAGACTGTCAATTTATTTTTAGAAAATAGCATCAGTTTTCTCTCTCCTACGTAGCCTCAGACAATCTGAAGATGTGGCTTTCTGCAGACCTATCCAAAACGTGCCACCTACGTAACCTATTAAAAAGATGTGTCATTTCAGCTTTTTTACATAAAAATACAAGAAGTCAGATATTTCTCTCCGGACTGCACATTCCCTTCCAGCACACAAGGAAGAGTGACTGTACGTGAGGCACAAACACAACTGCAGAATGGCTAACGTTACTTTGTCCTCCTTGAGTAAGACTAAAACCAAAAACACTTAAAAAGCGACAACCTTGGCATCACCTTTAGACCTGTTCTTCCCTTCCCAGCATAAAAGCGTCGCTAGGGGTATTTATTAAAGTAGTTTCTCAGACTCCGTCTTCTTTAGGGGAGGGGTTCGATCCAGGGATCCAAGCCCGTAACCCGCTACGCAAGCTCGCGACTCGGTGTTGCGAGCGCGGACGCTGGGAGAGGAGAGACCTCCGCGCTCCACCTGCGCGGAGCCCTAGCAACCCCGCGTTCCTGTGTTGCCCGCCGCCGCGATAACGAAGCGGAGCCGCCCGCCGCGCCGCGGCTCGAAGGCTCGGGGCAGCCCCGGCTCCGGGCGCCGCCGCCGGCTCTCACCTTGCGTCCCCTGCCGCGCCG
>VXAL01018761.1:405190-439556 GCA_013399475.1 Chauna torquata
GGAGGCAGAGTTTTTTCCATCCTAGATTAGATGGACATTTAAAAATAACAAAAATACTATTGGCTAACCTTGTCTTAGGAATTATTGTGATGGAAAAATTTGTATTTAGTTATGTGGGAGTTCAGTAGTCAGTATTATTGAAAATACGGCTAGTGAATTTTTTTGGTCATGCTTGTTTCGTGTTCCTGTAGTACAACAGTGATCAATCTTTGGGCTGATGTTTCTTGTGCCAGTCTGTATGTTGTCTTTCACTAGGGAAGAGCCGGGGGGAAAGACTGCTCTTGGGCAGTTTCTTCTTGTCACAAAGTTTAGATAGCTGCATACTGATAGAAGTTTCTTTTTACCACAATATAAAAGCAATAATGTAAACTGTGACGTCTGTGTAATGGAAAGATATGTTTACAACGGTAGCAAATAAAGAACGAGTTATTCCAAAAATACTGTCGGTGTGTTATGGCCTACTAGAATTGTTGGAAAAGTAAGTTTCCAGTTAGCCGTGCCCTCAGCACATGCACTATAGTGTGAGAGAAGGCTTTATCATATTATTCTCCTTCCCTGCCCTCCTCTCCCCAGTTCTGAGAACTTTAAAACGAGTTCTCTAAGGTTCTTCTACTGGGTTTGCATTTGTGTCTTTCCTAGTAACTCTATAGCACAAAAATCTTAGAAGCGGTAGGCAGCAGAACATCTGTGTGTATGGAAGCTGAACTGGTGAAAAAGAACAGCTAGAACAAACGCGAGCTGCCTTACATACGTTTTCTGGTTTTGAAATAAGCATCCAAGAGATGTATTTAAAAATCAAACACCAGAAGAAGGAAACTAGAAAGATTCAAATCTGACAGATATACCCGGAAAGTGTTTATTTTTAACTGTCAAGATTCATCTGCTGCTATAGAGAAATGCTTACATGCAAGTCCACTTGAAATCTTACATCTGGCTTAACAGAAAATTGTAAAGTGGGAAAGTCAGTTTGACACATCTGATAAATTTTTGTGTATTGTGACCTTTAACACTTCCTTCCTCCCTCCCTCTGTCTTCATGTAGATGAAACATGTTTTTGTTAACCAAAGTCACGGCTACAGTGTATTGCTGAGACTGATGACATTTAGCAAGAGCTGAAAGGAAAGGCTTCCTACTTTGTTAGCTGAGGGACTTCTCCAGGTACCTCCTTCACTTGATTCCACACCTGACTCAGAAGACAGGCATCCCTTTATCTTTTTGAAATTCTTTTGGTCCATACCACAGAAAGCAGGCCTCACTTCCTTGATATACTGTGTATACAAAAAGCATATTGGGTTGTAAGGAGGTAAAGAGTTGTTTGGCTGAGTTTCTGCAGCTAGAGGACTACAGTGGTAGCTTTAGTGGTGGACCAGACATTTGGTTATAGAATATAAGACAATATTACACAGGTGGGCTATCATGCACTGCCATGTTCTGCTGCAGGTGGTAGGGAGCAGTAATAACCACCTGACTGTCACCAGGTATCTCCAGTATCATTCAATAATTGTGTGCTAAAACAAAGAAAAAAAATTACACCACAGGAATTTTGTTCCAAGGGATAGGAAAAGCTTTCTTAGCATTAAGAGTGTGAGGATTTTTCAGGAGAGCAAAACTCCAGGAGCCAACTCTGACTGTTGAAAGAGAACTCTGGGAAACTTTTCTGGACAAGGAAAAATGCTGATTTATTTTGGTTGGTTGTTCCCCCCTCCCCAAACCAAGGAAATATCTTTTACCTCTATCTTCCACCATGCATTCATCTTCATACAGGCTATATTAAATGATTTGCTTAGTTTTCCACTTCTATTTTTATTTCTCAGGTGGCCTTTGTTTCTCCTCCCGAATTTTAGGGTTATGTACATTAACGTACAAAAGCACCACTACGTAAGAATTACAAGATTTCACCTGTAGGACTATTTTTCCCCTTCAGAAGCAGAGAACAGGCCCTGCACTACAGAAACATTCCACTGTCCCACCCCCCAGGATGAACAAAACCCCATATGTCAAATTGGTCAATTATGCAAATACCAGTTATTTTAGAAAATGGGATGAGGAAGCAGGTATTCAGGAAATTCAAACAGATATTGAGTACCCCAGAAAAGAGAAGAAACGGCGATAAATTCTCTTCTACTGCGACATGCTTTGGGAGGCTACCTGCCACCGCTTATTGAGAGCATCCTGCACTGCACTTAGAAATAACTTCCCGTATCTCATTCCTTGTATTCCCAGCACTGAAACGCTTATGCAATGACACTGCTGGTACAAGCACGTATCATGCTTTTATCAGCCATATTCCACTTCATGGTTCACTGCCACATTTTGTTCCAATTGCATGCTGTCATGCCAATTGTTTTCCCCTGAATCTGTCATACCGATCTGTCTTTATACTGAGTAAATCAGCATTTTAAATGACCATTAGAAGTTACAATTGCTGGAATTGTAGCACTTGACTCAAGACTATCTTCTAGTGGAAAATTCCAAAAAAGATTTTTTTCTTCAAACTGCTGGCTAAGGCTCAGTAACAGATGCAACCACTTCAGTTTCATTCTTGCTAAAAGTTACACCTCCGCGTGTATCTAAACTGGCAAGCTGCGGTCCCAGCCCAGCCTTCTGCAGCCTCAGGTGGCAACACCTCGCTCCAAAGGACGGCCCAGCACGCTGGAACCTCATGCTCTGGGTATGTAAAAGGCTGGGATACGGAGGCACGCTCTGCCACAGGTGAGCTAGCCTACCAACCCCTACAACTCTTCCCCAGTATCTTCTCAGGTTTCAGTCTAAGCCCAACTACTCCATTTTCCTTACAAAAATGGATGCAACAGCATAACATTTTTTTTTTTTAAAAACAGTTAATATTTCATTTCTGATGAAAGGCATCTTTGAGTTACAGCATATATTCTTATTACTGAATTACCAAGAACTAGAACAGATGAGAGTAAACCAGCAAGGATACCAGCAGAGTAACAGCATTGGAGCTCATCAACAGGATTACACACTAAATGGGAAGAGAGCTGGCGAGCTGTGCTCCCCGCCTGTAGTACACTGATACAGCTACAGGCGCCTCCTCTGACCTACTGCTTCTTTGTTTAGGCAGGTTGTAGGCTTACCGGGCTCAGGCACTACCTTTACTTTGTTGCTTTAAGTATCCCGATGGAATTCAAACCTTTCCCAACAGTTTCTTGTTTCTGTATTGCACCTGCTGTCAGGAGACCCGATTAATCATTTTGCAGCAGCATTTTGAGACTATGGTAATGATGAAAAACCTGTGATAGGAGGGGATCTAGATAGAAGCTTAGAGAGTACCCGGCACGGCACCCAGCTTACCAACAAAAGCGCTCCCTCTTTGCTTGTCCAAGTGCACTAAGACTATTCCCTTTCTCTCCCACAGCCCTCTCACACGCCACATACCCCATACCAGCCTCTGCTATTTCTGTTTATGACGCCACACCCGACACGTAACATTCACTGTATCAGACCCCTGAAGGTGCTTTTCTCTTTAGAATTGTCTTGATGTCAAATTTTCAGTAGGTTTAATGCAACACATAATGAGCCTTCCACCTGCTTGCCAAAAAGTGCCATCACGCTAACCTTTACAAGCCTCAACAAACACAACCCTTGCCTCTAATGCCCGGAATTCAGGAACCGTAAGATACAGCGATAAAGGAAATAGGTACCGTTCAACTTTCATACACTACAACGATCTGAGTAAGTTGAAGGATAGATTGGAAGACAACGCTTCTTTGTGGCTTTTTTTTTTTTTTTCCCCTTTTAAAATAGAGGTCTATGAAACAACCTCCCACTCCCCCATTACACTGCTGTGTCTTGGCAGGCAGGCAGCATCCTCCGTGCCACCAGGCTCCTCCCAGACCAAGCAAGCAGCACACATCAGCATCCAGTCACATGATTCAGTTCTGGACAGGAAGAAGGTCTTCCTTTCTGTTCTGGCTGTGAGACTAACAGCCCTAACTAAACTCTGCAGACTAAAGAGTATCTCACAGCGTATCAGTCAAGGGATTGGCTTGCACAGCATGCCTATGTGTACAAGTACAACTTTAAACATTCACTCACATTGTTTTGAAGGTCTTCACATGACCACTTGCTGGTCAGCTGCACTCCTTCTGTAACTTTCCTCTCACCAACGTGCACCCAGATCATGGCAGATCTTGCCATCAAATAGGCAGCTACCAGGTGGCCCTAATCAGGTGAGCAGCCTTACCAAAATACCTGGAGAAAATCAGCTCACCTGGCTGCTTCCTCTAGCAAAGATGGCGTGGCTTACACTTAAAAACTTTGTTTAGATGGTTGTGTTATTTAGGAAGTCTACCAGAGCAGAACAAAAAGAAATCACTTTGTAAATGGCTCCTGTTACACCAGAGAGCCTTGTGGACACCTCTTCTTGTTACAGGAGTTGTAACAGCAAAACAACTTTCAGGATAGAAGCTGCACTGCCAGCCAGCCCCGTTGGGTGGAGCAAAACTGACAAACCCTGTAAGGATGAAATGTTCTTCATCTGTGGTCCATGCATCTCTAGGGGTGTGGGAGATTGCTGATATGCTTAAATTCACTTTACCATGACAGACACTCAGAGAAATATTTTGGGGGGTCTGCAAACTGAAAAAGGTCAAGTCTGCTTAAGGAAGTGTTGAAGACTTCTGTGATACCTTACTTAGCTGCCAGGCGTTTACAACAAAGCACCCTGTTCTGGCCTTGCAATACAAAGTGAAAACACTCAAAGTCATATTTTTCAAAACTGTGATTACAGCTTCAAATGAACGTCATGATTGCATATGCATGTAAACCAACTTGCATGTTCTCATATACAGAAAGACTACTGCTTTTTCATATTGTTATATAGAGTCTATATAGGGCTAGAACACAAAGGAGAGAACTCTCATTACTCCCAACAAAAGAAAAAAATCAACAGTAAAATGACTGAGACAAGGGATTTGTGAGCACAGCCATTAACTCAAAGTGCTCAGACATTATCAGCTTTTTTTTTTTTCAAATTAAGTTTATATACACACAGATAGTGAGATAGTAAGTTTCAAAAATAAATATCTATTTACTAAATAGATATATATTATTGGTTCTGTCACTGCCATGGTTGTGAGGCTGACAGCTTACCCTGTGAAAAACATTCTAATATTTAAAAACTTAAAAGCATGCCTAGTAAGCTACAGCAAAACACAGATGGTTTATAAAATACCTGCGGGTCTTAAAAAGTATTAACAACTGTTGTCACCAAATGTGAGTACAGCAGGTAAAAATGCTTCATGAAGTTGGGCAGTGCGAGAAGCATACATGGATTGCTTGTTGCAGATGGAATTAAACACATTCAAGTGTTAAGCAAAACAAGGCACGGAAACAGCAAATGTTTTTGTTCTGAAACCTGGTGTTGAAGATTCAAAGTCATTTGCCTCTGTAATAAAACCCAGTCACCTACTTTCCCTCTAGCATGACTTTAATAGTTAAAAATCAAATCTGTGCAGTATTTTATTTGTGGTTACAAACCACTTTATCTGACAGTTTAAAAGCATTCTTTTAAAACAAAAGAATTAAACGCGGCTTCTGCTAAAAATCTGCAAATTACATGGATGCAATATACAGGAGTATAAAAAATTAACAGTATTCTACAGAAAATATTCTCAAAACAGCAAATAAAGATTAGGCATATAGGCATGATCCTGAACTGAACGAATATGAATTACAAAACAGCTAACAAAATTAAAAAAAAAAATCCTGAATATCTGTATAAAAGAAGCAAGGATTCAAAGTGCAGGTGCTCCAGTTTTCATTTTAACATATTATTCAGTAAGCTGATACAGGATACTATTCATTTTATATAAAGTGACAGTGTTCTCAGTAAGACTTAAACATTCAGTTACATTATCTTGCAGATTTTTTTCATTACTTCTACTTTACACTCTTGTAAATGAAGACTTATGCAATACAGGTTTTCAACTTCTTAATCTAACAAGGATATAATAGGTTGGTGGTAAAGGTTAGTTTCAAGAGCTAAGCTATATATGCTGTAGATCCAGCTATAGAAGTTTTTTTTAATTTATTTTTTAAAACATCTTTCAATTTTTAAAAAGGGACTCCACCAATCTGTTTTGGTACCTGCATACACTGTCTTTGGAGCACAACAGCAAGGCTTCCAAGTCTACTTGTTAGGAATACAGCTCGTGCCAGGGTCATGCTAGAGAACTTCCCTTGGTGGCCACTGCTGGCAAAGGGCTTTCCCTCTGTTGGGTTTGGTGAAGCTGGAGGTGGCTGAACCCAGGGAAAGGCAAATGGGCTCTGCGTTCTCTTGGAGCAGAAATCATCACGTTTAACCACATTTCCCTGACATGCTAGCTAGACTTGGGATGCACTTCTCACTTCTGAGTGTACCATTCTCAAGCAGGGGAAGTTACGATCCAGGCAGGTATCACTGACGTGATTTTTCATGTATTCAAAAAATAAAATTGAAGCATACATTATCCTCTTTGGAAAAAAAAAGTTGTATGAAATAAAGTTATACTGCTGGGATGCTGCCTGGAACTTTATTTCACCCTGCAGTCCTATTCAGGTTGACAGTGTCCCTTTAAATTTTAGGTACTTTCTTTCTTTCTTTTTTTTCAAGAATCAGATCTCTATATACATCTATTTTAAAAATGCACATAAATATTGGCATTAAGTTTACATTTAGAAGTTAAGAACTAATCTTTACCATTTTATATTGACAGCAAGGTTAATAATACACACTATTCACTGACAACAGTTATTTTTTTCTGTATTTTGAATAAAATTTGCATTCGTGTAACATTTCCCACAGAAAGAGTGATTATACTTCAAGATAGGTAAGTCTGCACCCCAACATTTTCACATTAGTGAAAACAATCATGTTTTGAAAATACCAGGGCCTGTACCAGGTACTAATAAATACATAATTAAAAAAAAATAAAAAAAAACCAACTGCCTTTTATCCCGACATAGTAGAGATTTCATAGTCACTGGCTGAGGTTATGGGTTTACCCATCATCCTTATGTTTTTAGCATTAGTAATCCTAGCCATCATGGACACAGGCTTGTCAAAATACCTAACCAGCGCTGGCTCAGTCAAAAGGGAGGCTAAAAATTGTTCAAAGGTGATGGCCCAGTCTCTGTCAATGCTAGTGCTTCTATGAAGAGAAGCAGTGTGGTTGCTCCGTACTAAAACAGTGTCTTCACCGATGTCCTCGCAATGCAGCTTATCTTCTTCATGCGAACCTGCACTTAGTACTGAGTAGGAGGACATCGAACTATCATCTTTCGTATCATCATCGGAAATGAGCATGGAAGAACAGGCTCCGTTGTCCCTGGGAGAAGAGTCTTCAAGCTTGATGTCTTCCATCTGCATGCCAAGGGTGCTGTCGGTGCAAACAGCCTCCTCATCATTGGTGACAAGGCTGCCTTGGAATGGCTTGTGCTGTTCAAGGGGGTACTGCCGGTTGTCTTTCTTCTGAAACAGCTCACTCTGAATAGCTTTGCTGCAATTGTTACTGCTGCTGTCTGTCTCTTTTGTGGGCTGCACCGTGAAGAGCTTACCAACTTCACCTATCTCCAAAAGCAAGCTTGTCACAGCTGCGGTAGCATGGTACAGATCTTGTTCATTGGGGTCTTCACTGAACATATTATACATTGTCTTGCACAGTTCGATGAACTGTCCCTAAACACAGAGGGAGGAAACATTAATTGAGAGAGCAGGAAACAAACTCAACTTTTGAGATCTGGTAAATCAGTTTAAAAGAAGTTTGGAATGGAGGTATGACAGAATAGTTTATGTGATTAAACTGAAATTGAAAACACTTTGGGTATAGTCCAGAAAGCATTTTCTATGATTGGGTAGCCAGATGTGCTGCCTCTCTCAAAGCTATTTGGAATGAACTGCTGAGTGTTCCTTCCAATATATGACAAATTTATCTCTCTGCAGCCACAGGAGGGCAACAGAGGGTGAGCAGTGAGACACAGCATTCATTTTGGTGGCTTTTCTTTTTGGAAGAATACTACGTATAACTAGTGGTTTGATAAAACTAACGAGAAGTAATGAGAAATGAAGGAAGTGACCCGCAGTGCTCTTTTAATTGGCAATGGTAACTCAGTTGAATGCAAGACTTTCAAAATTCAAAACTGACTAATTGGAAGGAGAAGATTTGCTTAGGGCTACCTAAAGAAATAAGTATTGTTCTACAAGCAGTAAACCTTCCCTATATGCTCTGGAAGGAATGGCTGTCCCAATGGGTCTTTATCCTCCTTCGCTGCTATAGATCTAAGGGGAATGAGACTGACAGTATAAATTACAGAACACAAAATGCTTCTTTCGTGTAACATGTATTGCACATTATGTGGTAGTTCGTAATATTCAGTGTGCTGTCACCCTTTGTCTGGAGATCTAAATAATACGCTATCATTCCTAGAAGTGCGCATCTCACTTTTAGAATGTTTTGGGAGCTGAATGCTGGTATGTCGAAGAAAACTAACTTCCATATTCAGCTGACTGCTGTGTTAGTAAAAGAGTATCTGCCTCAAAATAAAACCTTTACTCAGCATTAATGTATTGAATATTTATAAGTATGTGAAAAATGTGAGAAATATGTAAGTGTCAGCAGAAGTACCTGATTCAGCCTGGGTAAGTCCTTTGTGTTTTTTGCTTTGGATTTATTCTCTTGGCTCCACATTCTCAGATAGTTTCGATTCTCTTGTGAACTCTTCTTGCCTATTGTCAACAAATTACCCACAGATGCAGGAAAAGTCCATGAAGAAACCTTAAATTAATACTTTTTTCCATTTTCAAAAGCACTGTCTTGTCAAGAAATGAAAGATGTAATTCAAAGGGAGACAGCATGCATACCTTTGTCTGTTTTCAGACTCACTGTAACAAACCCATCATCTACTCCTTGTTTATTCCTGCTGTCTAGGCCAACAACTAGGAAGAAGAGGGGCAGGGGGAGAGAGAGATCAGTGTAGTTTTAGATGCATATATACATTTCATGTGTACAGTGCAAAATAAAGAAAACGTTCACAGTACAGAAAATGCAGAGTAAAAATGATAAGACTAAACCATGATTTTTGCTTATTCTTAAATATGCTGACAAATCCCATATAATTAATAATATAAATACTTACACAGGGACCACCTTGGGTTTTGTTTGTGTAGTACAATGATTAGCCCGTGTTACCACAACCCAAACAGCTTCTAGCATGATATATGTTTGGTGATTATATTAATGCATTTTCTTTTTTCTATCAGGACTTAAAAATGCTATCTCTAGTCTATTAATGCTTATCTGTACTTTCAAAAACCTTCTTTCCCCTGTAACCTGGAGGATGGGTAATATTTTTCTTAAATCAGAGAGAAACTTAACATCAAATATCTCAAGGAAGAGAATGTCATTTAAGACAATAAAGTTGAGAGAGAGCCACATTCTCATTAGGGCACAAAGATATTTCAAACTACTGAACTACATTTTGATACATCTGATGGCTCCAGTTTTTTAGAATTTCCTAAGTTCTGTGATCCAAACACATCACGAAAGCCAATATATTTATTCTCATTCTCCATCAAGGCATACATGCTGCACTTATCACAAAATTACTTCCATAGTAACACACTGATGATGTTATTCTGAGAGTATTTCTCCAACGCACAACTCAGGGGACCCCTTAGTGTACATACACCCACACCTCTAAGGATACCAAAATACGTACAAAAGCTACATACTTCTTTTTACTGAAAATAGTTCACTAACAGAGTTTAATCGAATAAAAAAGTAGCTTTCTAAGAAGGCATGGTGTCTCAAACGCATTATGTTGTCTTTTCATGCCCGAGACAAAAGGTGCCTACCGTGTGTACATTCTGGTGTGATGTCTTCAAAAAAGTACTGAGTGGCTTCAAAAGCAGAGTCTGGCTCTTCTTGCTCAGGTGATGGATCTAAGCAATATCATAAAACTCCATTTTATTAAAAACTTGACACTTTAATTAAAAACTAGAACATATTCCCTTTGATACATTTAGAATTTCATTTTCTAGAAGTAATAGTGTGAGGATGTGAAAGGTTGGGGATCATCTCTATTCAGCTCATGGGAGATGAGTCAACTGGATCTGATACTACCTTTTTACTGTTGTTCCACTAATCCCCCTAAAATCCACCTCTGTCTGACTTATTAGTAGCTGTTTGCCTTCAGAGGCTGGCTTGCCTGTCTTCCCAGGTCTAACTTCCATTACATTCTTTTGTGCAGCTCAGCATGCCTTAAGCAGGATGTGAACCCTTTCCTAGCTGGAAACAGTCTGCCATGATTTGACATGAGCCTACCAGTTTCTGAATACCAGAATTTGCATTCTGAGAACTGGATCTCTTCTGTTCAATAAAATTGTGTTTTGTTTTGTTTTTTCTTCAATTGAGTTAGTGAATCACTGAAGCCTACCTATAGCAAACCCAACTGGGAGCAATCAGGGACACGTGTTCAAAGCGCAAGCAGGTGAACATCCTCTCACAGCTTTCAGATGCCTTTACCAGGGTTTGTAAATGTGCACTTGAATTAAAGCACCCGAACAGTTGCAACATACTTAAATCACAGATTCAGTGAGGATAGCAATAGGTTCTTTATGACACACTTTAGTCAAGCTGGAGAGGATATAGTTCCAGGACATGATTTTCTTCAGGGGCAAAACTGTTTTAAGACGTTTCTGCCCCCTCTCCACCTTAAACTGCCTTTTTCACTTAGCTGAGTCCAACAGTTTGTACGGCTCCCTGGAAACACATCTGTGAAATGATCTGGATTTTAAAACAAACAAAAAGTCTCTTTCTGAAAATGCTTGTACCAGCCCAGTGGGGAACCCAAGAAAGCCTGGGGACAGAAACAAGTAACTAGGGCATGCAGGAACATTTTAAGCTAGCTTTACTGTTAAATAAAATGTATTATGGTAACAAACCCTAAAGAACACTGTATCTGTTGTGCATGGGGGAAGTCACCAACCCCAGCTAAACTTGCAAGAAACCTATATAAACGGCCTTTTTGTTACAGGAGCAATGGAGAAGACTGTATGGTGCTTTCAGACTTTCTAAATCCATGTCTGGCTAAGGCAACAGCTCCCTTATTTTACTACTGAATAAACAGATAAAATAATTCCTACAAATTAGTTTTAATTGGGACAGCTAGTTGTTTACAACTCTGCTCCAAATTTCTGTTCTCACCAAGAAGACAGCTATTTTAAATATAATTTACTTACCAGGCAAAACATGCATTTTATACAGCAGCTTTAGCTTCTCTGTAAGATCTCCATGGCATGCTGCACCTAAACGGTATTATATATGACATGTTAATACTCAATATTCGATACCATTCTATTTATTATTGCTACAATATTGCATTTAGAAGCTGCTACATTCTCTCTGGCAAGCACTGTACTCCCTTTACAGCCTGATACAGATCATAAATCAGTCATTTGACTTTTAAGACCATACAGTCTGCAGTAGAAATATCAAGAGAACACAGACCACCTTACTCTGAATTTTGTACTTCAACCTTAGTTCCTTTGTTATATGTCTATTTCGTAACTCTCAAAAATAATCTATGATCATCATGTTGCCACTAAGAAAGGCCTCCAGCTAAAAGTTAAGAAGATATTTTTGTGTGGACTTGAAACTTCCTGATCTGAGGATTCAATAATAACATCACATGACAGAAGAATAAGATATTTATCAGGGGAAAAAAACAAAAAAAAGAAAGAAATCCAAGCAAACAGTATTCATCACGGTTTAGCCAAGGGCTAAACTCATGTTTATGCAATACCTTCTAGTGATATATCCACTTCAACGCCTTTCTTTCTGGCTTGCACTAAAATTAGCTATATGAAATCCAAGCAGTCTATTGTAGACTATTGTATTAATTAAACTGATGTTAATTAATTTGAAAGTACTGAAATGACCTATAAACAGATTTCTTCATAAATCACAATTTATGACATATAATTCATAAGTAAATGAGTTAACATTCATTAACTAGGTTAAGCAGAGACTTATTTTACCTTACATTGTCAACCTACCTCTGCTATGCAAACTACAACAAAGTATGGATTGGCAAATACTAACAACTACAGTCCATTGTAAAGCTCACGATGGCAAAAAATACAACTCTTAGGCCAAAGAAATAGGTGCATCTACATTAGCCATTTTGCTTTTAACCTGGTACTTCTTTTAAGTGCAAAACCTCCTTATATTCATATTTGGTGTACCACACTGTGCTTTCTCTTCCTGTGAAACTATGTCTTAGGTTATGCACCCAGGTACCATGTGACGTGCCCCACTGGTAAAGGCAACACAAAATAACCCAAGCACAGAAGGGGCTGCAGTTCAGAGTCCTCCAGCAGTGGCTAGTGATGCATTCACCAAAATAGGATTCAGGGCACAGGGTATCTCACGACATCTGTAGGCTTTTTCTTTACCCTGTCCCCACAGGTGATGAGAACTGAAAAAGCTCAAGTGTTGTTGCTTTTTGCTCTTTTCCTGAAATGGATCTGTGTGTGCTTCCTAATGCCAGGCGCTTTTTCTCCTCAAAATGTACACGAATGAAGACAACACAATGCAGGACAAGATGTCATCTGGATGCTCTCAGAGACAACCCTCTGGGTCCCTCCTGGGAGAGGTCAGAAAGTTTTGCAAAGGGAAGAACAGCCTACTGGCAACTTGCAGGAACTGCCTGGCAGTTGGCTGCAATAGGCTATCCCATGCCTGGGGATTAGCAGTGTTAAATAATAAACAAAATTAGGCTACAGTTGCAAAGACAAGAAACAGAAACGGACCTCTGGTAGATGTGTCCCTATCAGAGAGAGTTAGGGAGACCTTTGTGTGGGTGGATACCTCAGCTCCAGACACTACTTTGATCTGCACGTGCGGTACAGGTGTCATTCCATAGGAGAGCCCAGAGAATTCAGTGCCTCCTGCACAGCCCCTACATCCCTGAACAGCAAAGCAGATGACACTGCTGAGGGCCTGTGAATGGCACTGGGAAAGTGGTACGACCACCCTTAGCTCCAGACAGGAACACTTGCTTCCTGGCACTCTGGAATCACAGGCCTTACAACCTTCAACAATGTTTAACAAGTCTTGTCTTTTCGTGGTGCAATTCTCATATGATGCACTGCCAGCTTTTATCATGAAGTTTTAAATTTACTTTGGTGGTGCGAGGAGAAACTGTGCTTGGAAGACAGCATAACTACTCACTTTGAACCTATCTGAAACAGCAACAGAGAAAGCTGTCTTCTTTGTACTGCAACTAATATCCTCACACAACTCCTTTTTCATGGTATGATTTGGAACAACCTTTGCTGACTGGTCTTTCTGTTACACTATGCAGGTGTCACGTCTTTTCTGGGCATGTCATATGTGCACAGTTTTTCTGTCTTCTTTGAGGCCATTAACAAAGTAATTAAACAGGTTAGAACTTTATTCTGTTAATATAAAAATGAATAGCAATATAAAAGTGTTGGTCTCAGTTGCCCCTCTCTTGAACACGTGTAGAGGGGTGCAGAGTACGTGTACAGCAGCTAGCTCATGAAAAGGATCAGAGGAGGAGCAGTGAGGTTAACATGCTGCTTTCTGGACATCCTCCCACCATGTGTGCTTCAAGAAAAGTTCTTTTCAGGAAGAAAAAAAATACACTCAGGTACTCCTTGAGACACACATTTTTCATGACTGACTTCTACATGAGACTGTGGCAAGAGCTGCAAACACCAGCAGTTACTGAAGAGATGGAATAGCTGTATGTTCCAAGAAGGGAGTATTGCACCGAAATGAACATGTGATGGGAGGCAGGATTCGAGTCCATATGGAAATATCTCTAGTTCACTGGGATCCTGAGTCAACAACTGACATGCTACAAACCAGTGTGGTATGGGGTTGCAGGTGAGCTTCTTCATGAGTGAATACCCCAAACAGCTCATAACCAAGGCAGACAACGGTTTCTGAGCAGCACGACTCCTAGAGCAAACTGATCAAGATGCCTCCTTTATTTGAACTTGCAATAACGTGACACACAGTAAACATATAGCAAGAAATCCTAGGTTGTTCCCTCTTTGCTCAACTGAGGCCTTAGAAGCACCTAAAGTAGGAGGTTCTTGAGCTGTTTGCTGCAGGGTTTATGAAAAGGAAAAGGATTCCCAGTTGCAATTAAAATTCTCTAATATCCCAAGGATTTCACACTGACATGGAAGAACAGACCACATGCCCATGCTGGCACATAGAGCACCCCTTCTTATTTCCATTTTACATAGCTCCTGGAAGGAGTCAGTGGCACCAAAGATAGGCTTTGAGGGAGCAAATCCTTGTGGCTACATGGACTAAAGCCATTGAAAGACAGTTGTGAAAGGGAAATGCATCAGGAGCCACAGCTGCTTCAGTAGGCAACGAGGATCCTCCAACATGGTCCATGCCTAGGAAGCACTTGAACAGGATGTTTGTTTAGGAAAGATGAACTCGACTAAGCAGTGCTGGAGTCCAATAGTGCTGTTTGGAAAGAGCAATGAGAGAGGATGCTGCCACAGGTCACCACCAGAATGCCTATCCTCTGACCCCACTATCCAGGACAGTGACAAAGAAAGGCCACACAAACCTCTGTTGAGCAGATGGGTCTTTCTCCAGCAGATGTTACTATGCGTTTGGGCAACTTTCCTAGCCAAGGCATATTGGGTTGATGAGGCAGACTGAAGGAGCTGATGGCTGTGGAATTTTAGAAGTCCCTGGCCATGCTAAAGTACACTCAAATCCCATGCTGTTTTTGTTGACTGTAGTGTCCTCGTTACCATTAATGTGCTACTTTAACAGGAAAAAAAAAAAAGGGTGGGGTAGAGGTTGACTTTATTTAAAAAAAGTTTTCAACTTATGCCACATTGGGGTTGATTTCTGAAAACTGAGTTTTTGCTAAATGAACAGTTTTGTTTGTTCTGCCCCTTGAAGGTTTTAGTTCAGTCATGATGGCTTATAGCCATATTTGTATATTTTATGTTCATTTCTATTCACAATGTTCAATATTGGTCCTTGTTCTTATTACTCATTATTTGTTCTAAAAATTCTGTCTCAACCAGTAACACGTTGATTGTTATTAATAGCATCCTGCAAGCAGTAACTGTAGCTAAACCATGGGTCATGTCTCAGAGGGCCATTAGCGTTACCTGGCAAACGGTCACTCAAATAGAATTCAGAATAGCATCATAGGGAAGCACTGTTTTTTGTGTGCAATCAATTTTACTGTCACACAGCTATTCTGCAGCTGCAAGAGAACAGGTGTTACCACTGCTGTAAAGAGATTTTAATGCAAGGCTACATTTGCAGCCCTAAAGATTAAATGTTACTACAAAGAGTTGCTGAAAGATTGAGGAAATCTTTTCTCTCAAAAAAAAAAACCAAAAAACAAAATGTAAAGCTAGCGCAAACACCAGGCTGCTATGAAATCACCCAGGAAAGACTGAGATGTTGGTCACTTACAGGGAATAACATCTGCTTTATCCAAAACAGGGTGACAAAAGCATTTGAAGGGCAACTGAGAACATGGTGTGCAGTTTTCTGCCTTCAGCAAAAAGCTGTTCTCCCAGTACAGCTGCAGGCATGCATGACCTCTGCTCAGAAGCAACCTACTCTCCTTAAGGCAGCTGCTCTTGCGTTCTGATGCCAGAGACAATGAAAGCCCAGGCTTTCAGGGATCTTTCTGCCTTACAGAGAGGAAGAAAAAAAAAAAAAGTAGCTCTCTCCCATCCGCTGACAGGACTAGTTTCACCACATGGCTGCCTCTTTCCCCTATGCCCAGCTCTGGCATACGTTGGCAGCTCCATCTTTCAGAGGACAATGTTCCCAGACCCTGCTCCCCTCACCTTGTTCTATTATCATGTCAGCTCCTGCTTTACAAAGGTAGGTTGTTTTTTTGTTTTTGAATTTAATGTCCATCTCCCTCTCCCCATCTCCTGTCCTGTTTCCAGTTTTCCTACTACATAGAATGCTAGTTCTTCCCTACTTCTGTCTTGCTGCCAACGCTGCTCCTTTCTGACTCCTTACTGAGCACTTTCATCCCCCTGCCCTATCCCCCCAAGCACCTGCTCCTGCCCCAGGTCTATTACAGCTTTTATTTCCCAGACTTTCAGACCCTTCTCTCACTCTCTCCCTTCTCTCTTACTGTCACCTGTCTGCTTTTCTTTATCTGCTCATTCTTTCTCACCCCAGACCAACTCTTTACACTGAATGTAGTAACTCCCACGCTACTCCCTCCTTGCTGATGCTGCTCCTTTGTGCTACATACAGCACGATTCACCCATGCCTTCCCCCCGCAGCTTACTGGGGCTCTACCTCATGCATCCTGTGGCTTTTCCTGAACTGTCACCGCATTCCCCTCCTGCCTCTACTCTCACTCTTTCCTCCCATTGACCAAGGTGCTTCCAAACCATGGTTGCTGCTTCTGCCTAGGTGCAGGCTACCAGCCCTAAAACCTTTCTTCTTGATGAAGGGCCAGCTCTTGCCTCATCTTTTCTTCTTCGTGTTAATCCTGATGCTTGCACATTCCCTTTGTTGCAATATTGACATTCATCTCTTGAAATCTTGCTTCTTCAAGACTTGCATGGGCCATATTCTCCATTAATGACATTCAGCCTCTCTATTTGACCTGCACGACCGCTTTCTCCTTTTTCAGATTACTTCCACCCTGCTCTCTCTCTTAGTCTGCAGGCTTAGTTCTTGATTTCAGAAGTAATAGAGCAAATGCTGCCTCTCTCTCCTTTCTGGAGCTGGTAGCACTGACAAAAGGTGTAAATTCCCAACTTTCAGGGAACATTTAAAGATCAGATGACAAAATACAATGTCACTGAGAGATGAACAGAAGAATATTTAAAAAAAATAAAAGACATCCCAAAAGGAAATACTTTGATTAGAAGTAACCACATCATTAAGTGCACAAGCTGCAGGCCATTTTCATGAGTCAGTGGTCAGGCAAATCTAGGCAGGTATGCACAGAAAACAGACGACAGCAGTGTTTTGTGAAGTAGTGGTTTTTTCATTTCATCTTTAACTATAAAATGTAGCCAAAAGTGAAGTCCTAGAAGGTTAAAAGTTCCCTCTGAGAATTAATCTTTCATACATCACCACTTCCTTCATATGGTATGTTGAATTCCTAGTCCTTCTTCAGGACCGTGCCCATCTACAAGAGGTTACATCAAGCTGGAATACAGCTACAGCAAAAACAAGTCAGTTGCAGTCTGGACAGAGACTGTAAAGGGCTCTAATTAAGCCACAAAGAGCTTGGTATGTTGGCATTGATGATGTCCCACAAGCACCCTTTTCTTGGATCAAGTTTTTTAGATGCACATGCACTTCACAGTGGCATGCAGAAAGAACATAGCTGAAATGGTCATGGAAGGTAGCACTTTCCAGCAGAAGCTGCAGAATCAAGTGGGAAAGTAGGTTGGTCTTATCAGTCACAATACAGACAGACAGACCACCATGCCATTTTGAAGTTTTTGATTTCTGACTGTTCTCAACAGCATCCACTGAATATGGAAAACCACAAAAAGACAAGTTATTCATTCTTTTCTTTACATCCTTCTTAGACAATCCTGAGAAATACTCTGTGGGTAACTGCCTAGAGATATCTCCACAACAGGAAGGTTGTTTCAGACTTCCTAATGACAAATTGTTTAGCTGCTGATTCATATAAATTGGGTGCTTCCAGAATCCAGAAGGACACACTCGTTGTTACAGGTAGACTCCCAGGATTTTCTTGTTCACCCCTGCAGCCATGGTTCTAGCTTTGAAAGCTGCTTCTCATGTAGAAGTCTTGCAAGCATGCTCACAGTGCAATCCCATCAGTCCATGCTGTTCAGTCATGCTTGGTGACTGCTGGCAATGTTCTGGTCACAGCTGGGTTTCCAAGCAAAATGGAAGCCTGTCCTCAGACTGCTGGTAGTAGGAAACAGTGCAATGAAGTACCAATCACTGAAAGACCACTTGGGAAAAGTTTGCCAGACCATTTGTCAAGGTCTGTGGAAGAGCAGCCACTATCTTTTTGTTCCTTTGAAACGTGTTCAGCAGATGCAGAGCTGTTCACTGATATAATACTGACAGCTGCTGTTGAAGTGGGAAAAAATATGACTGCATGCTAATATGAAGGTTTCTAGATGAGCTCATGCTACTTAGCTACCTTAACACAGATTTAAGGCAGGGCTCTGTCTGGCCACTTGAGAAGCAGGTAAGCATCAGGAACAAAGAGAAGCACCGTGACTTTAAGGGAGACCTAGAGCTGAGCTCCCAGCTAGGCCTCCTGGGAGAGCTGTGAATACCACTTCACACCACATGTGGGGTACAGGCATGAGGCCCTGACCATCACACTGCCACTGGTGCACAGAGAACCACAGTGGCATGCCCAGTGCAGACATCAGGTCCTCAGACCCTAATGGATATGTAGTTCATGTGTGGGCCTTCTCCCAGTGAGACACAGCACTGCCCCATGTAGATGCACCTACTGAGACCAGCCTAAACCCCTATGGGAACCACTGCCATAGGCATGATAAAATTAACTCAATGATAGCATAAACAGCTCTTAAAACAAAGGTGACATGCAAACTGGCATATGTCAAACAAACTCTTCTCTGATGGCTAATAAAACATCTATGTTTGTGACAGAATGGATCCCCTGTAGAAACAAACTGTTTTGGTCAGATTATTTTAAGAGTGCTGTGAATTCTCCTTACTTAGCCCAGACACGAATTCACGGAAGTTGATAAGCAAGTCTCCATTTTCATCAAGAAGCCTGAATAAGCGTGCAGCTAATATATCTGAATGAGTTCCACATGCCCAAGGAAAGAGGAGAGCAAACATCCCCTTGAACTGTTCAAAATCAATACGGTACTGCTCCAGATAAGGCAGGCTGGGATCATGCCGGTCAATAGCATTGCTGTTTCCTCCCCAGTAGCAGCTAGTCAGATGTTCTGCCTGAATACAAGGCAAATGCTGTGAGATTGTCATATCTCTGTAAACAAATCATCATTTAGCAAAGATAAAAGAACAAAACTCTTATACGCACTCTCTTAAAACAATACAAGACTAGTAGATAGATTTCCTTTTACCTAGCCCTCGCAATTCTGCAAAAAAGAAAGATTTTTCCTCTAACCAGCACAAAATGACATCACTACAAGAAAAAAAAAAAGCAAAACTTTTTCTGCCTTGCAGACAGATGAAGCGTGAAATACCTGTTTTGAACAGAGCAGTAAGCTACCGTGACTTACACATATACATAGGCTGGTTGTGCTCAGTCATCCCTTTCAACCTCACCACACAAAGTCAGGAAGAGGGAGGTCTCATGAAAGCTTTAATTTCTGAGTATATGAAAATAGCTGTTTATTTGAAATATTTTTGTTGGACTATATTGTCTCAAAAATACTGTATAAAGACCTACTTTTTAAGTCCTACTGAAGCCAGTGAAAGTCCTAGAGCTGATTTCAGTGCAATCTAATTCAAATCAATTCAGGAGCTTAGAGAAAGAGGTCCTAGCACTGCACAGTGATCCACCAGAGTGGACTTAGTCTCACTGATTCCATGGTAGACTGGAACAAGATACTGCAGGATTTGGACAACTTTAAGACTTGATATTATATGTGGGAAATTCCAAGGAAATAAATTCTTCATGGAATATCATACAATCTCTGTTCTAACAAACCAGAGGAAGAAAGTATCTTGTTTTAGGGCACCATGCACGGAGGTGAAGCCATTGCATTTTAACTGCTCACATCTAAACCTGTGTACTGCTGTACAACCAATTACTAAGACATCACTTTGTGACACTACAGCTCCATACAACACAGTAAAGCATTAACAATGGCAAAAATCAGCTATTGCCATATGAAAGTATTAATGATAGAATAAAGGTATTTCTGTGATCAACTTTAAAACCTAGGTATAGAGAGACATACATAAGTTTCTAAAGACTGATCAAAAGCCTCTATATTCACTTTCTCATAATATTAGTTTACATCAGTATATTCATCTTTTCCCACAGACAAATCACTTAGTGCACTACTTTTTCCTGATCTTTAAAAAACTTTTTTTTTTTTTTAAATATATATTCAGTAATCTAGCAGCTAATTCAGGTTTGTATTAAGATACCTGATAGTAACTCACAGACTCAGCCTGGCCTTTAGAAAACAAAACAAAACAAAAAACCCAGTCCCATACCAGATTTAAACATTTGTTTTTCTTGCAGGCACATGATCTTATCTTCACTTCAGCTTTACCTTGAAAAGAGCATACAGTTCCTCCAATTCATCGATAGTAAAAGAAGTCTCTGTCACAATAGTTCGTACCTTTTGAAACATAACATTAGCAGTTACAGATTTGAAATCCATGTCTCATGAAAAGTCAATTTAACTTCGGAAACTGACAGACCTTAATCTTTGTAAAGAACTTTATTTCAGTACTTACCACATTGCGCTTTGTAGTATCTTCAAGGGTTTGGATAACTTTCAGTCTTTGTTTGAATCTCATTTGTTCAATCAAATCTGCTCTGATACTTCCAAATTTCTTAAGATTAAAAAAAAAAAGAGAAAAGGAATACATGACAGTTTGTGTATTAATGTTAGGAATATTTAGCTTTCCATTAGTGTATTTAAGAAATGAATTTAATTTTGTGAAGGATCACAAGTGGTATATCTCAAACTGCTGTTAAGACATTTTTCTAACACATAATACAGTTATGAACACTTTAGGAATTTGTCAGTAGATTTTATTTTTTCCCCAATAACTTGTTTTCATTTAACTTGAAAGCACTTTATTAAGTTATAAATCCTCACATTTCAAACAATCTCAGTACTTAGAAATTTCCTTGGCAAATCTCTATGAATAAATTGTTCCATAACTTCTTCTGAAGGGTTTTATTTCGGCTGCTTCTGGAACATCTCTTATTTACCACAGTACAAAGAAGATATTTAGACTAACTGGATCTCTAACAGCTGAGACAGTATAGTAGTCCTTACGTTCTTAAGCATCTGAAACCAAGCAACAGGAATGCAACTTCATTATGAAGAAGATTCTCAAGAGTGCCTAAGTCTTATTTTCAGAAGTTTTTTTTCCTGCAATGCACGGAACAGTTTCAGGGAGCTTCTGGATATGCTACAGAAGCATCCTAGAGGAAAACCTATTGGGAATAACATTCCATGTTCTCATCTGTAGAGGAATGAGTAGTCTCTAAGGTTTCTTTTTATCAATTATAAGTAAAAGTTTTTTTGCCATCAAGAAAATACCTGTAACATATTCAGAAATGCACAGAAGACCAAACAACAATGCCAGACAGCAAGTATGCCACATGTAAAACTAAGAGGGGGTGGTGGCAAGATACATTTTCATACAAGATGGATTTATATTGCCAATGCAAATGCATCTACATAAGCAGGTCACAATCTGCTAGCATATTCTTGTGTGGCCAAGTTAGCACTAAAGCTGTGATGCTACTTGCACCTTTATCATGTACCTTTGGAGTAAAAAGATGTTTATGTGCTTGGAATATTTTTAAAATTAAAAAAAGTCTTTTCAAAAAAATGTAATCTAAATAAATATCCATGAACATCAAGCATCACAGAGGTCACAAAATCTTGAAAAGAGGGGCTTTTAGTGCCTCTGGGACCACTTCTATTCCAGTAATCAGGGACTATTCCCTGGTCTAGAGAATAAAAGGAATTAAGCACGTAATGACTCTGAATATCTGAGCTTACAGTCCATTGACAGCTAGTGAGCTATGCACAGGCTTCTAACTCTGCAGTGATTTTGCATTATTTCCACCACTTCTACTGTAATTAGCACAATACCAGCCTCCTGAATTAATTGCGAAACTGAAGGAAATGTACGAGATTTCTTACAAGAAAGTATTTTCAATAAATAAAGAAATTACTGGCATGGTAGAATGTATTTGTTATTTATATTCTCTTGAAACAAGAGTCAAATGTTCCTCTTTCAAAAGTAGAAATTCAGTTCAATATTGTCACACAGAGAGGGGTCCTGTTTAATTGACAAAAAATTCCTCTGCACCGCTTGAGCTTTCAGCGAAGACTTTCCATCTAAGCACCTGACTTGCTTACCTAAAAACTAGATGGGAATCAGAGCGTGAGAGAAAGCAGTTGTTCATGCAACAATCCAAATATTGTGCTTTGCCAGCGCTACTCCTTCACTAAGTTCTCAGACTCATCATGCTCCCATGACAAATATCATAGGACAGTCTGCAAGGGATATTGCTTTTTCCCCCTTTGGGGGTGTGTATGTTTGGAAGAGGGGAAGAAAGGTGAAGGACTATTTTATTTCTGACTCCAAGAAGCAGGTTTTTTCAGTTTTTGTTTTTTTTTGGTAAAAAATAAATGACTGGACAATTAAGGATAGCCTGTTACCCAAAAAGTACCTTTAGCAGCTAAAATTCTAAAAATAGCAAAGATATGCTTGCTTGCTTGGTGTTTTACTCTCCCTTGTAGTCACAACAAAGCTAGCATAGTGAGTACCCAGACCTGCCTGCACCCAGGAAATTGATGAATGTAATTCATCAATGGAATGTCATTGAATAACAGATGCCTTGATTTTTTTTTTTCTTTTGATAGTTTACTATTGAATCATTGGGTGTTTTAATAATTACATCAACCAGCAATGACTCTCCTGAAACTAATTCTGTCTTTGCAACTGAGTACTGCTTCTGTCACTGTTCTTCACTCCCCATACTATTTGTTTTTGCCTAATTATACAGGACATCTAATTATTTATCAGTAAGGAGCTACATTGACAGCAGGCTGAACATGAGCCAGCAGTGTGCCCAGGTGGCCAAGAAGGCCAATGGCATCCTGGCCTGCATCAGGAATAGTGTGGCCAGCAGGACTAGGGAGGTGATTATTCCTCTGTACTCAGCACTGGTTAGGCCGCGCCTCGAGTACTGTGCCCAGTTCTGGGTCCCTCAATTTAGGAAGGATGTTGAGGTGATGGAGCGTGTCCAGAGAAGGGCAACGAGGCTGGTTAAGGGTCTGGAGCACAAGTCCTATGAGGGGTGGCTAAGCGAGCTGGGGTTGTTTAGCCTGGAGAAGAGGAGGCTCGAGGAGACCTTATCGCTCTCTACAACAACCTGAAAGGAGGTTGTGGCCAGGTGGGGGTCAGTCTCTTGTCCCAGGCACCAGCAATAGGACAAGAGGACACAGTCTTAAGCTGCTCCAGGGGAGCTTTAGGATGGACATTAGGAAGAAGTTCTTCACACAAAGGGTGATTAGGCATTGGAATGGGCTGCCCAGGGAGGTGGCTGAGTCACCGTCCCTGGAGGTGGTTAAGAAAAGACTGGATGTGGCACTTAGTGCCATGGTCTAGTTGACAGGGTGGTGTTCGGTCATAGGTTGGACTTGATGATCTCAGAGGTTTTTTCCAACCTAGCTGATTCTGTGATACGAGGTTCTGTGCTGCATGAACACCAAACAGACTGGCTCTGTATGGAGTCAAGTTATTCATCTAGATGCAGTCAGGCCAACATGAGCTGTCTGCACAATGAAGAAATCGGAAAAAAATGCAAAAGGAAACAATTTCACAAAAATATCCTTCTCTCCATTACTACATTGCACAAAGGAGAAGAACTACGCATCCAACCTGATTCAGTTTGTCCTTCAGCACAGAATACACCAAGGACTACCTGCTCCCTTGTTAATTAGATACCATGTTATTAAAGCATGGAGGGGTTAAGGGCATGTGAAGTACCTCTGAAACAGTTGTCATACTGCTGTTATGAATCTACCTCTTGAGCTGAAAATATTATTTACCCTGCACGTCAATGGAAGGAAAAGGAAAATGAGAACTGCTCCATTAAGTTACTCTTTAATTTTTATAAAAAAATCAACGTCCGTATAATCACCAGGGATATTTTAATATTTTTTATTATTATTTTTTAAATTTAAGAACAATGAAACTTGCTTGCCAGTGTTAGTTTTTCTTGTAGGCTTTGTTCTGTGCTTTACAGATATTAGTTACTACCAGCTCCTTTCACTTGAAAATATTTTAGCTTTGTAACCATAGGCCACTAACTTCTCTATTATCACCAACCAGCATTGGCTGAAAACTTAAAAGGAAAAAAGTTCCACTGATAATTGAAAGGTCTTGTGAAATCATATTGATTTCACTAACATTCCAGTTTGGAAAGGCATGAAAAAAATTACAGTAGAATTAAACATTTTTTGAACTACAAGTTCAGCCTTTTATTTATAAGCCACTTTTTGGTCATGGGCTGCTCTCCTGTGATGCTGCATGCTTCTATACAAGACGGCTGCAAGTTTTGGTTAAAAGAAAAAAAGACTAAATCCCTCCCTCCACCCCATTTTGGCCTTCTGAGATAAATATTTCTTTCACGTACTTCCAATTCCAAGGAAAGCCAAACTACAAAGTACCAAAATCCTCTGTAAAGCAGAACTAGTGTGGGTTGGCAAACTTCTGTTAAGAAATCCTATCCTACCTCATAGGAAGACCGGATTAGTCTGAAGATGTCCACCTCAGGATAAGGCTCTACATCATCACTGAGCAGTGAGTGAAGGTGAGGAATGGGTGGAAGAGTGCTGTCCTTATTAGTTACGCTGTCCAAATACCTAGAAAGAAAAAGAAAATGAAATGAGAAACCCAAGATTCATTTGTACTCCCTCCCTTCTGAGGGCTAACAGAATAAGGCTTACATATAGATTAATTAAATGTAAAAATGATCAAGCCACTTTCTACTAATGAGTTACATGGATTTTTAGCATCAGTACTTTGCCAAATCCTAACACTGCTTTTTCTCAGAGCTAAGGTAATTCTCCTAATACACTACCTTTATCAAGAAATAGCTCAAATGCAGCTAGCCACTGTTCACGAGTGGCTCACTGAACTGGTTTGGTCCTTCTGACTGTTTGAGTATGCTAAATGAAGTATGAGACCTTGAATACCACTGGAACAAGGGTCAGTGTACCTCAGTCTACACACCCCCATCCTAGCACTGCCCAACCTTGCTGCAACGGGCTTTAATGGCTTGTCCTTCCCACTGGTACAGCTGCTGTGGATCTGTCTTCTATCCTGCAGCTGCAGAACACTTATATCCTCAGCAAGCATTGGGGATCTTACTTCACAGAAAAGACAACCACAGTCTTCTCTAATTCCAAAGAAATTAAAAACAGACTTCAGTACAGCTATACTCATGAAACTTACTAGGAAAAAAATCCAAGGTTTCAGAAGCACCTTCAAAAATTAACACTACTAACAAATGTCAGGAAATTTAAAGTTGCATTATTAAGTGACTCAACCCAGTCTATTTATTGGCCTCCTGTTTCACCAAAATCCATTCATGTCTACCTAAGTCTTCTGAGTTCTGTCTTGTCCATTCCCAAAACAATTCCCCTTGAGATCAAGCCTTTTTCTTAGCAGCATTTACATGGTAGTAAGTAAAAGATGAAGTAATAAAAACTATGTAATCAACCAAAATAAGTTTCTATAACTGGGTTTGGGAAGTTTATTTGAATGTCTTGAAAGAAGAATTTATATTTTATTGGTCGCTAAACATTACCTTAAGATGATATAAAGAGCACTGTATATGGGTGGAAAAAGACTATAAGCATGTAAAAGATTTACATTTAGTGTACTGGTTTAAATTGAGTATTTCAATGTAGCAGAACAAAAATCAAAAAAGGAAGCAAAAAAAAAAAGAGAAGACTTTATTTTCTGTAATGAATACCTTCCCAAGACTGTCATGGCTTCTCCATCATCTTTACAGTTAAGCAGCTTGTCTACATTAGCATCGAGGACAGCGAGTGCTAACTGAAATATCACCTTTATTCCTTCACAAAAGAAACAATCCACAACCACCACAGCACTCTCAAATGGCATTACACTGAGGAAAAGAGTGAGGAACCAGGACAGGGAAATAGTCGATATTACACCCAAGTCCTGCATGCAGTCATAAAGCTGCGGAACATAGTCACGAGCCAACTCTTCAAAGACACCCTGATCCACCAATGCTCCTGTTGGAAATAAATAAGGTTGAATGTCCATTAATTTGGGAGTAACTGAACACATCATCATTTAGGGGGAAAAAAAGTGTGTGTGTATATAAAATATATACATACACACACACACTCTATATATAGATACAAAACGTAAGAATATTCTGTATGATTCTTACATGCATTTTCTCGCTTTCAGATAAATAACGTTCTATTTCACAGTTGAGCTGTGCATACAAATTGAACTGTAATAAGTTTTCTGTTGTTTTAAACACATACTCCATAAGAGCTAACAAAGGGTCAAACTTGCTCTAGGACCTACAGAAGTTGTATTATGGCTTTGTATTTAATAATACTAACAGAATAATACTTTTCACCATTACCTATTGGAGGCAGCCAAGATGACTTGCCTCTGAGAGTTCGGATTTATTTTAAAAGAGAACCCTCTGTTATATATATCTATGCCATAACATCAGTAACTTAAGCAGGCCAAAAAGAATGATTTGTAAGGCTGAATGAGCATCTCAAGCATTTGTGAGCTACAGTAAAGACAGTTTCCATGACAAACTGAAGAATCATTTACTTTCACATACACAAGGAAACTGTCATCTGACAACAATAGATACTGTTTCAACATCTGTTGCTCTTTCAAATTGGAGGTGAACAGACACAAAGGCTTCTACTGTAAATTGTCAAGGCTCCTGTTTCCACCTTAATTAATTAGATAACTGGATCATCTAAAATTCCAGTTTTAGCCTCCCATCTCTTTTAGATTTACCCTGTTGAAGCCCACTTTAGAATTTCATCTATTTCTAAGTAGGTGAAAAACTTAACTATCACCATATCTGTTTAGGAAATTGCTCCTATCCTCCCTGAGCAAGCTGTCTTGCCATGAGTGTTCACAACTGTTTCTGTGCCACAAACGGATCTACACCTATGATTATTTCAACGCAAGTAGTGTCAACTCACTTAGATCATTTTTGTACAGTCATTTTAGAAAATTTCTTCATAACATACCAACAACTCTTGTGTTGTAGTAGTCAGGTAGCATACGTTCACAAAGAGCCACCAGCAACCAGAAAGCTTCCTCTTCTTTTGCATAAAGGAGAAGTACTGAAGTGACAATATTCATAGCCTAAAAGGAAAGATTATATGTATCTGCTAGACCTATTTCTTCAATATCTAGGACAGCAAGTGGGCAGATAAGTACTTACCACAGTTAAGAAATTAGCTAAATATCCCCCTGCAGACCCCAAATTTTTCCTAGTGCTAATAGAACAGTTTGAGAAAGTCTCAAATAAACCACAAAAATTAGTTTAAAAAATAAAATTAAAACCCAACCAAAACAAAGAAACACACACACGCAAGATTTCTTTGCATAATTAGAGGCCTACTGAAGTCTGGCAAGCATCCAGTTTCACTGCTACTGATATTCTGCCAATAGGTGCTCTTTGGGAATCTGAGTCCAATACAGACAAAATGCCTCCTAGAGCACTGATGAGGACCACTGATCTACTTACTACTCCTTGCAGAGGTAATTTGTGCTCCCCATGCTTTCTGCCAGTACAAAGGACACAGAATCTATGGGCTGAGGCAAACGTCTGCAATCGTGTCAGTCACAAACAACCAGAAATTAATGAAACAGAAGTCTCTCATTGTTGCTCACTCTCCATGTTTGACTGTTCACCTGACAGTTTTTTCTGTGACCCGTTTCCCTCCATTTCCAATGTCACAACATTATATAATGACCTCTGAATTGTTAGCTTAGATCCTTTGACTAGACTTCTCTTAGTCAGAAGAAATGAAGTATTTCAGTACTGTTTTCTTCTCAGTTTGCCTCCCAAGGAATTAGCTGCTCATTTCAGATTCTGATTCATTAACATTTTAAGACTTTAGCTTGATCATTACCTATTGTGAAACAGCAATTAAGGTTTCTACTGAAACTCAGAACAATGTTACAACTCTGTCAAAGTCTTATTTCCTTTTGTATTGTCCACCACATATAAAATACTTCAGTCCCAGAATTCTCACTGTACCCATGAATCAGCATTCTGAATGCCATGGACCAAATCTCAAGGCTATTAACAATTACCACACAGCTTTAGGAACTAGAAACAGTATCTTTCTACCGATCCTCTGTAAAGTGACCTTTAAAAAAAAGTTATTGTAGCTAATACTTTGTTTTATATTTGTTATTAAGTAATTTACAATGGTATCTGTTAGAATTGCTTGTACTTTCACTTACTCATGTTGTATCTTGCAGTCTTAACAGTCAGACATTAATCAGGCTTCTTAACACTCATGAATTCAAGTTTCCTTTATGCAAAAATAGGTAAAATTTGCAAAAAAAAGGCAAAAAAAGGACCCAGGTGATTAGTGGAAGTTACGTAGCAAAAAAGAATGATTTGGGACCGGAAACTACACTGACTTGAATCACAGGCATAAAAACTCCAAAACCATGCACTGCTCAGCATTAACTGTACCGGTACATGGTTATGATGCACTGATAAGGTATTTCCCAGGGTGTTTTTTTTGTTGTTTGTTTGTTTTGTTTTGCCTGATTGAATTGCATCATTGAAGAAAGTAGAGGAGGTTCTGGAAGGCTGTTATAAGTACTACATTCAGTAAGTAGGCCAAAACTTAAGGCTGAGCAATCAGAAATCTTTTTTTTCCTGCTTAAGAGAATGTCTGAAGAAAACTTTCTTTGGGATTCATTTTTTGTTTTCTGTAGATGCAGTTCAGTACAGTTCGGTAGTTATCCTCTGCCCAGTCTCTAGATCTAGAGGCAGAAAATATGCCTACAGAAAACTATGCACATCTCTGAGCATGCACTCCTAATACTTCTGTTAAGAGTAGGCCCTTGTGTCAAATCCCTCTGACCTCAGCACTACTGTAATTCTGCAGCACTGAGGCTTCTCCTCACAGCATTGTACCAGTAACAGTGTACTTACATGGCCAAATACTCAAGTGTGTACAGCTGAAGAAAAAGGAGCAAGAGAAAAGAACTGGAATTCCAGAAATTGAAAGAGTGCCAAGGTATTTCAATTACCTGACAATATCCTATGTTCGGATTTCTAAAAGCATAAGCTGTCAACACTCTCCTTAGAGCAGCAATACCCATCTCATTCTGGAAAGCAGGGTGTTCTGGGAGGGAGCGGTGCAGATCCCTCTCTATCTCTTCTGTAGCAAGGTTATACTTTCCCATCGATCTCTCCACTAGGTCCTCATAATAGCCAGGATGAGTGGCCTTTTCATTAATGGCTCCTGGGAGTGGGAGAATGGTATTAAAACCACAAGAAAAAACAAGGCTTAGCAGATACAATATCTCAACATGATGACGATCTTCTGCTATTCTTTCATCTTGAATGTCAGTTTTAAAACCCAACACGCACTTTGAAAGCAAATATGAAACGTTAGTTTTGTAAAGGTGACTTAAAAGAAAAGAAAGGATAATGCTTAGATAATTGAGGGATCAGCTCTTCTTGTCTTCTCCTCTAGAGACGTTTTATATTGATGGGGGGAGGGGGGGAAGATAAAGCCTCTCTCTTTTATCTAGAATGAAACAGGAGGCATGAAGAACAAGAGCTGTGCAATCACATGGTATCATGAGCTCTCTCTGCAGCTGGCTGTGGGTTCGATTATCCTAAATAACTCAAAACATGCCTCTCAGAAAGCTACTTGCTCTGAGGAGGGAGTAGATTATGCTTGGTTGCAGAAAGTACAGTATTGACATGAGATTTCACCGGTGACTTCAAAACTTTCCCAGAAATGACAGTCTCAGCATTAAAGGAAATCAAGTGCCAGCACAAAGCAATGCACATTGAAAAACACTGATTACAAATACACCATGAAAATTGGTCCAAACTAACTATTAATCAGACACAGGACAGATCTGTGCATTCTTGCGTATGTTTTCTGAAAAACATCTCTTTAACGCCCAGCAGCAAAGAGAAAATGTATAAGATTAAGCATCATTAACGAAGAAATGGAAAACAAAACAAAAAGCATCATTATTTCATCATATAAATTCCGTGGTGTGCTCATATCCTAAATGCTGTAGGTAGCTGTGGTAACTATCTCAGGAAGGGACGGTGCTAGAGAAGGCATACAGAAAGTGCAAAAGTATGAAGAAAGCCTGAGATATAGAATGATTTCCATGTAAGTTGTAATAGAATGAATAAAATCTTCAGCTTTGAAAAAAAAAAAAAAAAAGGCCTAAGGGGACAAAAATGTAGAGAATCCTTGACAGCAAAGAAAAGATGGATGGACAGAGAATATTTCACACCATTTTTCACATACTGGGGGCACAGCAACATGCTTAAATTTTGGAATTCCCTGAAACAAATTACTGTGAAGGTCAGAAGCTTAAATGGATTCAGAAATGATTAAACAAGTATGAAGTAGGCCTGCTGGTGGTTGTTGAACATCTAGAAGCCCCTAGACTGCTGACTTCCGGTAACAGAGCGTACACCCTGCTTTTTTTTATATTCTTCCCTAATTATCTGAGCCTTGTTTGAGAAAGGATATTTTCTTGTCTAGACACAACTCTTGTCTAAACCAGTCTGTGCCTGTTAGCTATCACAGCCTTACTTGCTCCAAATATTTTTGTATGCTTATTAACTACACCCTTAAATACTTCTGAAATCCTCTCTCCCCTCATGCTTTTGCTTTTATCCCACAGTCACGTTCTGATTGAGTACTTACCTGAAAACAATAGCCAAAGTTCCCCTCTCATGCTTTCTGGAATGCCCTTCAGCACAAGGTCTCTAGTCTTCTCTGTACGATACATACAGACTCCTTGGCCATATTCAGCAAAGTGAATCTTCCAGGCCTGTTCTTTCAGAAACTCTTTAGCCTAACAGCAATGAAAGAAATGCATAAAGATGTGGCTTCTCCTTCCAATGCTGTTCCACTGAAATGCTAGGTGCTAAAAGCCTGCAATGTTCTAACTTTCCAAGGGAGCAAGAAATAACTTGGCTACAGTCCAGTTCTCTTCTTAATGGGCTGCCTCCTCCCATTTCTTAGTTTCTATCCCAGTAGACCTTGCTGTTAAAAGAATACTATTGAAGCAGTTGTACTTAAGAGCAGGCATACACTTTCCTTGATCTACATCCAGCTCTGCTTTTTAATGTAGCAAAGTTGTTTGTATTGGTAAAACAACAGCATGTGTAATGTTTTGTTTTTGTGGAAAATACTGCCTGTGGCAGAATGAAATTTTTCTGGCTCAAAAGCATGTATTTTAAAGAAAACATGATTTAACAACTTTTTTTGGTCAGGTACAGCACAGACACATTTTACCAGCTTGGGGTTGAACTCCTCAGGTGACCTCCGTCGATACATAGTCATTAAAGCTTGAGTTGCTGTCGGAACGCCATTGCCGTTGAGATTGAACTGTCGCTCTCCTTCTGACTCAGAGCTGAGGCTTTTATGGGTGCTAGCAGAAATGATACTATTTGATCTTGTAAACACCTGTAGAAACCAGTCACAAGCAATACAGGCATAGGGTTCAGCCAAAGTCTGGACTTATTACTTCCTTTTACTTCAAAATTCCTATACACTAACGGCTAACTCAGACTGAGCAAATTAAATCACCCACATACATTCACAGTGAGCATAAAGCAGCAGAATTTAAACCAGTATAAAATAAAAACATTGTTTTCAGTTTCCTCAGTAGCTCCCCCCCCACACTCAAGTAATCAAACCCTATAATTAGAATTGTTAAAGTAGTGTTAACTTTAAGTAGACCCTGACAATTAGACTTGGTCTCCTGTCAACCTCATAGGGCTGTTGATTCCCTAGGTGGCTCCTTGGCTGTCCAGAATGTAAGATTCACATATACACACACAAACACACAGACAAATGTATATATCTATATTTATACTGACACATGTTAAATTATTTTGCTCCCCTCACCTAAAAAAAAAATTGTTCTACAAAAAATTCAACACTGTTAGACTGTGATTTGGAAGAAAAATATTTTGGAGAAAAAGGACTTTCTGACTTCTCAAACAGCTCTGAAAACTTTTAGTACAGTAAGATTTCATACAGCAGTTCACGCTATATGCCTAAAATTGAAATCAGCAGTCATCCATGTCTACATATGTAGTCATATTACTAACTGCAATATGAATGATTGTAATTATTAATTTGTGCTTATAATTCAGTAGGTAAGAAAGAAGTTCCACTTAGGGCAAAAAGCAAGAAAAAGTTTCAGCATTATACTTATATGCATATGTGCTCCAGAATACAACTACAACACCACACCAATTATACCTTACCACCAATAAAGCAAGTCAAAAACCGACTTTTAAGATTTATATGGCCAACATGGTAGGGCTACTCAGTGCAATGTTAAGGTATTGTTTAGTACAAAGTGGGAACATGAAGCCTACCTACATAAAAGCAAAATGATACAGCACAAAAAAGCCTTTTCTGCTTTGAGATCTGAACTGCTAGGCTTTGCTGGGTTTAACAGATCTGATGAGGTTGTGATACGAAGCACCTAAATTTCATACATAAAACCTAAGAATTCAGCAGAAGGCTGAATTCAGAGTGCCTGAGAAACATTCGATCGTATCTTTTAAAAACTATTTACTTTGCATAGGTAAATAGGGAGGAAATGGTTCAGAACAGGGCCACCTGATGTCCAGAAGAGTGTTGGTTTTTCATTGTTGTTAGTTCAAATGTTCTGAAGTTTAGTAACAGTGTACATGCAATCTTAAACATCCTCCTCTGAAGAATCAAAGTATCAGACCTAGCAGTTACAGACTTGCATAAAAATAGTTTCATATTAACTGGTAATTTCTTCAAAATACTAAAATTCCACCATTACATTTTGACTTGGACAAGTCAATAGGTATTAAACAGTAATATCCAATTAACCAGATAGTTAACCATGCTACTTTCCAAAAAGATGCACTGTAACTTCACCACGTGGCAGCAGGAGTTGAAGTAGCTCTTCCACTTCAACGATGATTTCTCCTAGCTCTAACACAAAAAAGAGATTCTACTCATAACATTTTAACTGTTCAGCTTAGGGGAAGCAAACGGCTTCACACAAAGAAGGTAAGATTTCTGTGTATAAAGGTGTAGCACTTAAAGGTTTTTGTCTTCTCTCTTACTGCACCAGTTAAAACTCCCTTTCAGTAAACAATTCATGTTCCCCTTCACATACCTCATCATCAGAGCTGATATAACTTCCAGAAATATTTTTTTCTAAGTATATTTTTGAAGTGGTTTGTTGCAGAAAATCTGAGATCCTCTGTACAAGAAAGTCTCGGTCTTTCAAGTTGGCAAACAGGAATGTCATTCTGTTTTTAGTGCTGATTGATAACGGGCTCGGCAACACACTGGAGCTGTCTGCCTTTTCCACTATTGTCACCTAGGAAGAAACAGTTAGCTACAGCTTAAGATCTTTAATTAATCAAGTTGCTTGGTTTAAGAAACTACTCACATACAATGAACCCATGCCCCTTCCCCCCTTATACCAAACCATCACGGACATCCCTCTACTGGAAAACAGGATACAGACTCAAAGGCTCACAAGTCCAAAGATGAAGACTGTCATCCCCCTATAACTGGCTTCTGTCCATTCTCCAGTAAAACTCCTTTGCACCGCTTACTTTATTGTCCTCAGGCTTCATTTTAAAAGTAGTAGTACAACAAAATCTCTTCTGTGGGATGCAGATCTATGAGCTTTTGTAGGACCTCAAAATCCCTCTCCTGGTCTCCAACACTAGTATAGGCTGAATCAGCAGAGAATTTTCCTTACTTTTTATTGGTAAAAGTTTATTCACATTTTTTTTTTTCTTTGTATAGCACTCCTGTTCCACTGTGTTATAGCTGCGTACTGGGATAACAACTGTTACTGCAACTGTATTTTCATAATGCACAGAAACCTGCAACTAAGGGAAACTAACCTCATACTTTCCTTATAAAGGAAAATATCTAACCTGTGATGTGGAGGCTTCTATTTGGCCTTCAGTAGTTAGTGAGCTGGTCACTAATCTGACTGAACTCCAATCCATGAACAGTATTCACACTACAATCTACCGAGTACGGGGCACAAGTTCCCTGAACATTTAGCAAAGCATATCTATACCTAGAAATCTCAGGGACAAGTCATACACTTTGGACAAATTCTGTAACAGCTGTGTGTTCTAAGCATTACCAATTATTAGCTATAAAAACAAAATAATTAATCAAGTTTGTGCAGTTCATACATGGAAGAAAACGCACAATTAAAGTACTTTTCATTTCTATGACTTAAAAAAATTTCCTAGGTAGTAAAATCTGTCTTACTGCCTTTGGAATAGAAGAGGGTACACTTCAGCTTACCAGGACCTTTTCTTTTAC